>CM037631.1:98746035-99028182 GCA_015227895.2 Colaptes auratus | reverse complement strand
TTTCCCAGTGGAGAAAACACCCTCCCAGGGAGGGCAAAAAACCTCTCACGAGCCCTCTTCCTCCTGTTTTCTCCAGGATGGCTGTAGCCCACCACAATGGCATAATTAATTGTTTTGTTCACTGGCTCAATTTCTCCTAGAGTCATTCTGGTTCATCATTATTATTTTATTATATTACTGCCATATAACATCAATCTAAGATTCAAAGACAAATTTAATTGTTGTCTGTCAAGTGTCTCCTCTGTGGTACAAATCTGCTTGATAAATCATCCCCACTCTTTGCTGTATAATACTAATAGTGAAGTTTCTGCATCCTTTTTTTCATCATTGGTTACTTTGAAGTGAATGATTAGAACATAAGCAATAATGTTTGCTCAAGATGCACCAGAAGAACTGCAGTCTGATCACATCTTCATTGCCCATGTTAGTACAGCGCTCTAAATGAAAGGATTACTAGGAAAGTGTTGCTTAATATTTGTAAACAACACTCTGAATGCCCTATTCAATGACAAGAGATATTTTCAAATACTGCATCTTAAGGGGAAAAGTCAGCCTTAAAGATTGCAAAACAGTTGTTCTAAGAGAAAAAAAAAAAGTTTTAAGGCATCTGTGGTGGGGGTGAGAAAGTTCCCCCCACCACACAAAAAAACCCACAGCTAGCTCAGTCGGAAAAGCGCGATGAAAGCTATATTTACAGGCACAAATGGAATGCAATGAATATGTACACAAATATACAATATTTACAATATATACAGAATACACAACAATGAACGTAATGCAGAAAAAGCCTTTTCCCTCCAGACCGGCCAGGGGGTTCCCTGAAACCCCCTCTCTCCCCTCCCTACCTCCCCTTTTTTCCCAAAAAGGGTTGGAGAGAGAGAGAAAGGCAATTAAGGAGAAAAATTCTGTTAGCTCAAAGCGTATGCAAGAATTAGTTTTTATATCTGGTTAGCTTTGTTAACTCAAGGCTGCACCTGTCCGGAAAAAGCTCTTGCTTCAGAGAGAGAGAAGCCGATCAGCCCACAGGACAGAGAAGCCACAGACTGAACTCAGCCAGAACCCAGACAGAACTGACAAAACCTAAACCTACCAATGAAATTAGTTTAGACTATCTTGTTTTTGTTTAAATATCAAAAACATTCAGCCAGAGTGTTCAGCAACTGTCTCTTTCTTAAAGGCACAGCCTAAACCGGTCACAGCATTTTAAGGCTTTAGCCATGTCATTTTGAAGATTAGCCCAAGTACTTGCTTGAAGTTCATGTGCATCTGCTCCTATATCCAGGTTCTCCATAACTAGTGATAATAAAGTCTGTATATGCATTAGAAGAATGCAACTAGAGCGTGTCAAATATTTACTAGTTAAAAGTAGCTGAATCTATTATGCAGTATTTACAGTAGCTTACTTTATAGTCTGTTGACAGATTTTCTTTAGACAGTTTCAGCAACAAGTACTGCAACATGCTGCAGTTAAAAAATGTGAACAGTTATAGTTTCATGATTTCTTGAGTTTCCTGTAGTTAAATGCCTGCCAGAAAGCTGTTGGTAGTAGTTGTAGTGTCTTGTAGGAATACTTGACATTTGAAATTACAATTAGCTACTTTTATACAAGGCAACAAACTCAGGGTTTAATACTATGATTTTAATGAGTTGGAAACCTGAAATTCTTATGCACTAATTACATAGAAAGCAATACTATTTCAAACTCACTTTCACAAACTAACTTCAAAAATGTCCACTGTTTAAGCTAAAAGTAAATATCTTTGAGATCTTCATTATGCTGAGGCAAAGATTTTGTGTATTTGTTTATTTTTCATTATTGTTTCCTACTGTCAGGTCATTTTATTTACATCAACTCCTGTTTTGTGTATATAAAGATCTTTTTTCCCATGGCAACTGTGTAAATATTTGTTTACTCAGTATTGCAATATCAGTATGTTGTCTATAAATATTTTAAGTTTTAACATATCCCCAAATGTTTATGACACCTAGACAGATGTCACTAGCAGTGAATGAGAATAACTTTTCAGAAGGTTTTCCAGAAAGTGTTTGCTGTCTGCTACAGCAAATTTCCCTGAGGTGTTGTCTGGTTAACAGTGGCATTAAAAGGGTATTATTTTGCAAAAAAATTGACACAAGTTCTGTATGAAATTTACCAGAGAGTGCAAAGATGGAAAAGGTTGTGCTTCTCACCCTTCTGAGCACCTTTTGCATGAGGGTGGGAATGACCCCAGAAATAAGCATTCCAGCTCTCTTCACAGTATACAAGGCACTTGTGATAGTGCTTGAAGGCTAAGTGGTCCTCTTGGTTGCTAAAGAGTGGCAGGTAAAAGGAATCATGACTAAAATACAGTTCAAACATGCCACCATAGAAAACCCTGTGACATTTGTATATGTGCCTGAGGTTTGGATTTATGTTTAAAGCCTCCACTCTAATATGCCTTATATTTTGCACATATAAAGAAATCATACTTATCACACTGGAAATAAATATCTTTTGCTTACTCAGGGCAATAAAACCACATCTGTATATCAAATTCCCTGATCCAATGGAATTCAGGGAAATTGACTGTATCTGCTTTCCTGTAGGTTTTCTTTGAGGCTTAGGAGTGGAAGAAAACTTTAAAAACTGAAGAGGTGATTTAGCACTTCACAAGCTGATGGGAATTTGTCATTGATAGCAATGGCAATCTGTGAATCAGCTCTTCCCTTCACCCTGATAGCTTTTACCTCCATTGTAATTCAGATCCTGGTTTTGGCAGAGAGAAAATGATATTTTTACTATGTTTGCTTGGTTGCTTTTTTTTTTTTGAGGTTAAGCATATAGGCTTTCTAACTGCCTTACAGTTGGAAACAAATCATATCTGACATATCATGACAATCACCATTTATGGCAACTTTCCATCGCACATTTTTGCAGACTGCCTAGGAAACAGCTTCAAAGACTTAACATAGGTTTGTCTGTTCTGCCAAATGAGCCCTCAGAGAAAAATAGCTCCATCGATTCTTCTTCAGCCATACTTCTGTTTCAAAGCACCTGAGATACATTACTGCCTTGTCAGTCCTAGCGCTGCCTTGTATCATAGTAGCAGGGAGACCTTTATTTCAGTGAGAACAGTTACTGCGCTCCAGGAGAAGGGCCACGAGGATGATCAGAGGGCTGGAGCGCCTCTCCTGTGAGGACAGACTGAGATAGCTGGGGCTGTCCAGTCTGGAGAAGAGAAGGCTCTGAGGATACCCTTATTGTAGCCTTCAAGTATCTTAAGGGGGCCTTTTTAGGGTGCCAGGTAATGATAGGACTAGGGGAACAGAAAAGTAGAAATGAGTAGATTCAGATTATATGTTAGGCAGTTCTTCGCCATGAGGGTGGTGAGACACTGGAACAGGTTGCCCAGGGAGGTGGTAGAAGCCTCATCCCTGGAGGATTTTAAGGCCAGGCTGGATGAGTCTGAGCAACCTGATCCAGTGTGAGGTGTCCCTGCCCATGGCAGGGGGGTTGGAACTGGATGATCCTTGAGGTCCCTTCCAACCAGACAATTCTATGATTCTATGTGGAAGCTCAGAACAGGACCATGCATTCTGCGTTGTAACAGTCCAGAAGTCAAAGTCAAAGATAACTGTAATAAAAGCTAAAGCTAAACTGTAAGCTAAACTGTAATAAAAGCTAAAGATCTAAAGCAGATTAAAAGGGTGGTGGAAGGGTGTAATAATTAAAAAAAAAAAAAAAAGCTTATTTATCCATTTAAGGTGTGGGGTAGGTAGTGTTGTGCATATTTCATATCCATCAATGTTGCACCCATACAGATACTTCCATACTTATAGTATCATAGTATCATAGTATCAGTCAGGGTTGGAAGGGACCACAAGGATCATCTAGTTCCAACCCCCCTGCCATGGGCAGGGACACCCTGCACTAGATCAGGCTGGCCAGAGCCTCATCCAGCCTGGGCTTAAACACCTCCAGGGATGGGGCCCCAACCACCTCCTTGGACAAACCCATTCCAGGGCTTGACCATTCTCATGGTGAAGAACTTCCTCCTCATATCCAGCCTGAATCTCCCCACCTCCAGCTTCATTCCATCCCTCTAGTCCTATCACTACTGAGAGCCTGAGAAGTCCTCCCCAGCCTTCTTGTAGGCCCCCTTCAGATACTGCAAGGCCACAATGAGGTCACCTCAGAGCCTTCTCTTCTCCAGACTGAACACCCCAACTTCTTCAGTCTGTCCTCATAGGAGAGGTACTCCAGCCCTCTGATCATCCTCTCGTGGCCCTCCTCTGGACACCTCCCAGTACCTCCATATCCCTCTTGTAATAGGGGCTCCAGAACTGGATGCAGTACTCCAGGTGGGGTCTCACCAGAGCTGAGTAGAGGGGGAGAATCACCTCCCTGACCTGCTGGCCACACTTCTCTTGATGCAGCCCAGGATCTGATTGGCTTTCCGGGCTGCAAGTGCACACTGAGAGCTCATGTTGAGCTTCTCGTCCACCAGCGCCCATCCAGTTCAGATACTGGAATTCTTTGCTAAATGACACCGGCTACAGCATAGATTTTTTCCCCCCAGAAAACCTGCTTTTGTATCTTCCAACTTGCAGCCCTATTATGGGCAATTCTTGTAAACAAGCAAAAAGACTCTTGGGATGTCTCTGTGATAGGAGAGACACATCATAGAGGCATGAACGGATCACAGACTATCCATTTGTAACACCCTGCAAAGCACCTTCAAATCACCCATTACTTGAACAAAAATCTTATTGAGGAGTCAGTGATTTTTCCCCCCCCTATATTTCCATTTTTGTCTTGCCTGCATTGTCTTACCTGAAACATTCCCTCTTCAAATACAGTGTTAGCCAAGAAATTAGAGCAAACAAACAAAACAATCTAAAAACCACAACAAGGAAAAAAAACACAAATAAAACAGAACCACCCAACAAAAAACCAAACAAAACCATAACAACAAAAGATGGTGAAAAAACCCCCCACAAGATTGCTTTAGAAGAAGAAGAAACTGTAGTTTAAAATCCACATTTTCTTTCCTAGTGTTACAGTATGTCTAACAAGAAAAGCAAAGAATATGAGAAACACCTGAGAATAAAATTGTCTCTGAGACAATTGTCTTGAATCACCACTGTTACAGGAAATAATGGAAGAAATAGATTTGGGGAGAACTGCATCTTGTGTTGGGAAAAAAGCCACACAATCACCAAACAACTCAGCACAGTAGCAATGCTCTTACAGACATCAGTTGCTGGTCTCTATATCTAAATGTTTTATAACATAAAGATTTCATTGCAACTTTTTTGCTTATTAAAATAATATATCTGTATTTTATGTGGTGGGTTTTTTTTTGTTGGTTTGGTTTGGTTTTTTTACACGTGTGCTACAGGGCACAGTTTAAGTAGTTATACAATAGAATAGAATAAACCAGGCTGGAAGAGACCTTCAAGATCATTGTGTCCAACCTATCATCCAACACCACCTAATCAACTAAAAACCATGCAACCAAGCACCCTATCAAGTCTCCTCCTACACACCTCCAATGATGGTGACTCCACCACCTCCCCAGGCAGACCATTCCAACGGGCAATCACTCTTTCTGTATAGAATTTCTCCTAACATCCAGTCTAAACCTCCCCTGGTGCAGCTTGAGACTGTGTCCTCTTGTTCTGTGCTGGCTGCCTGGGAGAAGAGACCAGCCCCTGCCTGTCTACAAGCTCCCTTCAGGTAGTTGTAGACAGCAGTAAGGTCTCCCCTGAGCCTCCTCTTCTCCAGGCTAAGCAACCCCAGCTCTCCTCAGCCTCTCTCTCACAGGGCTCATGTTCCAAATCCCTCACCAACTTTGTTGCCCTTCTCTGGACACGTTCCAGCAAGTCAACATCCTTCCTAAACTGAGGGGCCCAGAACTGGACACAGCACTCAAGGTGTGGCCTAACCAGTGCAGTGTACAAGGGCACAATGACCTCCCTCCTCCTGCTGGTCACACTGTTCCTGATACAGGCCAGGATGCCATTGGCCCTCTTAGCCGCCTGGGCACACTGCAGGCTCATGTTCAGCCTACCATCGACCAGTACCCCCAGGTCCCTCTCTGCCTGGCCGCTCTCCAGCCACTCTGACCCTAGCCTGTAGCAATTTTTGTTCTCATGAAATAAATGAGGAAACTGAAGAATGTAGACCTGTTCCCTTCTTGAACTGAGTAGATTCGTTATGGGTTATATTTTAATTGGAAAGGAATAATTGCTTTTTGAAAAAAAAAAAAAAGAAACAACCCACCTTCAAATTTTCTTAAAATAATTATGATGATTCATTTCACCAAACTTGAGCAGAAGTTCTCATCACTTGTTATGGAAATGCTCCTGGTATTGGAGCTAAGGATACTTGATTGACAGCCGATTAAACATGAGCCAGTAGTGTGCCCAGGTGGCCAAGAAGGCCAATGGCATCCTGACCTGCATTAGGAATAGTGTGGCCAGCAGGAGCAGGCAAGTCCTTGTGCCCCTGTACTCTGCACTGGTTAGGCCACACCTTGAGTACTGTGTCCAGTTCTGGGCCCCTTAGTTTAGGAAGGACATCAAGACACTTGAACGTGTCCAGAAAAGGGCAGTGAGGCTGGTGAGAGGCCTTGAGCACAAGCCCTATGAGGAGAGGCTGAGGGAGCTGGGATTGTTTAGTCTGGAGAAGAGAGGCTCAGGGGTGACCTCATTGCTCTCTACAACTACCTGAAAGGTTTGTAGCCAGGAAGGGGTTGGTCTCTTCTCTCTAGCAACCAGCACCAGAACAAGGGGACACAGTCTCAAGCTGCACCAGGGGAAGTTTAGGCTGGAGGTGAGGAGAAAGTTCTTCACTGAAAGTTGTTTGCCATTGGAATGGGCTGCCCGGGGAGGTGGTGGAGTCGCCATCCCTGGAGGTGTTCAAGGGGGGATTGGACTGGCACTTGGTGCCATGTCTAGTCATGGAGTCTGTGGTGACAGGTTGGACTCGATGATCTTCGAGGTCTATTCCACCTAGTGATACTGTGATACTGTGAACATACGAAAGCATTAGAATGCAAGTAAGACTGTATATCTGTACTACAGATAAGAGTGCAACAGGGACATTTTCCTTTAAGAGTTTCAGAATTAACAGCAAAATAATTAGTTCATGTTAAGTATTATGAATATAATAACCTTTTTAAAATAACATTGTTTTGAAAATGTCAACATTTACAATATCTCTTCTAATGATAGACAGTTTTTATAGGTTAGAAATCAACAAATACTTTTTTCCCAAATGTTGTGCCCTCTAAAGCAAATTACATTAAAATCAATATTTTTCCCATGCTGGAAGTTATGTTAACTACTACAATGCTTTGTATTACACTTGGTGCCTTAGTGTATTGTTTAGCATAGATTTTTATTAATCTAAGAATTTTCATCTTGCAGTTCTCCAAGTTTAGTGATTTAGTCTTTGTATTTCTGTGGCATCCATGGAGAATTTGTTAGTTTTTATTTCAATACAATACAATACAATACAATACAATACAATACAATACAATACACGAGGTTGAAAGAGACCTTCAAGATCATCGCGTCCAACCCATCAACCAATCCAACCCACCTAAACACTAAACCATGCATCCAGCACCCCATAAAGTCTCCTCCTGAATGCCTCCAATGAAGGTGACTCCACCACCTCCCCGGGTAGCTGATTCCAATGGGCAATCACTGGACATTTACATTCATACATACAATCACATTTCGTTCTATCTCCTGAATTGCAGGTTGAGTATTCTGCCATCCATCTAGCTTTCCTGCTTGATACCTTCTAAGAGGTATTTTCAGAGATAGGACCTGCCTTTAAGGATGATGTTAACTATGAACATGTATTTAATAGTTAATGGAAAACTTTTTTTTCTGTATAGCATAGTAATAGGCAAATAACAATGGTAGTGTCAGTTCTCATCATAGTAAACAGAGGACCATAAATGACATTAGAAACCAACTGAGTCATATCTAATGCACATGCAATACCACTACTGATGGAAATTACCCTGACAATTTAAAATTAATTTGTCTCATAGGAGTGGATTGAATCTTTCTATTGATACCATGCCTAAAACAGAACACAAATTATTTTGTCAAGCAATGCCATTTAGATGTTGGGTTTTTTTTAATCACTACAGCCTATTCTCAAATACTGCGTTCAAAGACTTTAAACATAACACTTTATAAACTATGCAGTACAGTACACACCAGATCAGTTTCATACTCAAATCCCCTCAAGGACAAATTCATACAAGTCTTCAGGTCATCAAGAATATTGAAGTTCAAATGTCTCCAGAAACCTAAGTTCATGACACAAATTTTCTACCTTTGCACTAACAGAAGCAGTTGGCATCTGTTAAAAGATTCCATGGTACTTCTATCACTCCCAGAGCAACCTTCTGCATCGCTGCCTCATACACCTGCTATTTCCTTGGACTTTGGTTTTGCATTTCTACAAGAAGTCATGCCAACTGAGTCACTCCTATCAAGATGGACAAAGTTTGGTTAATGATTTTCTGAGATTTGGAATCACTGTGTTAAGTTTAATCTATTTCATCTCATCTAAGCATACTGTAACTATGGAGAAGTGAGGACCCAGAGATATATTCTTTGAAACAATCCCTAGAAAAAATAGTATTAAGTTGAAAGTAAAACATTTACAATTTTAAGCAACCTCAGATCTCATTGCTCAAACCATCCAAAGAAAATTTTATCTATATATGTGAATTGGAAAACAGAGAAAACATAAAAGCAAAGCTTTAAGCTATCCTTCAAACTTTCCTTCTATTCCAGGTTAATGGAAAGTACTCACGCATTGTTTATAAATATCTGGAAATACAAAGCACATCAATGTCTATAGGACTTGGATGTTATATATTTCTGAAATCCTGCTTCCTAAGCTTGTTTCTGTCCACTTTGACTCATTTATTCTAGATGCTCAGAGGAACAGTACTTCTAATGTTATGAAAACTCAAAAGGCTGCTACTCTCATGAATCTCAGTCAGTAGTAGGAATGTCCAGCTGTATGTAATTGCCACAAACTAGAGCTGCACAGTGAAGTTCTTTGTGTCAGCATCATGAGGCACAGTAATGTAGTCCTATTAATACAAACTGAGATACCTCAGTTTATAGTGGCTGATGGCTGGCCCTAATGGGACAAAGCTGTGCACTGATTTTGTAATGCAAAGTATTTACTGAAGAAGAGGCTGGAGAATGTAAACATTTCTGTTTCCATCTTAAGCAACACTGGATTTTGGTCTTCATCTGAAAAATTATGTGAATTAACCCCAATTGTCATTCACAGGCCGATTGCAAGAAAATAAGAACTGCAAAAATAGCAACAATTGTTATCATTTACTTAACAGCATTAATTCATTTGGAGAATTCTGGAAGGAGGACTAATCATGCAAACATTTTATCCTAAATACCATTCCATTTTTTTATACACAAATCTTCTTATAGTCCCATCTAATGCAGTTGACATGCATGTAGGGATGACAAATACTTGCAAAGCTTACCAGATCCATATGCTCTCTTAAACAGCAAATCATTAATTTGCAGTTGGACTTGACAATTACAGTCAGATTCAATGACCTTAAAGATATTTTCCAGCACAAATGATTCTATAACTCTATAAATTAGACACTCTACTATAGAAGTATGTCATCAGACTATGGTAAGAAAATTATTTTGAACTGCTAATTAAAATTCTATAACCACAATGAAGAGAGGGAATATGGATCACTGTAGATACCTTGTAGCATCCCAATACTCTCTTTTAATCCTCACAGTAATCATACTTCTTATTTCTAATTCATGATATCACAGATGCTAATTAAATATTCTTTGAGTTGGGAGGAAGAGATCATTGTTCTTATTTCATTGATGGCAAACTGAATATGAAGCAATTATCTGCATTAATAGTAATAGCAATATAGTAATGGAATACTAAATCCAATATATTCCTCTACTACCTTACTACCTCACCTCAATCATCCTACTACCCTGAGCCACCAAATAGCTCAAAATACCATAACAACCATGCAATTCTTGTTACTCCCCATTTTTCACACATATGTGGTAGAGTAAGGGCTAGACTATCCACAGAACGCTAAGCTAGACTAAAGCTCTTTGATGCCATGTTCAGGTGTTCACAGCCAGCTCCTTACCTGATAAAGTTACTGCAGTGCAACAGAAGGCTGGACATTGTTTGGTTTTGAACCAAATTCACTGTTCATCTATTCAGTAGCAATGAGAAAGTCCAAAATCACTATCGGTTGAGTTTTCATATACAACAGGCATACTTCTACAATACAGAAGGCTGATCTAACAATTCACTGTATGTGGGTGCAATGGTATCCTGTTCCTTATAGGCTTTTCTATTCATGTTTTTAAGTGCTTTCCCACCAGTTTAGTGGGCTGGATGAGGCTCTGGCTACCTGATCTAGTGTAGAGTGTCCCTGCCCATGGCAGGGGGGTTGGAACTAGATGATCCTTGTGGTCCCTTCCACCCTAACTGAAACTATGAAACTAGGTCACCAAGGAATCAGACAAGTGTCAGAGCTCTCAAACAAAAACTGATGCAAAATGTTGATTCTGAAGTTCCTTTGAAAGGCATATTTTTTCCTTCTTTTCTAGATATATGTTATTCTCTCTAGAATGAGATTGATCAAATACAGATTTTTATTTTATATATTCTTTTGTCCATTTTAATAAATTTATTTGTTATTATGCTCTTTCCAACTGAATTTGGTTTCTGATAGCTATTAATTGGTAGGTAGAAGTAGACTGTTAAAAAATAACATTAAGTTCCCATTAAAGGAAGATAAGGAAGGAGGCAGGAGATCTTAGATAATGAGCTGTGTGAATTGAAAAGATGTGTCCTTATTTGAAGCAGCTAAGAAACTCATACACTGAAATACAGTTTAAAGAGATTAAAGGGTCACAGATGATGTTGAATTTATGTTTTTAAAGTTTGAACTAAGTGGGATTTCTTAAAGTTCAATATATAAAATAAAGCAGAAGCAGTTGAACTAGGTCTGTTATATAAAGCCAATGTTTTATAATTAAATTGAAAATTCAGGAAAGCAACCTTGAAATTAAAAGGATTTAGGAACCTACAAAGGGCAAGATTGGCAGTTCATTAGCTTTAACAGTCTCTTTGAGATAAGATTTATTTTTAACTTCTGCTTATAGGGGGTCTGATGTCATTGAGAACACTGCAATTTTAAAAATAGTCCAAAAAATCTTTGAGAAAGCACAGGAAAATATTATTTCTAGGAGTTATATAGATCTTTAAAATGTATCCCCTGGAAAGGAGATTAAAAATCTGTAATGTCTGTAAAGAAAAAACAATATGTTACCAAAAAAAGAGTAATGAAGCCCGTAAGGAGAAAGACCCTGTAATCAAAACCAGCAGGGTGGGTATCATCTGCTGAAAACAATAAAGTCTCTTGAAATCATGATTTACTTGTTGGAGTTAAAAAACAGGAAAAAAAATTTCCTCTGAGCCTACATTCCCATTCCCAGATGCTATAATGGTTGCATTTAATTTTGTTACTGAGGTTGTTTCATAAGTTATGAAACAGTGTTCAAGATTAAACCATACAAAGAAATATCAGTGGATCCCTTTTATATTTTTTCATACAGCAGTACATATGGCTTAATAGTCCTTCACAACTGACTCCTCGAGGTTCGATGAGCATGTCAAACTTTATCTCTCTGCCCAGTTCACCAGGATCCTTAATTACCTTTAAAATGCTTGGTTATCTTTCATTACTGGACATGTCTCTACTTCAATCTCCTCCTTTTTTCTTTTACAGGAAATCCACTCCAGTTTTGCCTGTGAAGGCTATAGCCTTTCAAAAAAGAGATACAGAATTTCTATTATCTTACAGGTACATTTACACTGCAGGGAATATTTTTTTATTCAAACAACCAACCAACCAACAACAAGAACCCCACACAAAACCAAATAAACCAATCCTAGTACTTTTTGTTTCCCAGATGTGTAACATGCCTCTTAATTTTATTCTGTGATCCTAACACCATTATTATATATTCTGCAGGCTTAGGGAGTAAGCAGTGAAGTACTCTATTCTTCTGAAGACATTATTATTATGAGAAGTGCTGAAGGTCCAAATTTAGTTGCAAAGGTCACTGATTCAGATCGCAAAATTGCTAAGTCTAGTAACAGCAGGAAAAATACACAGTTACTGTGTGTAAATGTCAAGTCAGCTGCTGTTGGTGTAAAAAGCATGAACATCATCAAAGATCTCTGCATAGCTATAAAAGAAACCAATTAAAAGATGTTTCTTAGGAAAGAAATTGTAATAAACAAGATGAAACATTTATGTAAAGTGCTAATTCAGTAACCAGCCAGTATCTCTACAACTACCTGAAGGGAGGTTGTAGCCAGGCGGAGGTTGGTCTCTTCTCCCAGGCAGCCAGTACCAGAACAAGAGGACACAGTCTCAGGCTGCGCCAGGGCAGGTTTAGACTGGATCTTAGGAAGAAGTTCTATACCAAGAGAGTGATTGCCCACTGGAATCAGCTGCCTGTGGAAGTGGTGGAGTCACCTTCATTGGAGGTGTTCAAGAAGAGGCTTGATGGGGTGCTTGGTGCCAGGGTTTAGTTTTTAGTTGTTTAGGTGGGTTGTATTGTACTGTATTGTACTGTATTGTACTGTATTGTATTTAGGTGGGTTGGATTGGTTGATGGGTTGGACGTGATGATCTTGAAGGTCTCTTCCAACCTGGTGTATTGTATTATTATTGTATTATTATCTTGAGCAGAGAAAGCATACTGTTTTGTGTCTCCAGTTTTCCATCTGCTATTGCTAGTTTCACAATTTTTCCCTAATGATGTTTTGTAGCATCATACACCTGTCAATTACCTTTATCCTAGCAAAGCCAATTGCCATTTGTCAGCAGAAAAATGTGCGGCCACGAGCATTATCATCCTAAAAAATATTTTCCTTGAAACAGCACCATGCCAACTATTCCTCTCAGATCTGCAGGAGAAAGTATTGTAATGAAGAAGTGGTGGATTTTCTGGTTTTTTTTCAGCAGCATGCTTTTACTGTCACTACCCTTTATACATATTTTTTAAAAAATATGTATTTTTGTATAGCCTGTAATTTTCTAGCAAAACACATTTTACAAGAGTCTATGAGACAAGCGGTGGCGCCTCTGTGAAAACATATTTAAGAAAGGGCAAAACAGGCAGCGGTGAGCCTGTAAAAAGCATGTGAGAGCAACCCTGTGACACTAACATGAGATACAAAAGAAGGTGGATGAAGTTCCTCAGGTGCTGGAGAAGAGATTGCCCTGTGGACCATGGAGGACTCCACGACACAGCAGGTATCACAGTATCACAGTATCACAGTATAACCAAGGTTGGAAGAGACCCCAAGGATCATCAAGTCCAACCTGTCCCAACAGACCTCACAACTAGACCATGGCACCAAGTGCCACGTCCAATCTCCCCTTGAACACCTCCAGGGACGGCGACTCCACCACCTCCCTGGGCAGCCCATTCCAATGACGAATGACTCGCTCAGTGAAGAACTTCCTCCTCACCTCGAGTCTAAACCTCCCCTGGCACAGCTTGAGACTGTGTCCCCTTGTTCTGGTGCTGGTTGCCTGGGAGAAGAGACGAACCCCCTCCTGTCTACAACCACCTTTCAGGTTGGTGTGCCCAGAAGGAAGATGCAGTTTGTGAAGGAAAACAGCAAGCTGTTGTTGATCTTTTGCAAATAACGGAAGAGTATGTGCAAATGTTCAAGCGATGCTAACTCAAATTTACTTTCTTTCCAGTTATTATCATAGGTAAGCAAGAAGATAATACAGGATTTAGAAGCATAAATATTTGTTGAAAGTTAGGTTGGAGCTGCCACTCTTCCGACTCCTCAGATGATTTAGTTCTGGGTGAAATTAAATTCAGCATAAAGTTCTTGAGGCTTAAGGTTCAGACTTTCTAGAAAATAGGGGCTTCAAGTAATCTTTGCTGCCTTTTCATTTCTTTTTCTTTTCACAGAACCAAGAAATAAAATTCCTGTTTTCTAAGGACTTATGAAAATCTATTGGTAGACCTGATGTTAATCTGAAATTAGAATTTAAGTGCACTGGTTGGGTTCAAGCTCTTTATCAGAAACACTAAACTTTTAAAGAGATCTAGGAGACAATAGTTATCTCTGACAACATTTTAGTATGTATAGTACACACAGCTTTAAATATCTCTATCTACCTTGTAGCTATAACTTACATTTTAGATTTTATTTGAAAAGTAATATTGAGGATTCAGATCATTTGCAATTCTGAAGCATTTCAGTTGTTGACAGTTTTCACTATCTCCTGAGGGAAGGAGAATAGTCTTTGTGTCACCACTGAAATAAATTACTTGGGAAAAAATACTCTTCTTTGCTATTTTCCATCTATTCTAACAGGCACAGCACTAAGGACAACACTGCAATGATCCTGAATGCTACACTACCACTAATGGATGACAAACATGTAGCATTTGGTCATTTATTTTTGCACATTTCTGATGCTGGTTGTTAACCGTTGTGCAGAAGAATCTCAAAACTATTTTCACAGAGGGACATTCCTGAATTGCTTCACTTCCTACTGAACCACAAAACTAAGCTAGCACTGAATTTTTGGAATCTTGCTGTGATACCCTCCAAACTCATTTCCTTCAAAATGAGTATTACTTTAAACCACGTCATTACTTTGTGATACAAATCTACTCTTCTTAATGCTCAGAATATTATATTATACCTACAGTAACATATTTCAGTAAGCAAGTATAAGATCATTTCTGTACTAAGAATTTTAAATCACTTGTCTTTGGTTCAAGGATCATAACATCTACAGGGAATTTAGTTTTAAACAAATGTACACAGTGAGTAGCTGTCCATAGCTTTGGATTCTTTCTCAAATCTATTTTGCTTTGGAATTTAGTTCTTGGTGTTTCATGTGTACATTTATTAAAACAATCTACTCTTTTTTATCCATACCACAATGAAGACCAATAAACAGTATCTTGTGGCTCATCATCATGCAAGCAGACACAATGCTCTGAGCCACTAGTTCATCATGCCTGCTAGAATGCCACAGTTATTTGGCACAGTATTTGTACTGTGCAATAGCAGTAAGCAGTTCTAGGATAGTGTTGCAGTTAAGGGCTATGCCTAATTTTTAAATAAGGCTTTCCAGAGAATTCAAGTCTAGGCATGGACAGCCTTTAGAGGCTGGACACAGAATAATGCAAAATAGGTTTATCTCATTCCAATGAGCACAAGCTTGTTATTTTTCTGTCTGGGGATGCCTCCTGCTTTGATTCTGGTTGCTCTATCTCTGCTTCAGACCTTGTATGCCTGCTGACTGCTTCTGTTTTGGCTTTGTAAGGTGCAGGGGGAAAGGGAAGGTGGGAGGGGGTGGGCAGAGACAGCAGGCTGGCTGTAATATAGCCTCTCTGTGTCTTTTATGTCCAGGGAGGCAGCTTTGTGCTGTGAATATATTTTGTATATGTTTATTACGTTTTTTACTTGAATATTTAGTCTACTTTTGTAATATAACTTCATTTTACTTCCAAAATTCTAAGTAAGTGTGGTAAATTTACTCCAGGGGGTAAATTTCCAATTTGTTGAGGTGCAATCCAACCCACAACAGATAGAAATAATGGCATAGACTCCTTCATAAGGAAAACAGAGTAGGGGATTTGTCTTTGTCTTTGTGCTACAGGTGTTCCAAAATACTGCTGAGTCTATGTATAGCTACATAAAAATACAATACTAGAACTGGTTTGATTTGATCTTAAAAGGTCTCTTCCACCCAAAATTCTAATTCATAAAATTATTGGTAAAGACAATCCAAATTATACCTTCATGTGAACCATTTGCTCTAAATTGGGCTGCTTAAACACAATTATTTTCTGAATATAAAATAATAGCTAAAGCTTACAGCTTTTGCAAAAACACATACATGGCATGTTTAGCAAACACTAACAATGCACATTTTTTAGTGCAGTTGGTGTAATAAAAATGTATATTTCTATATGTTATATCATTAAGATTCCAAACACTACCATAACTTATTTAGAGAATGTATTCATAGGTTCAATTATTCAGTTGTAGGTTTTACACTGCACATATAAAGACAGTTAAATGATTTACACACAGATCTAACATTTCCAATACAGCAATTCAAATGGGAAATAAAGGAGCTGTGATCTGTGGATTTCCTACAAATGGTATTCTGTGGCAGATTGGCTGGGTACTCAGACCTTGCTTCTCTGTGTGGTATTTTCCCAGATGCTGTGGCTATAATTCAAGCAGTACTTGGCTCAGAGAGGGCTAGTGGGCCTCTCTTTTTGTGTCCAGTGACTGGGCTGTAGCTTCTTCTGGGATTCCATTCCCTTGGAGCCTTCCCCCTTTCTGCCTTGGTACAGGTGCAAGGCCCGGGTGAAGTTGTTGGTCTGTTAGAGCAGGTTCTTCATCTGCTACTCAGGCAGCATTTGGCTCTTGTCTCTGTGGTAAGCAGGCCCTCGTCTGCTACTTGGGCAACATTTGGATCTTGTTGCTCTCTGGGTGAGAACAAGGCAAGTTGCCTGACTTCTTGGCTGGATTAAATACTGTCCCAAGACAATTAATGCCCTTTGGTGACATTAGAACCCTGATAACTGGACCTCTAGGATGGGGCATATCCAAACACAGACAGGGGCATACGCAGTTCACATATGTGTTACAAAGTTAATCACATGTGGTACATGATTATCTTGACCCCAGAAAATGTCCAGGTTTGCACATGTCATGATAGGGCCAAACAGCCCCAGCACAACCCAGACAGACACTAAGGTGTCTAGACATGGTCCCACTCTCCCCCCTCCTTCCTGCAGAAAGTCAGGGTAATGCAGGAAGAAGAACAAAGGGGACAGGACCATGCATGTCTAGTAAACAACCCTGTATCTGGGATAAGGGTATGTGTTCTGGCCACTGCCTGGCAGAACCCATTCTTATTGGGTAGCTGTGTGCTGTTTTCTCCTGCCCTATTGGCTCAATCAATGTTGGGCAAGATTTATATACAGGCTGATTTCTAGTCACCTGTACCTTGCTTGTGCCTTGTTCAAGCCTTGCTTATCCTTGCTCAAGCCTAGTGTACTTGAACCTGCTTGGACCTTGTCTGGCTTGAAACTGCCTCAAGTTGCATAGCCTCGTGTCTCCTGGTCCAGCACCTGGGATAAAGCCATGAGCGTAAATACTGCAAGCTATGAAAGAAGCCATGAACTTAGGAGTTGGAGCCAAGCCTGCTTCCCCTTGAGACCAGGATTTTGCCATGCCTCAGTTTCCCCAGGACAAAGCAAGTGCCCATCGCAATAGCGTTGTTAACAGCCCGCCGTCTGCTGAAGCCAGACCCGCCATCAACAACCTTGTGGCCATTCCTGCCAGCAACCTGCCGTGCCTGGCGCATAAGTGCCCCAAAGCTTCTAATACACACAGCAGCAGCACTCCCTACATGGGTACAACCAGTTGTGAGTAATTAATTTACTGCCTCTTTGGAATAACTGTTCTTGCTGAGTCTCCCCCTCACTGTGGTCGAACGCCATTTCACTCCCAGGGTATTCTCTTTCTGTTATATTCCTCCCAGTTTGCATAAAACAGTTAAATTGTTGTAGTTGCCCAAATACCGTACATTCCCACGTAAATATATCTAACCGTACATCGAACCTTTTGATACGCTTTGGCAATTTTCATATTAATAAAGGATTATTAATATTTTGATTAATATTGCCACATAATTTATAAATAAAGGAAATACTTTATTCCCTCAACAGCACATTCACAGGTGCTTACAAGGTTAATCACATGTGCTGTACATTTGCCTTGACCATGGGGACCCCAAGAAGTGTCCAGATTAGCACATTCACAAGTGTTTAGCCCATTGTCTGGGCTAGGGGATGTTTGGGGTTTGATCCTTCAGGACAGTTAGGTTTTTGATAAATGTATCTATATTTATTTTTTTCCTGTTATATAACCATGGATTCATTATGATAAGTGGAAAAACTTTTACTAAAACCACTATCTCTCTTTCCAAACTGGACTGCAGTGAATACATATGGTTTCTGTCTAGACAATACCTATTTATTTAGGTAACTGGGAGATATAACTATGGAAATAGAATTTTATCAGAATTTACATATTTACAAATATTATCCTTATATAAGCATCATATTGAAAATTGCAATGAAAACTAATTAATAGTTGTTTAATGCTTGTACTTTTAGAATTGATTGAATAGGGGATTGGACATGGCACTTGGTGCCATGGTTTAGTCATGAGGTCTGTGGTGACAGGTTGGACTTGATGATCTTGAGGTCTCTTCCAACCTTGGTGATTCTGTGAATCTATTTTGACTGCTAATAAGATAAGAAATCTATCAGAAATTTACCTAAGCTCATTCCCTTTAACAATATAGCAAACAACCTGGTGAGAAATCCATTCCAAAACTACCAACTGAATAGCTTAACCTGACCCAGTTTGCTGAATTTAGAAAGTTCATAACTGATCTTATCAAAAACACAGTTTGATTAAACAGAGCTTTTCAACTAAAGAAAGAACAGGCTTGTTTATCTGTTGAATCTCTGGAGGTTAATACTGGAAGCATAATCACTACAAATACAGTGAAATATATTTATATTGATTCCTCAGTCCCATAAAAATGTCAAATAAAGGCTTTGTTTGTAAGAGGTATAGAATAAATACATACTTAATTAAATTACAGACATATAGCTTTGAATGGAGAAACTACAAATCCACCCCCTTGATAATCAGTACACCAGTTGTAATAGAAATTACATCAGTAATAAAAGGAATTGCAAGCTGGTTTTAATTAAAAGGAAATAGTCCAAATATGTCATGTATATTTTTTCAAGATCATATTACAGTGTTTCAGCCAACTAGAATGACCATCAGGAAATCTGAAAATAAATACCTTTCTTGGTTTAACTACAACATTTTTCATAGCAAGCATTTAAATAATCAGCAGTATATCAAGATTTATATCAGCTATTTGTTATGAATGTATGGATTTATTAATGTTTAATAGGCAGAACAATTAATAAAAATATTAATAACTTCATTAATTAAAAGAAATTCCACATACAATATTAATAAAACCTATTTATTGGTTCAAAATATTCCCTTGTGGAACAGATACCTCACCAGCAGGAAAATGTAGCAATTTAAACAATATTAGCAAAAAATCAGAAAAAAACAAACAGAAATTTAATCTGTAAAGAAAAAAGAACATCGGCAACATGCTGGCTTTGCCCACAAAGAAGGGAACTCTAAAATTCTCTAGGGCAACAGACCTTTTAACAGATGCTTATAAAAATCAGATTTCATAATTACTCACTGCAAATCACTTTAGTCCAGTACATTCAGTCACAATGTTTATAATCCACAGATCATGGTACCAAGTGGCATGCATGGGGATTAAAACACCACTAAAATGGCATGAAACAGGTGAAAGCTGCAGGAATACAGTTTCACTTTCTGTGTGCTTCTGCAGCTTGTTGCTGAGGCACAGACAGGGTTGATCTCCAAAGACTTTATAGCTGAAAGCATTGTAGAAAAGTGGCTGCTGCTGAGGCTTGCAGGGCTTGTCGGCTTTGTAGCTTTGCCTGTTTTGGAAAGGTTCTTCCAGCTGCAATCTTCACAGAGGTCCTTGTTGCTTCTTCCAATAAAATGAAACAGTCCTGGGGTGTTGGCTCCTCCAGGGTTCATCTCTCGGCCCACCAAGACATGTCTGTCTGCTCCTGGGCTTTACCATGTGTTACTGCGAGGGGCAGTCTTTCTGGGTAAACTGAGGCACAGCTCGGATTCCATATTGCAAGGCAAGCAAAGCTTGGCTTCTCGGGTTTGCAGGGTTAAGGCTTGTGGTTTCTCCCAGATCTTAGGCAATGCAAGGCAAGGCACTCACTCTTTGGGCTGCTATTTATAGATTTTCCGAGATGATGATGGCCAGGGACAACAAAGATTAAGAGATTGAAACCTGAAACTTTAACCTATAGAATCAGTTTTCTCCAAATGTGGCCAAAGGCACACACACACCAGGCCCACTTGGATCCAAGGGCATGTTCAGACAAGCCTGGGCATTGTGGACAATCTCCTGAAAAAACAGACCTCCTGCCTCCTATTCTGTTGTCTGGTTCAGGGCATTTTTGAGGCTGTTGTCCCTTCAGGACTATATTTTAGATTATTACTTATAAATTACTAAAATGTATGAACTATAATATAACTTAAAGCGATTTGCCATGAAAAAGATGTTGAGGGTATATGATAGAAGCCACTTACCTAGCACAGAAAACCATATTAGTAACAATGTTCACACCAAAATAGTTTTAGAAGCAGTATCATTTCAAACTTTAATACTGTCCTTTCTTTAAATTGCTACGAATGATGCTCAGGCTGTGGAAGATGAGGGAAAAAAGCTGCAACTGCCTAAGCTTTTGTTTGTTTGTGGGTGTGGTGGGTTGGAGTTTCCCATTCACATTAACTAAGCACAACTAACTCAGTTGGAAGCAAATGGTAGCTGTATTTACAAGCAAAAACTACACTCTACAATGAAATGCAATGAATATGTACAAAATATACAGTATTTACAATATATTACAGATATTTGCAATTAGAAGGAAGCACAGAAATCCCCCCTGTATCCTCTCTGGGTTCCCAGAGAAGCAGGGAAACTGCTCCACTGCCCCCTCCCTCCCCACACCCCTCAAACCTCCTCCCATTTCTTTTTAGTAAAAGGAAGGAATGTTAGAAAGAGAAGCAGTGTTAGTGTTCCTATCTTTTCTCAAGACCAGCCAGAAGCAATTGTCATCTCCCCAGCAGAACAGTTAAAATAGAGGCGAAAAAAAAGGAATGGGAATGGAAGTGAAATGTGAAAGATTGTTAGGGTAGATCTGCATCCATCCCACACATTTTGTCCAATGAATCTGTTTAGAATAATCTTTCGGTTTTCTTTTTACACCCAATAGTGAATGTTTTATATTTTTCTACTTTTCTGCTCAAAATCTGCAGCCAATTTGAAAGGCACAGCCTAAAACTGCCACAGTGAGTTTCGATTTCTTTTTTCTTATTTTGTAGGCAGTTATGCTTAAATTGAATATTTATTTAATTAAATGACCTCACCGGAAGATATTTGGGATTCAGTTGGTAAAATATATCAAATTTACATCAGTTGTCATAGAAATTGCTGGTTACCATGCAACATGAAGCAACTATCTGGAAACACATTTTTAATATTTTCAAAAATAAACTATTTACCAGGAAGAAGTTTGTCAACCTAGGACTGCAGTGTTAATTGTGCATGTTTGTCTCCATAGCTCTGTGGATTTTTGCTTTGGAGGGGATATTATCGAGAGAAAGAAATGTTTCAAATAGAACACTGTCATCTAGATCACTGGCAACAAACAAACAAACCCAAAACACTGAAATTAAATTTCTCATGTTTTTCAGATGTCATTAAGTAATAACTGGATCCCTTGGTTTCTAGACATGTGGCACTGAACATTTGTTTACATCAGAAGTATTTAAATTACCTTGGAAGCGTGGCAAATTTTCTGCAAACTGTATTTTTAAAGTGTTTTTGCTTCTATTCATTAATGGATTAATGCATACCAAAACCTGCATTTAGAGAATCATGAATGCATGCATGAGGGAAAAAACCCAAACAAGTAGACAGCAGATGAACAGATGCACTTTCATTTTTCAGGTTCTAGATTCTAATACATGTGGGAATTGCCCTTTCAACAAGATGGTGGAAATGAATGCATTAGTATGTTGGTCTCAAGAGTCTGCATGAGAAACACTGCCTTGATAAAGTGTGGTGGTTGGATCCTGGGAATAATTCAAAATAGTGTTTGATTGATGGCTGGAGAAACTGTGTGAGCATAATGGGAATATTGAATATCTTAGTTAATGGTTTTGCCTTCTACACACAACCACACAAATGATTTCTAATGTTCTATAAATAATTAGAGCAGGCAACTAGATAATTTCTAGACATTTGTGCCAGTGTTATAAAAAGCTTATGCAAACACTAACACACACACACAAACAAACAACAACAACAAAGTATTAAATTATAGATTGTACTGGAAATTGAAAATGCAGAAATTGCCAATAGGAAGGTAACAGGTGGCTAGTTAGTTATGTATCCAGAGGACACTTGCCTCTAAGGAAATCCTCTAACACAAAATGCTATTAATACTTTATATCACATTTATCATCCTCTTTTGTATTTTAAATGTGAAAAGGCAAAAGCAGTCTGTATAGATATAGATATATATCTACATCTATAATCTACATCTCTATATATCACAGATTCCTTTTGCATGTAAAGCAGACATTCTTTCCATATTCTCTTTAAGTTCTGCAGACTGCACTACACTTTCATGCTTTTTTTTGTCTTTCTGTACTCTATATTGTGCACTTCATGCCATCTACAAAGAGTATGATTCCTTCCAGCTAAGTTAACATATTTAATATTTAGGTTCCTTTCATTAGAAAAAGTAATTTATGTGATCCACCAAAGATTAATTATTTGGGTAGAATTCATCTTAGCAAAATTTTTTTTCTGCTAGGATTCAACTCAAAAACTGAAAGAATTATGTCATGATGACTAGTAGGTACTGGAGCATGGAAAGCCCTTTGGTCTCTGTGGATACACACTACAGAATAAAATTATCAGCTCTCTAAATTTTATTGACTACACTGAACAGAACTCTGACTATAATCCACTTCACATGTGTGAAGGGTTAGGGCTGGACCAGCCACTAATTGAGTAAGAGATGCTCTCTATTAACGTCTCTTTCCGCACAAAAGGATAGAGAAAGGGAATAAGGGAGAAAGAGTTATAAGCTGGAAAAGAAAACTAAAACTAATAAAAATAATAACAATAAAATACAAGATATAAAAGTATATATAAAACCAATACTGTACTAAACACCCCTGATGGAATTAGTCATCATCACCACTAATGCTGTGACAGAAGTCCCATACTGGACTCAGTGGCAGACAGGAACCAGATTCAGGAACTGAATTGAGCAACTCACGGATTGAGATCAAAGGCAGAACACACAAAGTCCTCAGCAGCTGGCCATTGAAGAAGAGAATGACAAAGAGCTTGACCCTTGTGATCCCTGATCTTTGTACTGAATGTGACATATATGGAATGAAATACTTCATTGGTCATCTTAGGGTCACCTGAACAATCCATTCCTCCCTGAAGGTGCAACCTTTTATTCTGCACTCCTAACCCAGTATGCAAGATTTAGCAGTGACCTTGGTCTGTGAACCAATCTTTGCTAGTAGCTAGAAATGTCAAGTGTTATCACTACTGGAAGCAGACACTGTCTGTGAAAACATGCTGTTAATCTCAGAAAGTGCAATTGCTTAAAAGAGACAGAGCTAAAAAGTAAAATCACTGAACAGAATTTGTTGTGTTCTAACTCAAACCACCACAGTAGGTAGATAACTATATTAAAGACACATGGCAAGACTAATCTCATGTGGTAGTTTAGGCTGGGTGCCTCCTGCTGCTACCACACAAGATACACCTCCAGTGTCCCGAGGGTCCAGTCCAGTGGGTGGACACAGGAAGCTGCGTATTTCATACCCATAATGTCCTGCTCCCTATAAATCTATCAGCAAGGTCTCACACTTCCTCTTTCTTCCCTTGCTGCTCCCGTGGGAGATGCTCCCTATCTGGTAATGGAAAGGGAGTTATCTCAAGCCTTCTTGAGCCTGGCTAGGCCTAATGCCAGAAGAAGAAGGGGGAAGGACAATCTCAGATCTGGCCATCTGAGATTAGCCTAACAGTGGAGGGGGGAAGAAAGAGCCCTGGGGTTTTGGGTGTACCCTCAGGTAGGGAGAAGGGAAATACTGGGATGTTTCTGGGTATACTATAAGGGACTCTGTATGCTTTGGTATCTCTTTTGTCACTGTGCTTGTAGCTTCTGTAAAACACTCACTGCTTTTCCATTTAAATTTCCATCACTTCTGCAATCCATTTGTCTGAGTGTCATTTTTTTTTTCTGCCCCAGTGGGAGGCAAAGGGAGGATCTGCCTTCCAACCCACCACATCTTATCTTTACAGAATTTTGTGTTTCTATTGACTAGCAAACCTAGACAACTTGCAGATGTCTAAAGTCAGGTGAGAATGAGCCCATTCTCAATGCAAAAAAATTCTCTGTACAAACTGTAAAACTCAAAAACATCATTTCTGTAAAATTTGCCAGAGCAATGACTATCGATGTACTGAGGTTGCAAGATACCTGCATACAGATGGGCTTCAAGTTACAGGTGTTCTTCAAAAGATATTCTTCACACAGGAAGATTTGAAGACATGTCTTTTCTGTCTTCAATGAGTGACAAAACAAAATACCTTTTTAATACATTGCTCTTTCTATTACAAGTATTTAACTTTTCATGGCTTAATTAAAATACATCAAACCATAAAATGCTCGTGTGGAAATGGAGAACTCAGATGGCACAGGAAGTGTGAGTAGGCAGACGGGGAGAATTAAAGAGTGAGGAAACTTAACAGAAGCATTGCCAACAAGACATCCTGCAAGCTTCCTTCTGGAATAATGAATTATTTAATCAGTGACAAAACTATAAGAGCTTGCACATTTGATGTCTCACAGGAATACAACAGCCATTGTGCATGCTCACAGCATTGTCACAGCAACATTGCAAATAAAAAGGAAACATACAGAATAACTGAACTAACAAGAACTGATCATGTGGTCAAATAAATAACCATTCTTGTGCTATAAAGCAGCAGATGTAGACAATCCAGAAAACTGCATACATGTGCCACTTGTACACAGAAAGTGATTATCAGAAGACTACAGATTGTACCTGGGATCAAAAGATTCTGAATGTGATACCAAAAAAAAAAAAAAAGGTAAATGAGAACATTTGGATAGAATACCAGGATCGAGGGATCAAGACATTTGTCAAGACTGAAAAAACACAGCTGAATCCTCACAAGTTAAATCTATGCTCGTAAATTAACTATGACAGACTTCTTTCTATTACTGAGGGCAACTCTGTGGAAAAAAACCTGCATTCATACTACTAAGCCATTGTGGTGGGTTGAAATTTCCCCCCAACATTAACTTGGCCAGACCAGGTCAGTTGGAAGTAAATGAAAGCTGTATTTACAAGCAAAACTACAATCTACAATGGAATGCAATGAATATGTACAAAGTATACAGTATTTACAGTATTTACAGGTATTTACAATTAATAAACAGCACAAGAACCCCCCTGGTTGAAGACCAAGGGAAGCTACTAGCATCTCCTTCCCTGCCTTCCCTCTACCCTCCTGTACAAAAGAAGAGACTAGTAAAAGGAGCAGAGAAGTTAATACCAAAATAATGCAGCCAAGGTCAAGCAGAAGCAAGTTAGTATCTCATCAGAGTGAAGAAGCAAGAAGAAAAATTGTTTTGGTACAACCAGTCTTATGGTAGATATCTCTCCAATGGGATTGTTTAGAATCATCTTTATTTTCCTTTTTACACCCAGTAGTAATTTATTTACATTTTACTACTTTTCTGCTCAAGATCTGCATAGCCTAAAACTACCACAGCCATTAAACGCCCTTATGCTGCAGAACATCATGGATACACGCACAGTGCCTCTTGGGGGCCATCCACAGTCAGTGTTAACTCCCACACTGTCCCAAGAAATGCTTCCACGGAATGACAGAATCACAGAATGCTAAGGGTTGGAAGAGACCTCTGGAGATCATCTAGTCCGATCCTGCTGCAAAGAGGATGACTTGGGCAGGCCACACAGGAATTCATTCATGCAGGTTTTGTGTCTAGAGGAGACTCCACAACCTCTCTGGGAAGCCTGTTCCAGTGCTCTGTCACCAACAGTAAAGAAGTTTTTCCCCACATTGAGGCAGAAGTTCCTAAGGTTTCATTTGTATCCACTGACCTTCATCCTGAGAACCAGCGAAAAGAGACTGTCCTCATATTCTTGACACCCACCCTTAAGGTATTTTTTAAACACTGATCAGATCCCCTCTCAGCCTTCTCTTCTCCAGGCTAAACAGCCCAGGAGCCCTCCTTTGGGAGACTTACTGGTGCAAGATGCAAACTTTTCAGCAAGAGTTCCAGTGGTCTGGCAGAATATTCAATACAGTGTCCCAAAACATTTCCAGAAATTGTTTTATTTACTAATATAGGTGTACCTGAAAGATACACTATTGATGTTGTTTTTAACTCTTCACTTAAAGTTTATGCAGCTAGATAATTTATGTTGCATGGTATTGTATGACTATGTTTTAAATAAATCTATCTAATTGATCATTTCTGAGTCTTGTGTCCTTGAATATTAAATGTGTTTCTTCATTAATAAATTTCATCTTGGCATGCTACTTCTCTCTACATTAGGGCATACTAGCTGGGGGTCACTGCCTACCTGTTACACAAGTCCATAATCCCAGACATAATTGTGAGGTGTAAAGACTGAGGTATGGTTCAAGAAGCCTACTTTAGACATGCCTGCTATTCCATTATATGATTTCCATTTTATGTTGCTTAGCAACCATTTTCTGGTATTAATCCCAGTGTACAGATTGGCAAAATGCTCTACAAAGGGAAAACAGATAGTCAAGAAAAGGGTGAGATATCTGAAAGAACATCCTTCTTTGGCACTCCTAGTGAGCCCCAGATCCTGGAGTTTGTGTTGTCCTATATTATAGGAGTTCTTCCACATTACAGGGCAAAGTGGGAAAACACTATAATCCTGAATGTCACTTAGTGAGAGTGCAGTCTTCAGCTGCTAACATCTATACACTCTTAGAGCAATAAACTAAGCATCTAGATCAGCCACAATGTAGACAGCAACTGTAATATTTGCTGAACGTATATGATATCCACATGAGCTATTGACTGTGACAGATGGAAACCATGGTGCCCAGGTGGGCCAGCTTTTGCAAACATGGTTATTTTGTGAGAATGGAAGCTCTGACTCCTCTTTCAGAACTCTCTTAAGGAAGCTATGTACAGAAGCTATTCCTGAAAAGTGCCCCTTCTATTTTCTAGGTAAGGAGAAAAGTCTTGTTGTCAGAGAAGGGAAAATAAACCTCCAAGATCTAGGTTCTTTTTCAAAACAGAATGACATATTTTAAGAAGGATCAAGACTGGGTAGAAATTAGAAAGAATGGAAGGGGGAGGTTTTAGTGTGATGCCCGGCAGCCCTTTTATTTTGTATTGTTGTACTGTCATCTTGATAAAGCTGAGTCACCTGTATCACTCCAGCTGGATTGTCTATCCATAATATCTTCCACTGTGTAAAGAAGGGAGTAGAATCTCTGCCTTTAGACAGCTATCTCATGATTAAATATGGTTTGAAAGAAGTACTAGCTTAAATTAGATCTCTATTTTAAGGCATCTGAATCAGATCCCAATAAAAATAATTGTGGAAGTACAGTGAGAGGTCATTGTGGGTCAAAGAAGCACTCTCAAATTTCCTACAAAGAATATGAGAATACTTTATAGGATCACAAAAATATGCTATGCTTGATTGGCTACTGAACCTTCAAGGAAAAGAATCATAGGGGGATGGGGAGGAATGGAGCCAGCAGTGTGCCCAGGTGGCCAAGAAGGCCAATGGCATCCTGGCCTGCATCAGGAATAGTGTGGCCAGCAGGAGCAGGGAAGTCCTTGTGCCCCTGTACTCTGCATTGGTTAGGCCACACCTTGAGTACTGTGTCCAGTTCTGGGCCCCTCAGTTTAAGAAGGACATCGAGACACTTGAACGTGTCCCGAGAAGGGCAACAAGGTTGGGGAGAGGCCTTGAGCACAAGCCCTATGAGGAGAGGCTGAGCGAGCTGGGATTGTTTAGCCTGGAGAAGAGGAGGCTCAGGGGTGACCTCATTGCTATCTACAACTACCTGAAAGGTGGTTGTAGCCAGGAAGGGGTTGGTCTCTTCTCTCTAGCAACCAGCACCAGAACAAGGGGACACAGTCTCAAGCTGTGCCAGGGGAAGTTTAGGCTGGAGTTGAGGAGAAAGTTCTTCACTGAGAGAGTAATTCGTCATTGGAATGGGCTGCCCAAGGGAGGTGGTGGAGTCACCGTCCCTGGAGGTGTTCAAGGGGAGATTGGACGTGGCACTTGGTGCCATGGCCTAGTCATGAGGTCTGTGGTCAAGGTCAAGGTCTCTTCCAACCTGAGTGATACTGTGATACTGTGATACTGTGATACTGTGATAAAATTATCATTATGACTTTAACAATTAGCAAATGATGAAGGAATTATAAAGCCTTTGAATATTACCTAGATATTGCATGCAAGAAATGTTTGAAGGCAATGTCAATTGATGCATTATAGACGCTGTACAGCCATTACATCTCTTATTATCACATCTTCATCTGCCGCATTTGGTAGGAGTCTGGAACGCCAACATTTAAAACTAACCCATTTGGAGACATGTTTCCAAGACTAAAATTAAAATTGTGTGCATACCATTCAGGAGGGCAGTTGGGAAGCAAGGTATTTTCTAGCATCTAAATATGTGACTAAACAAACACTCTTTAATTATACTATACTCATTTAGTCATACCTACGATAAATGCCCATAATGATTGAATTCATGTTGCTGAATATAGTTCATGAAATGATTTCTTTTTACAGCAAAACCATCACTGTGCATACTGCCACTGCAAATGTAGTGATGTGGTGATAACTGAATGAATTGCAGGGCTGAGGGTTTTTAAGCTGGACCATTGCAAATGATGCTAGTATATTATGCAAAGTTTTATATTAATGAGGACGACAAAAAATGTCTTGCCATAGGGAACCATGGGATTTATTTGAAGGAGATTGTTCTCATTTAAGCTCTTGGTCAGTATAACCCTTGTTCATGCAGGCAAATACATGTTTCTTCTGTTTTATTTTTCAATATATTCAGTCTCATTTTCAGCTTCAGTGAGGTGATACATTCACTATGACGTATTAACAGAGCATTTGATTCCCGTTAAGCTGTTGTCATTATGCTACTCTCATGTCCACAGCATTAACAGAAGACTTAATTTGTAAATTCTCTCTGTTGTGGCAAAAGGTATGGAATGTAATTTGCAAGTTAGACTCAAATTTGTCCTTTAGCTGTAACTGCTGTATAGCTGAGTATGAGTTCTGCGCCTTTGTGCACACCCAGTGCACTTAAGTAATTAATTCTCGGGGTAGTCCAGAAATTCCCCATGAAGTTATCTGCATAGTTGAGATAATGGACTGGCTTTAGACAAGTTTATTGATTTAACTCCTAGACATCTTCCCAACAAAGGATTTGACTAATCTGCAGAGGAACTCTCCAGGTCAAACTATCCCAAATATTTTGTGAAGTGAAATACCGTGTCCAGATTAGTCTGTATGTTCAGCATGTTGATTGACACCCTGGGTGGAAAACCTGGAACTTCTAGAAACTCCTCAGATAGTTCCTACGCAGAATGGCCCAGCCTTTGTGTAGGTAAGACTCTTCAAAATCACTATCAAGTGTTCATGAAGGTACAAAAATGGTCATATATGACAGCCTTTTGCACATAGTGAGGATATCTAGAAGGTGTTTTGCATGCCTCCACAGGGTGCAGACCCACAGCATCTGAGCTAGGCAAGCAAAACAGCAGTGATGCTACAGTGGGTACACTGTTGGAGGATACAGCTGAGGTTGTTAGGGCAATTAATGCCTATTAGCACACTCAGGACCCTGACAACATAGGAGCATAGGCCAGCTGGATTATCAGGTTTTATTAGAAGAGTTTGAAGAGCCTTACCTGAAAACACTGGTACAAGCTCCCCTCATAATCTGAACGGGTCAACATCTCATCTGAGATATTTGTCACTGAGTGTTATTCTATACAAAGACTATAAGAATTAGTCTTTTTCCTTTTCCATTTTCCCCTTCCCTTTTTTCCTTTTCATGTTTTTATTTTATTTTTTTAATATATGTTCTTTTTTCTTTTTCCCCCTTTTTATCCTTCTTTTTTTCTCCTCCTTTGTTTTTTCTCTTTTTCTTTTGCTCAAAAACTTGATACCTATGTCTGTCTATGGAACACTAAGCACTACTGCGAAAATTGTACACTGATAAAGAGCATTATCAGATACAACAGTGGGTTTTAAGGAAAATCTACTTGAGAAAGCCTGACATAGTTGGGAGCAGGTGCTGATCTGGTAGAGGGTAGGAGGGCTCTGCAAAGGGACCTTGACAGGGTGGACAGATGGGCAGAGTCCAAGGGTATGAGATTTAACACATCGGCCACAACCACCCCATGCAGTGCTACAGGCTGGGGTCAGGTTGGCTGGAGAGTGGCCAGGCAGAGAGGGACCTGGGGGTACTGTTTGACAGTAGGATAAACATTAGCCAGCAGTGTGCCCAGGTGGCCAAGGTCAATGGCATCCTGGCCTGCATCAGGAACTGTGTGGCCACATCAGCACTTGTGAGGCCACACCTTGAGTACTGTCTCCAGTTCTAGACCACTCAATTCAAGAAAGATGTTGAGTTGCTGGAATGTCTCCAGAGAAGGGCAACAAAGCTGCTGAGGGGTCTGGAACACAAGCCCTATGAGAAGAGGCTAAGGGAGTTGGGATTGTTTAGCCTGGAGAAGAGGAGACTCAGGGGAGACCTTATTGCTGTCTACAAATACCTGAAGGGAGGTTGTAGGCAGGCGGGGGCTGGTCTCTTCTCCCAGGCAACCAGCACCAGAACAAGAGGACACAGTCTCAAGCTATGCCAGGGGATGTTTAGGCTGGAGGTCAGGAAGAAGTTTTACACAGAGAGATTGCCCATTGGAATGGGCTGCCCAAGGAGGTGGTGGAGTCACCATCACTGGAGGTGTTTAGGAGAAGATTTGATAGGGTGCTTGGTTGCATGGTTTAGTTGATTAGGTGGTGTTGGATGATAGGTTGGATGCGATGATCTTGAAGATCTCTTCCAACCTGGTTTATTCTATTCTGTTCTATTATATTCTACTCTCAATATGAGTTAGCAGCGATCCCTGGCAGCCAAGAGTGCAAACTACATCTTGAGGTGCATCAAATGTTATAACCAGCTGGTCAAAAGAGGTGATTATCCCACAGTATTCCACATTGGTGTGGCCTCACCTTGAGTACTGTGTGCAGCTCTGGGCCCCACAATTTAAGAAGGATGTGAAAGTCCTTGAATGTGCCCAAAGGAGGGTGACAAAGCTGTCCTATGCAGAGTGCCTGAGGACTCTGGGATTGTTGTGTTTGGAGAAAAGGTGGCTAAGAAAAATTGCATTTCTTTATACAGTCTCCTGAAGAGGGGAAGTGGAGAGGCAGGTGCTGAGATCTCCCTGGTATCCAGTGATAGGACACATGGGAATGGTCCAAAGCTGTGTCAGTGGAGGTTTAAGCGGAACATCAGAAAGGGTGCTTAAATACTGGAATGGGCTTCTTAGAGAGGTGGTCAGTTCCCAAGCCTGTAAGTGCCTTTACTTTTGGTCAGCCCAGAATTGATCAGGCTGTTGAACTAGACGTAGATCCTTTCCAACTGAAATATTCTTCCCTTCCCCTTCCCCTTCCCATTTCTTTGTATATTTTCAGAAAGTTTCTACTAGGAATACTTTGCATGTCACTTTTTAGACTTTTTCCATTTCTGTATCAATTCAGCAGTGCATAGTAATGCTCATTGAATTACTATTCCACTGATAAACTTTCAGTTAACCTAATAGAAACTCACTCTAAAAGTTCCTATGACACACCTCCACTAAATTTTGTCCCATTTGTATTACTTTATCCTGGAAGATCGTCTCATTATTCCCTTGTAATATTCAGGTCTGGCTGTGTATTAATGATTTCTCCCAACTCTGTGTCATGAGAAAATTTACTTGGAATATTCTCATTTTTATATTAGAATCAGTCTTAAAGTATTTAATAAGCTTCTTCTCAAGACTGAGAATATGAGCTTCCTTTAGATCCCTTTTATTCCTTGAATTTTATTGTCTCTTTAAATCAAGTTCTTTATCTACTTTACAATTAACTCCAGTTCAGCTAATATTTTTTTAAGTTTCAATAGAAATGTAAGTAGAATAAATACACTAAAATTTGTGTTTATATTTTGAGATAAGCTTGACATAATCAGCTTTGTTAACCAGCAGCAAAAGTGCTGCACATGTGCAGTATGTGCTGGTTTTCTGTATTCAATACGTGACACATGAATGGCCATGTCTAAAAATATTCCCCTGAATTATCCATTCTTCCTGAATTATCTGTTGTTCCTAGAATTCAGAACATGTTAAGTCACTAAGAGGCCACAAAGAAGATTCAGCCAAGCTCTTTTTAGTGACACAAGGGACCATGGACATCTGTTGGAACAAGAAAGATTCAGATTCTTTTTCACTTTTCACCAGAAATGCATGAATTTGTCTAAGATTTTTTTTTTCACCATGAGGACAGTCAGGTAGGGGAACAAATTGCTTTTAAGAGGTTGTGCAATATTCCTCCTTTGAGGTTTTCTAGGCTATAAATGGGTAAGTCCCCAAGCAACCACATTGCTGCCTCCTTGGAAGTTGGATGAGAGGCCTCCTGAGCTCCCTTCCCACCATAGCACACTATGATCCTATGATCCCAAAACATTTACTGGATTTTTTTGTTTGTTTGTTTCTATTGTTGTGATTTTTGTTTGTTTGGGTTTCTGAACTTTTTTATTGTTATTATTTAATGTTATCTAAACATTACAGTGAAGAACAGGAAATTATTCAGGAGGTATACACATAAAAACCCTTAACTCTTCCTAGTAGTAGGAGTTTCCTAAAACACTCAAAGTAAAGAATCTACTGTGGTAGAGCCTGAAACAAATCAGCTAAATTTATTTTAACGATATAAAACAAGAAGGAGGAAGTACAAAGTGCATAGGTTTATATAGTTTCCCTGTGTAGGATGGAAGCATATCAGGAGAACAAGGATGTCTAGCAGGAGCTGATAAAAAATGAGCAATATGTAGTGGGATAGATAGCAAAAAAAAAGTGGAAATACTGATATTAATGAAATAAACTTGCATATAGGCAATGAAACTAAGAGAAACACTGCATCTGCTTCAAGAAATTGAATGTGGTCAGTAAGAAGTACCTAGTGTTGCAAATTCCCTTTTCCATTAGGGCATCAGAAACTGATCACAACCAACATTTATTAGAACACTCCTCATTAATTAAGCTTTAGATATTAATAGAATCAAGCTGTTATTCATAGCAGAGAACTACTTGCACAGTGTATTCAATCACTGCCTCACCAAGTTTCTTCTTCCTTTCTCTGCCTCTGTGTCTCTGTCTCTCTCTCACAGACACCCTCTTAGAGTTACATAGTGGACAGTTCTACTGAGGGAACAGTATCTACCAAGTAAGTGTTGAGAAAGACTCTGGAGGTTTTCCTTGTTTCATCAGTTGTATAGAAGTGTAATTCTGTTGTCTTTGCCTGCATAGAGCAGCCACTGCCCTCTTCGATGTGGTCTGAATTATCTTGTCTGCTGTGATACCAGCACCTGGTGGTATTGAATAGACATTGCAGATTCATAGTGTCTTGAGTTTTTCTACTCTTGCAGATTCTATAGACTTGCTATCCTTGAGAGACATTCACATGCTATCCTCCTCAGCATGTGCTCCTCCTTTCAGAGAACTATTTCCTGGTATCTGTGTCTCATCCATAGGTATGCATACAATACTTTGACAAAAATTAAAAAGGAGGAGCTTTGATGAAAATGTAAATCCTAGGTGTGGTAGTTTGCTGAAGCAAGTAGCCCAGACAATATACAATAATACAATACAATAAATCCAGGTTGGAAGAGACCTTCAAGATCATCGTGTCCAACCTATCAACCAATCCAATCCACCTAAACAACTAGATCATGGCACCCAATACCCCATCAAGTCTCCTCCTGAATACCTCCAATGATGGTGACTCCACCACCTCCCTGGGCAGACCATTCCAATGGGCAATCACTCTCTCTGTAAAGAACTTCCTCCTAACATCCAGTCTAAACCTCCCCTGGTGCAGCCTGAGACTGTGTCCTCTTGTTCTGGTGCTGCCTGCCTGGGAAAAGAGACTAACCTCTGCCTGGCTACAATCTCCCCTCAGGTAGTTGTAGAGAGCAATAAGGTCACCCCTCAGTCTCCTCCTCTCCAGGCTAAGCAACCCCAGCTCCCTCAGCCTCTCCTCATAGGGCTTGTGCTCCAAACCCCTCACCAACCTTGTTGCCTTTCTCTGGACACGTTCCAGCAAGTCAACATCCTTCCTAAACTGAGGGGCCCACAACTGGACACAGCACTCAAGGTGTGGCCTAACCAGTGCTGTATACAAGGGCAGAATGACCTCCCTGCTCCTGCTGGCCACACTGTTCCTGATGCAGGCCAGGATGCCATTGGCCCTCTTGGCTGCCTGGGCACACTGCAGGCTCATGTTCAGCCTCCCATCAACCAGCACCCCCAGGTCCCTCTCTGCCTGGCCACTCTCCAGTCACTCTGACCCCAGCCTGTAGCACTGCATGGGGTTTCTGTGGCCAATGTATTCAATATATTGAATAAAACAGACACACAGGTTGAGGATCTGAAATTTAATATTATTTTACATCAGAACTGTAGAAATAGAGTAGAAAGAGTTCAGAAAAGATCGAAACATTAAATGATGTCAAGAAACAATTAAGAAATAAAAATGGTTAGTAAATAAAAAATTAACTAAAAAATTAAAATCTAATGTTATTAGAGATAGTATCTTTTGTTAACTTATCTGTAATCTAACACACACACACACACATGCACACACACGTGCACACACACACACTCTCCCTATGTCCCATCTGTTATACATCATTTCTAAGAAGCATATGGCTTGGTTTTGTTCATTTCAGTGCTCCATCTGAGGATCTAGAACAATGATCCTTGCACTCCTCCTCTTTTACTTTTAAAATTGTTTGCTACAGAGCATGAGTAGAAAAGTCACAATTAAAATAATCTCTGTTCTTATAAATGCAGACTTGGGAGTATCTGCAGGGTAGGTTCTGTGTAATCCCTCATAATGGATTTGATAAATATGACATTGAGCAAAGAGAAATAACTCTGCTAGGATAAACAGACTACAGTGTGCTTAAAGTAGAGTAGAATAGAATAGAATAGAATAGAATAGAATAGAATAGAATAGAATAGAATAGACCAGGTTGGAAGAGTACACAGTGTCTTGATTGCTGTCCTGATATCCACCCCACTTCTCTTCCTTATGGGGCAAAGCAGCAGTTCATGAGAGTGCATGGGATATGAAATTACAAGAGCTGGCTAGTAAATTCTGTTTTGTAAGCAGACTAAACTCTGAAATGTTGCAGCTTAGGATGACATTGGCAGATATAAAACACTTTGATCACAGATACCTGCGCAACTTTACAAATTAAATCACCTTGCTATCTCATAACATAGTGCAGTCCAGGAGGAAGGCCAAAAGGGTCAGCACAGCTTTCACAGCTGTGTGGTGCGCAATTAGGGGGCTGGGCTGCAGGAGTTCCCTGGGTGTCTCTTTGGTGCCTTCCTCAGCAGTCCCATTGGTCCTGCATTGGGCATCTCCAGTACATGCCTAGAGTCTCTCTGCATGTGTCTTTCTGCATGTGTCCAATAGCATCTTGCACATCTACACAAGTGTCATTATGTGCTCCTCCCCTCATGTCTGGCCAAGAGCCTAAACCTATGTGCTTCCCTAGATGAATCTCTTCAGTATGTTTCCTCAGTAACCTCTTTCCCCAGTGTGCCTGTTTCCAGTGTGTGTCCCGTGCCTTGAATCTGCGTCTCCTTCCTAAATACATGCAAGCCAGAGCACCTGGGGCTCCATTGCCTGGCTGCAGTTTGGTGTGCAATAGAATGTTTGCAGTGAAATCATAGCCAACCGGATCTTCAGGGCCTCTTCCCTCCAGGGCATTCTGCAGCTCACAGCTACCCAAACCTGACACTTATGTTTGATTAATGGATATTTAGCACCTTCCTTTCTGCTTTTCTTCCCTCTTCACTTTTCAGAACTCACTTTCATACTTTGCCGCTATGAGTCAAGAGTTAATGGACAATCTTCACTGTTTATATATATGTGGCCTTCCAGTATCTGAACGGGGCCTACAAGAAGGCTGGGGAGGGACTTCTCAGGCTCTCAGGTAGTGATAGGACTAGGGGAAATGGAATGAAGCTGGAGGTGGGGAGATTCAGGCTAGATGTGAGGAGGAAGTTCTTCACCATGAGAGTGGTGAAGCCCTGGAATGGGTTGTCCAGGGAGGTGGTTGAGGCCCCGACCCTGGAAGTGTTTAAGACCAGGCTGGATGGGGCTCTGGCCATCCTGATCTAGTGTGGAGTGTCCCTGCCCATGGCAGGGGGGTTGGAACTGGATGATCCTTGTGGTCCCTTCCAACCCTGACCGAAACTATGAAACTATGTATATAGTGTTTGTGTACACATATATATATATATACACACACATATGAAATACATACAATCGTTTCATTGCTTATACATATATGTGTGTGTGTGAAATACATACTTCTTCCTTCTAGTAGGCGAGTTTTTATTGACTTGCAAAATAGTTACTTCCTGGTCTGAAAGTGAAGGATTGGGTTTTTGGTTTTGTTTTTCCTTCCAGACACAGTTGGTGTAGGGCCTCAAATATAAGACTTACGAGGCATGGCTGAGGGAACTGGGATTGTTTAGCCTTCAGAAGAGAAGGCTGAGAGGTCACTTCATTGCCCTCTAAAACTTCCTTAAGGGAGGATGGAGTGAGGTGGGTGTTGGTCTCTTCTCACATGCAGGAAGTGACAGGACAGGAAGAAATGGCCTCAAATTGTGGCAGGAAACATTCAGATTGGGTATTAGGAAAAAATTCTTCATAGAAAGGGTTATCAAGTATTGGAACAGGCTGCCCAGGGAAATGGCAGTAACTATCCCCTAGAGGTTACTTAAATGCTGCATAGATGTGGTGCTTAGAGACATGGTTTAGTGATAGCAGCTTAGCAGTAGTGTTGGGACTGAGAGCTCAAGGAGAGTGGTTGGACTTGATGATCTCAAAGGTGTTTTACAACCTCAACAGTTTTATGATTCTATGTCTTGCCAAATGTTCATTTTCAGAGGTAGTCTAAATAAGTGGTTTAGAGCAAAGTGTCAGCAGCCAGAGCAAAAGCTAGGACAGGAGGTTTTGTACTGTTAAGGTTTATGATATTTAGCTATTTTGCAGATACCTGGATGGGGATGTCACAGAATCATGTCTTGGCTTTTTTTTTTTTTTGTATGGTTAAAATTGACCTGGACATATGCAGTGCTAAATTAATTTTTTTTAGATACATATTTTTTATGTGTAAGATGTATTAAAAAGGGGTGGGGGGGAGAAGATCTTGTTAGATTTGATTGGAATGCAGTAAAATCACTAGGTAGTTTTTTAGTAGAACATATTATTATTATTGTTTTGGCTGGGATAGAATGAGTTTTCTTCCTAGTAGCTGATATAGTGATGTGTTTTCTGATTTAGCATGAGAAGAATGCTGTTAAAACCATGATGTTTTGTTTGTTGCTAAGTAGTGCTTATCCTGTGACAAGGGGCTTTCCGTTTCCCATGCTCTGCCAGGTGTAAAAGTATCTGGGAAGAAGCATGACCAGGACAGCTGACACAAACAAGCCAAAGGGATATTCCATACCACAGAATGTCATGCTCACTATATAAACTGGATGTAGCTGGCCAGGAGGCCCAGATCACTACTTGGGGACTGACTGGACATTGGTCCGTAGATGGAGAGGAACGGCACTGTGCATCAACTGTTATCTTCAGGTTTATTTCTCTCTGTTTTGCTTATCTTCCTTTTCATTGCTATTAGTACCATTATTATTATTTTATTTCAATTACTAAATTGTTCTTATTTCAACCCACAAATTGTTTTTTTTTTTTAATTAATCTTTAATGATTCTCCTCCCCATTGCACTGCCTGGTCTATTTTAATGTAAACAATCACCATATTTATACATTTTTCACTTCTAAGTTTATGATTGACAAAAAGAATGAAAATGAATGCAAAATAAGCAGAATAATTTCTGCTTTTCTCAGAAGGCTGTCTTCTTGCTCCTGATGGTTGTTTTTGTTCTGTTTCCATCATGGTATTTGTTTTTCTTTTCTTTCTGATGTTCAGCTTAAGCTGTGAATGGCTGACAGGTTCTTTTTACATCTATTTAAGTTCTAGTTGGGACTTTATGAATTAGCTCAAGGCCATGACAATAAATAAACTCATGAAATACAGAGCGTTTTCTTAAGCATCATAGGCCTTCTTCTACTGAGGCTATGTATAAAGACAGGTAAAACTGTCAACAAATATTCCATACTTGTCACAAAGCTTAAGACACTGTTACTGTTAGATACAGTGTCACAAGTATTTTATAAAGATGTCTGAGTCCATCTGTTAAAAGAAAAACTGAATTGCTCTACTCAGAGTAGTATTGCAGTGCTTATCTCTCTTTTTCCTAACTTTCTGACTCATCCAGCTTTCCTAGTGAGGCTTAAGACATAAGCACATGAACTTTCCTTCATCTCTGTGCAAAACTCTTATTTATTTTATAAGGATTCAAGTTGTGCATTGAAGATGTTAACTTTACAAACCTAAAAGCTCACCAACCCTAAAAAGAAAAAGGAGATTTGACAAATCCTCCCTACAGAATGACTGTGACATTCTAGTTCTGAGGCTTTACTTTAAGTGAAAAAGTCAGGAAGACATCTAATTTTTAATTAGTTCTCCCCATTTGGGAGATCATCTGATTTTACTGGCAGAATTAGTAAGTGAAATCACTCAAGAGCTGCCATGTAAATGTCCCCTACCCCTAGGGCCTTAGTATATTAAATGAGCACAGTGTTAACCTGGAAACATTATTATTGATTTTAAATGAGAGCAACTCTGAAATTTGGAGGAAATCATTACTTTGAAATAATTATTTTTCTTCCTTTCTTGATCTCTGATAATGGAAATTAGACATATAAATCTCTTTTATGCATAAAATAGGATAATTTCTTTCCCCTTGCCACATTTTAGTGATTATAATAAATAATTCAAATTAATTCCAGACATATTTTATAGTGTTTTATGACAAACAAGATGAACAACTTGCAGGATATATTGGAGACCAAACAGGGCTGCAAGTCTTTTTCTCCTTGATTTTACTTTTATAACTTCTTTTGCTAATTTCCCCATAGTTTACTGAAAGAGTTTAGGGAGATATTCTGAGTTTGCACAGTGAGTTTTCCAAGTACCATTTCAGCACTAAAATCCAGTCATATTTCAGTGGCAAATTTGTCACATTTAATTTGATTACAAATAAAGATAATTTCTGTTGAATTAGTATGAAGCTCATTTATGACAAAATTTACAATGCCTGTCCAAATTGTGAATGACTGCACCCTAGAGCCATATAGACAGCTGTCACATACTGGAAGCTCAGCCTTCCAAAAGTTCTTAAATAAGGCCCCCAGTCTTAACTAGTCCTATAGAACCGTCATTCTTCTCACACATCCTTTAGTTACTTCAAAACAAACAATGCCTAGAAATAAGCAGAAATTTAAGTATCTAAATCACTGTTACATGAATTTTACTGCTAGTAGAGACACCTCACTTAAAAAGAATTAAGTCTTTTCAGTTAACTATTAATACTGAAATTTAATCAGCATTAAAAAAGAAAACAAGAAACCAACAAACAGCAGTAATGCAGGTTTTATGTCTGTATACACACATATATACACACAAACATGCATATGGATTCATACACAATCATAGAATCATAGTTTAGATTGGACAAGACCTTCAAGATGATCAAGTTCAACTGTTAACCTAGCATTGCCATGTCAACCACTAAACCCTAAGTGCCATATCTATACAACTTTTAAATATCTCCAGGGAGGGTGATTCAACTACTCTCCTAGGCAACCTAGTGCTTGACAGCTCTTCCAGGGAAGAATTTCTTTCCTAATATTTAACCTAAACCTCTCCTGACACAACTTGAGGTCCTTGTTACCAGGGAGAGGAGACTGAGCCTCAGCTTGCTACAACCTCCTTTCAGGTAGTTGTAGGGAGTGGTAAGGTATCTCATCAGCAACCTTTGCTCTAGGATAAACAACCCCAGTTCCCTCAACTGCTCCTCACCCTGGACCCTTCGCTAGCTTCACTGCTCTTGTCTGTACATGCTCCAGCTCATGATGAGCCCAAACCTGAATGCAGTATTGTGGGTGCAGTCTCACCAGTGCTGAGTACAGGGGCACAATCACTTCCCTACTCCTCTTGGCCACACTATTTCTGATACAAGCTGCTTGACTTCTTGGCCACCTTGGCATTCAGCTGGCCCAAACAATATGCTTAGATCCTTTTCTACTGAACTGCTTTTATGCCACACTTTCCAAAGCCTGTAGCATTGTGTGGAATTGTGATCCGGCTGCAGGACCACCACTTGGCCTTCTTGAATCTCAGACAATTGGCCTCAGCCCATTGACCCAAACGATCCAGATTCCTCTGTAGAGCCTCCCTGCTTTCAAGCAGATCAAAGGTCCTGCCCAATTTGGTGTTGTATAGAATAATTTATACAATACAATACAACACAATACAATACACCAGGTTGGAAGAGACCTTCAAGATGATCGCGTCCAACCTATCAACCAATCCAACCCACCTAAATACAATACAATACAATACAATACAATACAATACAATACAATACAATACAATACAACCCACCTAAACAAGTAAAAAACTAAACCGTGGCACCATGCACCCCATCAAGCCTCTTCTTGAACACCTCCAATGAAGGTGACAAAAGACCTTTAATATCATTGAGTCCAATAAATTTTAGCAAGAACACTTGAATGAATGATGAAAAACAGATTCAAGTGGAATACTAAAGCACAGCTTTCCCAATTCCCTTCCATCCTTTAGTGTAAAGAAAAGGATGATAGATGACATCATAACACAATCACATATTCTTGCATATTCAAACTTAAATTCCTGGGAAAAGACTAGGGAAAAAGAGGTCTTAATTTGACAAATCCACCCAAAGTCATTGGGTACTGCACATTTTAAAAACCAGAGAAGTTGTATGCAAATCTATCTCAATAATGGAGAAAACTAGTTTTAAATGTAATATACAGCGATCTCAAATGATAAATAACATCAGATGAAAAAAAATACATATTATATTTATTATCATAAAAGAAATATCAAAAATATATCAAATCTTCATGAAACTCTGCAGTCTTTAGGAGGATATAAAACTAGATAATTCCACCAAGGAGAAGCTCATCCATTTTTGACAGCCTCAGAGGTACACTCCTTTCCTAGTCACTAATGATTTTTAAAATTAATGTATAAGATCAACAAGGTTAAAACAGTGATAATGAAATGGAAAGAAAATAAACCCATGTATATTTAATCAGCATAAATATTAAGATTACATTTAATAAAAACCAGATTCAGTTAGGAACTGCATCACTTGGCCACAACAACCCCATGTAGAGCTACAGGCTGGGGTCAGAGTGGCTGGAGAGCTCCCAAACAGAGAGGGACCTGGGGGAGCTGATCGACAGCTGCCTGAACATGAGCCAGCAGTGTGCCCAGGTGGCCAAGAAGGCCAATGGCATCCTGGCCTGCATCAGGAATCGTGTGGCCAGCAGGAGCAGGGAAGTCATTCTGCTCCTGTACTCTGCACTGGTTAGGCCACACCTTGAGTCCTGTGTCCAGTTCTGGGCCCCTCAGTTTAAGAAGGACATTGAGACACTTGAATGTGTCCAGAGAAGGGCAACAAGGCTGGGGAGAGGCCTTGAGCACAAGCCCTATGAGGAGAGGCTGAGGGAGCTGGGGTTGTTTAGCCTGGAGAAGAGGAGGCTCAGGGGAGACCTCATTGCTGTCTACAGCTACCTGAAGGGTGGTTGTAGCCAGGAGGGAGTTGGTCTCTTCTCTCTAGCAACCAGCACCAGAACAAGGGGACACAGTCTCAAGCTGCACCAGGGGAAGTTTCGGCTCGAGGTGAGGAGAAAGTTCTTCACTGTGAGAGTCATTCACCATTGGAATGGGCTGCCCAGGGAGGTGGTGGAGTCACTGTCCCTGGAGGTGTTCAAGAGGGGATTGGACGTGGCACTTGGTGCCATGGTCTAGTCATGGAGTCTGTGGTGACAGGTTGGACTCGATGATCTTCGAGGTCTCTTCCAACCTTAGTGATACTGTGATACTGTGATACACTTCTTAGCTTTACCGGATGTAGTCCTATCACCAATTTGCATTGCAGTAGATTTTTGGGCTTCTATTATTAATACAGTATATTAATAAAACAAAACACTTCAGGCCATTCTGTCAAGAAAACATTTTATTATTATTTTCAGGGATATCTGCATCTGTGCTAAACGATCAAAATCAACACTTTTCATTACATAAAACATTACACCTAAAAATGGAAATTTGCTCCTCAGAACTGTCAAGAAGTATGTAAGAACTCATTAAGAGTTGAAAGACTTCTCAAACAAAAGCAGAGTACTTGACAAACGCTTAGAAATCAACCTAACTAAATGAAACATGGAAAAATATATTAGTCAAACAGAAAGATCTCCGATTCTATACTGCTCTTGATCATACAGCTGCAGAATATGGATGTAAATCATAATAATTTTGGTATTACTAATAATGCAAACATGCATATATGTAAAACCAGTGCTTTTATTGAACTGCCAAATTTTGATTTCCAAATAAAGTCCAAAGCTATGAAATATTTGGATGACCTACAGGAAAAGAGTATTTTCTGCATATTTCTCTGAAAGCAGTCCCTTTTGCTGCTTCAGTCAGATTCTTCTTTACTATTTGGTCAGATACAGAGCTTAAAGAAAGAAACCATTCTGACAACTACTTTACCAATAACCCTCAGTGAATAATATCTTGGTGAATAATACAGAATACAGAATTAACCAGGTTGGAAAACACCTTTGAGATCATCAAGTCCAACCTATCACCCTACACCATCTAATCAACTAAACCATGACACTAAATGCCTCATCCAGACTCTTTTCAATCACATCCAGTGATGGTGACTCCACCACCTCCCTGAGCAGCACATTCCAATGGCAAATCACTCCTTCTGTGAAGAACTTCTTCCAAACATGCAGCCTAAACCTCTCCTGATGCAGCTTGAGACTGTGTCCTCTTGTTCTGGTGCTGGTTGCCTGGGAAAAGAGATCAACCCCCACCTGGCTACAACCGCCCTTTAGGTAGTTGTAGACAGCAATAAGGTCTCCCCTGAGTCTCCTCGTCTCCAGGATAAGCAACCCCAGCTCCCTCAGCCTCTCCTCATAGGGCTTGTGTTCCAAAACCCTCACCAGCTTTGTTCCCTTCTCTGGACACCTTCCAGCAAGTCAACATCCTTCCTAAACTGAGGGGCCCAGAAATGGACACAGTACTCAAGGTGTGGCCTAACGAGTACAGAGTACAGGGGCACAATGACCTCCCTGGACATACTATTCCTGATGCAGGCCAGGATGCCATTGGCCTTCTTGGCCACCTGGGCACACTGCTGGCTCATATTCAGCCTACTGTCAAATGGTACCCCCAGGAGATAAAGAACTGATGTACATTATATATACCACCCAAGAATATTCATTCCAGTACTGAAATCCAAAATCTCTTGATTTAGAAGCCAGTCGGTCTGGTTTTATACACAGATGGGCAACAATTATAAGTCATAATTTTTCTTGCATTCTCTTGTCTTTATTTTCTGTTATGATTTCTTAAAAAAAAAAAAAGGTATCTTATGTCCCTAGAAAATAAAGAAAATAACAAAGAAAAAGTTATCACCCTAATGTAAAGAGACATTCAGAGAAAAGGGAAAAAAAAGGTCTCTGGACAGTAGGAACTCAACAAGGTATAATCAAACAAATGTCCTGAGTACAAGCTGTTTCCAGCACTTGAAATCTGCAGTGCAGTTTGTCATTGTACATCCTCCAATGTGCTACTCACTGGTTCCTTTGCTCTTTGGATTACTAAATTTTATTTAGTTACATCACGTTCCAGCAAAAGTATGTTTTATGAACCATGGCTACATAGAGGGACACAAATTACTATATGCAGGTACATCATGATCAACTACAGACTGGCATGCTGAAAATAATTGTGTAGTGAATCTTGCTTTTCAAGCAGGAACAAACCTTATTATCCACAACTACAGTGAATAAATCATATAAACTCACTATGTGCATCTCTTGCATTGAATTTTTTTAGAAGTACTTTGGTCTGAGCTTCTTGGGAATCTAATGGTAGACCAGTATATACACAGAATCACAGAATCACTAAGGTTGGAAGAGACCTCAAAGATCATCAAGTTCAAACTGTCACCACAGACCTCATGACTAGACCATGGCACCACGTGCCATGTCCAATCCCCTCTTGGACACCTCCAGGGATGGTGACTCCACCACCTCCCTGGGCAGCCCATTCCAATGGCTAACGACTCTCTCAGTGAAGAACTTTCTCCTCACCACGAGCCTAAACTTTCCCTGGCGCAGCTTGAGACTGTGTCCTCTTGTTCTGGTGCTGGTTGCCTGGGAGAAGAGACCAACTCCCTCCTTACTACAACCACCATTTAGGTAGTTGTGGACAGCAATGCGGTTTCCCCTGAGCCTTCCTGAGACTTCCCTGCTCCTGCTGGCCACACTATTCTTGATGCATGCCAGGATGCCGTTGGCCTTCTTGGCCACCTGGGCACACTGCAACGGCTACTGCACACATCCCACAGACCTTATAAAAAGGTATGCATTGTTATTTTCAAGCCCTTGGCAAGGAGTGTGACATTTTAATTTTAATGAACAACTACTGGGAGACAAACTAGTGTCTTGTTTCTATTTGACATGATTTCCTTACAATCAAGGGACTAGTCCAGGCTCACCTCAGTCAATTAAAATATTCCATCAACAGGGGAAAAATACAAGTATTGAACTTGCCATGAAAAGGTCTTAGACATTACACTAACAAATGTTGAGTTGGAGCAGATAAATTCTCTTGCTTCCTCCTTTTGAAGAAATGTTGTTATGCAGCAAGTAAAACAGTATTTAATGTGTTACCAACGATACCCCAAGTGTGAAAGCACCATTTCTGTCTTCTAAAACCTGATATGAATTTGGTGCCTCTGAAACAGAAGAGATAAATTGATCCTAAATTTCCAATTTTATGGAATTACAAAATCATAGAATGGTTTGGGTTGGGTCTTTAAAGATCACTTAGTTCCACGCCCTCTGCCATGAGTATGGACACCTTCCACTACATCAACTGCTCAGTGCCCCATCCAACCTGGACTTGAACACCTCTAGGGAGGGGACACTCACAGCTTCTCTGGGAAACCTCTTCCATTGTCTCATCACCCTCAAAGTAAAGAATTTCTTCCTTATATCTAGTCTGAATCAACTCTCTTTCAGTTTAAAACCATTACTTCCTGTCCTATCATTACACTCCCTGATGAAGAGCCCCTCCTCATCTTTCCTGCAGGACCCCTTTATGTACTGGAAGGTCAGTATAAGATGTCACCAAAGCCTCATCTTCTTTAGGCTGATTGACCTCATCTGAATTTGTCTTTAGAGGAAACAGCATTCTCTTAGCATTTCAACTACTGCACTATTATTGTGGCTTACTTTACTAACACTCTACTGGTAATATTTGTTTAAGAGTCATTACTATTACAGTTTATGAGGAACAAAAATGGAGGTAGTTCGATTGCTGTGATTTGAGATTTCTACATGACCATTCAAAGATGTCAGCAGTCACTGGATTCAGAATGCAGCATCAAGCAAGGATCAAGATTTATTTATGCTAACAGTTATGAGAATGTGACTGCCTGCAAGCATGTATATAAACCAAAAAGTGATTTTTATAGTCAAACAAAGATGGACTTTTTTTTTTTTTGGCATTCCATATAAAATTAAAATTTTTGACTAAGGCAAAGCCAAATTTCTGAAACCACAAATAAGAATCCCAAGTTTGCAATTGGATCTTGCCTGTAATCACATTTCAACAGTAGCATTTGCTTCAGGTTGTGTTTCTAAGTTACTCATGCAATTATTATTATTTTGAAAAAGCCTCTGTAAAGTGTCAGTACTTTCCAGACTCAGTACATGAGCACGTGTGTCATCTTGGAACAGTCAAATCTGCATGCCAGCAGGACATGTAACAGTGCTCACTGTACCTAATTCCCATAGTAGATGTTGAGAAATAGAATTAAATTGTGTTCAGTATCACAAAATGTGAATGGGTGAGACCACAGCAAGTCTTACCTCTGCCATTTTAATGCAGAGGAAATATAGCTACTTAATTAAAATGATCTAACTATAATCTAATGCGGACATTCATTTATCAAGGATTCATTATAATAAACAAATGCTGTTTATAGTGACAAGAACACTATTAAGCACAACACTGTATACAATTCAATGAACATATGGCATTTGCGGAACCAGCAGTGTTACCAAAAAATTCCAACATAGCAGTTGTCATAATCTTATGATAAACTACTGCTGCATTGTAATTATATGAGCAAGACAGCTAACGTTATTATCAGAGCTTCTGTTCTCTTTGAGTGCTGTGTAACTTAGAAGTTCTTTTATTTATGAATACTACATTGTGTTACTTAGTGTGAATTATTGTAGGCAGAGCAGATCAAGTTATTTTCCAGTATTATTCCAATATAGCAATGATTTATGTTAGATATTAATTTTGTCATGTTTCGTAGTGTATTTATTTATATATGGTTCTTGGCAAAAATAACTAGCCCAATATTCCTTAGGTAATGAGATTTTAAGTTTTACAAGTGAACTTACAGTGCCCTTAGAAGTAAAGCATTCACATTTACCTTTCATTCATGCCAGAGGTTAATAATTTCACAGTTAATAACTTCCATCTATCACAGGTAATCTATATTATTCTGTTCCATAAGCTGGAATGAACATAAAAATTACTTTAGTAACAGATATCAGCAGCATCCAAAAAATTCTTCAAACTATTTTCAGTACCCAAGTAACAGGCATGTAAGAATTAAAATTATACTGAAAATGGAACAAAAACCTTACACGTTATAAAATGATGGCTTCCAATGTTCTCATTACATACACAAGCCTGGAGATACAGTCAAACAGCAAATGCTATATCTTAAAAGAATGTGTCATTATTTATGGCAACTCCCTGGATAAATAATGATTAAAATTATATAGAGATGATCTTTTGATGTCTGTTCCAACCCCTAACATTCTGTGATTCTGTGATCCTATTCCTGTATTATTGACTTCTTCTCAGTAATACACAAGAACAAATCACTTTGCATGAATGATGAATTAATATCAAAACCATGTGCTCTGTTGTTTTAAAGTGCATTGATACCTGGATTGCAGAGGAGTAAATTTGGCTTATGACACCACAAAGATCTTTCAGTAGTTTATTTCTGCTTTTCTAATTCTATCAAGACAAATAAATATTTTAAATCTCGTTTTTCAAATTGCAGATTATACTATATCCTAATAAACTGCTATGTAAAAGGGAAACAAAACTCTTCATGCTGTGCTCTGTATCTTAAGAAGGAGGACTGTTAATCTTGAGTGCAGAAAACAGCCTCCCTGGAGAACGGTATTGTCTGAAGAGTAATGGCACTAAATGGATGCTTCTCACCATTGGCTAACTATCCGCTCATCATTCACCACTTCAGTCATCTAGTCAGTTTCAAATATATCCCTTTGTTTAGGAAGTTAATAGCCTAACAGGAATGACTGGGATTTCAGTCTAGAATGAACACATCTGAAAACTAGACTAAAAAAAAGAGGTACTGCAATAATATCCTGCAGTGTCTAAATTTCTTTTGAGATCTAATCTCTTATCAGACATTCTGTTTCTATCTATTAACAGAGTAACTTAATCATACTAGAAACATGCTTATTACAGAAATATTTTATGAATATTGCTTTTTGTTGTTTCAAAATGAGCTATTCATAACCAAAGTATATACAAAGTAATTATGCCAAGCAACACATTTTGAAGCCTCAGTAGAAGAGATTTTGCTTGTAAAACAATTGAACTGATTTATGTCATGAAATTGGATTGATGTATTTTGGAGTACACAGATTTAATTGTTTCTGTAAAAGTAAGCAAATAAACAAAAACCAAGCAAACAAGCAAAAAGAATGCCTCATCTATCCAAGCAGTCTGGTAAAAGAAACAAAACAAATATGATTTATTTGGATGAAAGCATGAAAAGAGATCTGACTTCTTTGAAAACCCAGACGGCAACCTCGAGTTCTTTGGACTATACAACTCTGGATAAAATTTTTGATGGCAATAATGACAAATGTTTCTATGACAGAAAAATGTACTAATTACATGTTATACTATTAATTTAAATTTATATACAGGCAGCTCAAAGAAGTGGTTTGGTTTGGTTTGGTTTGGTTTGGTTTGGTTTGGTACGGTACCCAGAGAGGTTGTGGAGTCTCCTTCTCTGGAGGCTTTCAAGACCCATCTGGATGCATTCCTGTGTGAGCTGCACTAGATTCTATGGTCCTGCTCTGGTAGGGGTGTTAGGCTCGATGATCTTCAGAGGTCCCTTCCAACCCCTAACATCCTGTGATCCTGTGATAGTATCTTTTATGTGGCATCACTGGCTTTCAAATTGACAGGGCTTTTACATCGCAATTTCACTTGACCTGAAAGTACTCCATACATGATGCTCTACATGGCACATTACCAAATTAGAGTTTTATCCTGCTACCTAGATTTTTATTGAGAAGGAATGATATGATGTGGCATTCTAAAGAAGTTAAGCTGTGCTTCAATGATTTATCTTGGACATTAACTGCATTGAATTTTAAGGTAGGTTGATCTGACTTGTTTAACTAGGCAATCTTTCTAGTACCTATATAAATCTAAACATATAGGTTAGCAAATTACAAGTAAAGAAGTATTGGCAATGGAACTTAGTGACTGCAATGCCATTCAACTTTAAAGCACACAAAGGACTCAGACATCACATTTGTATCTGTCCATATAAAACATTTAGTTCAGCTATGGGAGCTAACACGGAGTGAAACAATTTATGTTGTCTAAATACACACACAGAATGTACAGAAAAATCAGACTTCTACAGGACTAGAATAAACTATAGCAAGAATAACCTGAAAGAGTATGCACACGCACACACACACAAAACACACCAAAAACCCCTGTAACAAATAGGCAATAGCTAATGAAATATGACAAATAAAAAAAAAAGAAGTCATCAGTTGAAGACATCTTCATAGATCTCATGAAGCTGTCACTTCAGTAAAGGGACAGTGTCATATGTTATATTTCTTTGAATGTCAAGGCAACTGGATGGTATTCAGTCTTACTATTGACTATAATGCAAACCACAGTATTTAGCTTTCAAAACCACAGGTAGTATCTAAAGGCACACAAATTTTAGTGTGTGCAGTCTGGAGCTAATTCCCACCTTGTGTGACACTCCACCTACTTTATCCTCTGTTCTTTTGAAGTGCATTCTTCTGGCAACTGAACTATCCTTAAAAACATGCCTTGATACAAAAACTACATTTGAAAAGGCCCCTGAAAACAGCACACAGCAACTAGAGGGCATACACGCTACATTTGCTCTGTACATGAGCCACAAGACCAAAGACTTTAACTGTGAGGTGAATTCACAGGAAGGTCAAGTTCTAGACAATATCTCTACAGAAAACCAGATCTACTGATGGGCTACTTCCAAACTTTCAAAACATGGAACAATCTTTTGGAGTTTAAGGTATGAATATATAATAATTAAACTACTAAGTCCATTTCAGCTATGTTTTCTTTCAGAAACAAATCATAAAATGTATTATGTTGCTGAAATATAGATTAATTTTAAGTTCTCAAAAAGACCCCCTCCAGCAATTGGTAGCAATTTTCTGCATAGTTAAAATGAGGAGCACATAAGGAACAATCAATACATCCCAAAATGAAACTGAATTTGAACGCACTTTTAAATTAACTTTTAAAACCACAGTTTGCTCTTAATAACATTTTAACATAATAAAATCTTCTACTCTGTTTGTAGTGTCCACAAATGGTTATTTTATTTCATATACCTGAAATCCTTCATTCTCCTACCTGACGGCAAATTTTCACACAGAAAGCATAAATAGAATGGACTTAAAAATTGTTAGATTGGCAGCTAATATTTTTTTCCCTCATATAATTAAACTTTATAAGGATAATTTAATGAAAATGTAAAGTCTAACAAAACTGAAATATTCTAGTAAGAGAGACTTAAAAGTATGTTTTTACAGTGTGGATAAATTAAAATGAAAGTTGATGTCAAAGTTCATAAAGAAAAAAGCAACAAGTAAAACATGACAGATTACAATGGTGGTACACTAGGCATGACATCAACATAGAAGTAACCATTTTATCTAGGAATAGAGCATTTGAGAAAAGGAAATAAAACCAGAAGCCTAGAATATTTATTTGAACTCTCTCAATGTCAAATACTATTAGTGGTGTTACTGGAAAAGTTAGCTGAATACAGGTTATGTTCACGAGAGGGGCACAAAGTGATGGGCACTTATTGCTATTCCTGGCATAATCAACCTTTTGTCATTGGCATTTTGGCTGCCCATATACCTGTGTTAAAAGTATAATAAAAGACTGTACTTAAATGTTCATAGACATGAAGATTGGCTTGAGGGTCAAGACAAAAGACAGGGAGGGCTGTTGCACCAACAACAGTCATAGGCAAAAGATGGATTTCGCTTGGGGAAACAAAATCAGTTTTATTTAAAACCATCATCAATTCATGACCTGAATCAGATTAGGACAGTGACAAATACAAGTAGATCTCAAATGCATTTCCTCCCCACCCCTCCTTTCTTCCTGGGCCAAACTTTGCTACCTTCTGCCCTACATCATTGCACGAGGGCCTTTTTAGCTCTGAAATTCATTCATGAAAATGTCTATCTCATGTCTATTGATGTACCTCAATTCCTGTAGCTGTGACTTGCAGCTGAACCTTCTTCCTCTTAGTTCTTATTTTGCATTTTTGTTTGTAGATTTTTCTGGCAGTCAGGATTCTTTGTGCAAGTTCTTATTTCTAGCTATGTGATACACACTATAAATGTAATTAAGATGCTAATTTATCCTTAAAAATTAAATGCTGAGCCTACATACCTTTTACATGTACAGTACTCAGGTTGTTAAAATTTCTCTTCTGGATATTCAATGCCTTGCTTATCAATTATTTTGACATGGAAAATGAGGCAAATAAACCACACTAAAACATAGTATTACTTTCCATGCTATTTATGTGAATAAGAGTGTTAATGAACACTAACGTACATTTAATCACGACAATATTTCACATAAATTCCAATTAATAGGAATACATTTTTCTACTGGAAATAGATAAGTAGTGTTCAAAAAAGTTTCAAGTATATCTGAAATTCAAACTTGACTTTACTAAGGTGTGTGAGCCAGTTTATTGAAGAGTAACATACAGCCTACTTAAGAGAGACCTAATTTACAATTAGATGTTAGGGGGTTTGAGATTCAGAGTATGTGCAGTTCCAAACTCCCTGTTGGCGATGTCAGTGGGTAGCATCTTTAAAGGTAGCTAAGTACCCACAAATCTCAAAATTGTATTTAATACTCAAAAAAATATTTTAATGTTTTGTTTTAGAAAATGAGTTATCTGTAAAAATTAGAAATGATACCAAAGTTAAGAAATCAAGCTTTCAGAAATATGTGAGCACAAATTTAGGCTCCGAGGTGACCTCATTGTGGCCTTCCAGTATCTGAAGGGGGCCTACAAGAAGGCTGGGGAGGGACTTCTCAGGCTCTCAGGGAGTGATAGGACTAGGGGGAATGGGATGAAGCTGGAGGTGGGGAGATTCAGGCTGGACATGAGGAGGAAGTTCTTCACCGTGAGGGTGGTGAAGGCCTGGAATGCGTTGTCGAGGGAGGTGGTTGAGGCCCCATCCCTTGAGGTGTTTAAGACCAGGCTAGATGAGGCTCTGTCCAGCCTGATCTAGGGTAGAGTGTCCCTGCCCATGGCAGGGGGGTTGGAACTAGATGATCCTTGTGGTCCCTTCCAACCCTAACTGAAACTATGAAAACTATGAAAATTTAAGACAAACATTGTACCTGCAACCCATGTTTTATGAGATTTGAATATGTGGTATTTCCAGGAGTTCTAATTAATTTAATTTAAAAAAAAGTTACAATTTAAATAAAATAATGTAATTTCCACTGTACATTATAGTACACTGGTGAAAACTTGGCCAGTGGATCTGAGGCTGAGTTTCTCAGAGCACAGCTGTGTGACTTCAGCACTGTTTTGCTGAAAAAATTATTTTCCTGTGAGAAAGTTGTCTAAAGTCATGGAAGATAAAAATCATAGAGAGAGGGGGCAGAGAAAAAAGTGCAGATGTTGCATCAGTGACAATCACTAGATAAGAGACTCAGTATGAAAAATGCTGATATGAATAGCTATAAATCTTAAATTCAACAACAGCAAGGATCAGCCTGCTCAATAAACCCAGAGGCTCTTCCCCCTCTGACTACTAACTACCCAGTCAACTGAGAACCATCCAGGATCAGCATTAGGGATAGCAGGGATATTAATGCTTTCCATGGTTGCTTCTTGGTTGCAACTACCTATGCCACGTTTTAGCCAGCAAAAAATTGCTTTTCACTCTGGTGTTGTTCATAACTTACTCACGGTCTCCTCCTCTATGATATAAGGTGCCCAAATGAAGTGGATCAGAAAAAGGTTACCCTTGGTACAGTATAGCCAATTCAGCCTTCTCAATCATTACGCCAAGGAAAGTGGAAAGAAATCTACAAACAAGGATAAAAAATATTTAGTATTTTCTACTTAGGAAGTTTATTAACATAACCATCATATCAATAATTGCAGTCTAAGATAACTTCAACTACAGAAAATACTTTGCTTGGGGAATTACTACAATGTGGTTCAGAATTGAAGCGGGTTTACGTTCTTGAATATAGGTTAGTGTCATGGTAACAGGTTTTAATTTGGAATAATTTTGAATAGTCATCTATACCCTAAGTAACAGGAAAATTAAATTATACTAGTGTAATTGATTTTGTTTGAACTGTGGGTTTGTACCTCATTAAACCACATTTCATTAACTTATTTGCTGCTACACTTTGGAAAAAAAGGCAAACCAAATTTGATTTATCACCATACAGTAACATTTTTTGTAAGAATAATGTCTATTGCTGCAATTTTCATACTTTTGAAGGCAAAAAGTGTTCAGCTTTTTATATTCTTTAAATTGCTCAGAATCTTTACATTGTATTTGATGTCAGCCACAATACTGTTAATAGGGATATTCAAATGTGGATAGTTTTCTTTCCCTTTTTATATTAAGATATGTCAGCATTACGCTCAGATTCATATGCTGACAAAAATGCATACTAATAGTATAGGCAAAGCCTTCACCCTAACTTCCATTTTTCACTTCTTCACATGAATTTATATGATCAACTTGTTTAAGAGTGTTTCTCCAAACAGATAAAACAGGAACTTTGTTGCCAAATTTCTCCTTTTTTGTCTGTCAGTCATAAAATTGTGATTGAAGGACATATCTGTCCTTGAGGACAAAGCAGCAGTAAAAGTAATGTTGAGGAGAGTGAAAGAACACTCAGACTTCCAGCATAAATAAATGAGTCCTGAGCTACCACAATATAACTTTGAACACCTTTACTCCAAATTTATAATTTTATTCAGATTTTGTACACTCTAAACCTTAAACTCAGAATATTACCTAATACATCTCTTGAACTTTATCAGAAACTCATGTTTAACATTAAACCTAAATGAGAACAATATAAACACAACATTTCGGTTGCTTTCATATTTAACAAAACAGAAGAGAAATCTAAATGTTAACATTTCATTTTCCAGGAAAGTCTTGACCAGAGTTAAAAATTGCAGCTCTATGAAAACAATGACATTATTAATCTGAAAATTACTGCGTAGATCTGAAATGATTGCTAAACAAATGAGCGCAAGTCCAAAGCTCCCAAACAAAACATGATTGGTTCTATTAAAGTCAGCAGTACTGGTTCATTTATCATATTTATCTGCCCATTTTCTGACTTCTGCGATCAAGTAAAATGGATTAGAACTGCATGTTGTTTCTTCTCCCTGATGAGTACAGAGGAACAAAACAATTAGCTTTCAATTACATGGAATTTTAAAAAATATAAATCATGAAGTCCAAGCTTTAGATACGATTTTCTTTAACTATGACATCTGCATTACAGATGTTTAAATAATAGCTCCTCATCTTTGTCTATTATAACTAACAGTTACAACTTCTAGAGATTAGTTCATAGCAACCCAGACAGACGTTCAAGATACCTACAATGTATTTACTCTTTGGAGATGTCATACTCTTCCGATTGATTATTGAAGAAAACTGATAGTGACCAGTTCAGCAATAATCAGAAAATACTGTAACCTATGTTGCATACCTGAGCAATACTATAGAAAAAGTACCTTAGGGAAAAGCCAGAAGGCTCAGTTACACTCATGGATGAAAGAGAGTAAGGGAAAGATTTTTACTCCCAATTGTCTGAAATGTTACTTGCTAATTTAGTATTAGCACTTTCTTGCACATCTGCCGTTAGTCATCTTCAAGACTAATCTGTCATTAAATTACTCAATTTAAGCACCCTTTTTGCATTTGAATACTGGGCTGGTATTCATCCCTTCACCTTCAGTAAATGAACAGTAGCCAGCATAATCAATGCACTGGAAAAATCTAGTTAGGACAGAAAATCATGCTGTCCATTTATTGGAAGAAAAAAAGTCAAGAAAAGAGCTGAGTCATTACTTAAGGAGCATCAAACAATATTGATGGTTGGTTGGAAGGACGAGGTGTTTATGCTTTTCCTGTTCCAATTTTCATTAAGGAGGTTATGCATGAATGCACATGACACCAAATCAGAATAGGGAAAAAAAGTTACTTAGAAAAGTCAGATAAAATTTCATCTGGTTGATGAAATATTCTGCAGAGTACTTGGAGAAATGGCTGAGGAAATCTCATGTTAGCATTATCTTTCAGAACACAAAGAGAATAAATGATCTTCCAGAAGATTAGAAAAGGACAAACATACTTCCCCCCCCCTCCATGTACAACAGAGAAAAAAAGACCACAGTTGCCTAGCTTCAGTTGATGAAAAATACGCTAGTACAAATATATGGAAAATCAAAAGGTGTTTATTGTCAGTCAATAAATCATTCCATAACACAAAAGTTTCATTCAACAGGGTATCTCATCTCATTAGTATGTTAGAAAGAATGGGTATTTCAGATACTGCCTGGTACTATTTTCTTAAATGACCTGGAAAATCACAGTGAAAAAAATATCTGCTGCAAGGTGGCTGTATAAATAGTTGAAAAACTGTACTCAGCTGTTGTTCACAGTAGAACAAGAAGAAAAATGTCAAGCATGATAACCTATGTATTTGTCATTACTTCTGTACTGTTAAATATATTTTATCATTTTGTAATAGAAAATAGAGTACACCAATTTGCAGATCACTTCAAACTGGACTGAGACTTGAAGACTATATTAAAATTCAAATGATCTAGAGAATTTGCAGTTGTTTATCTTAAAAAAAAATTGCCCAGTGTGTGACCAGTGTTTGCTGACAAGAATGCACTTTTAGCTTAAAACAATATGAAAATTTGTTGCTACAATTACTTAAAGATACAGGCTGATTGGCAAACAGCACATGTGTATGTTTGGGACAAATAGGAAAATCACCCAAAGAGTTACCAGAATGATTCTGTTAGTTTGGATTTTATTCAGTCCCCTCTTTTAGACCATCAGCAATAAAATTATTATGATGATCTCAGTTCTGTAGGTTTCTGTCTACTAATGCTCACACATATCTACTTACTTGATACTGCTTATATAAAACCTACTGGACAGGTAACAGGTCTGACCATCACAGCAGTCTAATTACTGACCTTCTTTGTTAATTATGGATCCTTATTAGTTTCATGCTGTAGCAATACCACTGCCAAACTCAAGCCATACAAAAATAAAGACATTTTTTTAGTCTTTATTTCACATACTTGCAGAAATGTAAACATCTCAATTTTACATATAAATTTAATTTATAGGCAACCTTATGTAATAGCTAAAATGTACTGGGATACATTAGGAAAGAATATCATAAATATTAAAAAAACAGAGAGAAACATGTCAGTTATAATTCACTCAGCTTTGAAAAAGGTTTACATATATAATATGTAATTTTTTTGGTTCATCTCTGGGTTTTTTTGTGCTTTATCTCCAATTCTACAGTGTAATGACATCTAGACTTGTCTTGATAGTGACTATGCTGAAACAAGAAGTTTGAATATACTTGTCAGAAGTTATTTTCTGATGACAATGAAATCTATGGTGTTCAGCCAGTATTAAAAAATGTGGTCAAGGGACTGAAATTATAGTAGTTCTTTAGGTAAAATCAGAGAAAACACAGTAGGAAAGCAATTCTGCATATAAGAACTCTATAGATGTGAAACATCATCTATATAATGCTAAAAGTATTTTAAAAATGTGTCCATAACCATAGAATCAGTTCTTTCTGCTTTTGCACTATGCAGTTAAAAAAAAAAAGGAAATTTCAAGCAAGCTGTGATTTTAAATTGTAATGATAACACTTATTACTGTAGATGTCATGGCATTTGGATGGAAAATGATCTTTTCAAACTGTTCCAGCAGTTACAATAATCTCATCTGAAGCATAAAAAAAAAAAATCCCACTGTCCTCTTTGGGACACTCAGTTCAACCAAATGTGTGAATAAGCAGATTAAAAGAACCCATTCTCAAGTATCTGGTATTTAAATTTTGTTAGATGCTGAATGTAAAAGAATGAGTGACCACATGATCATAAACAAAGCCCCTGTCCTGGTTTGAGGGCAGGCAGTTCTTCTCTTGCTCACACCGGGGCAGAAAAATGAGACTCACACAAATGGATTGCAGAAGTGATGGAAAGTTTAAATGGAAGTGCAGTGAGCGTTTTACAGAGAGCTACAAGCATTGTGACAAAAGAAAACCCAAAGCATACAGAGTCCCCTTACAGTACACCCAAAGCCCTGAGGGCTCTTTCTTCTCCCTCCACTGCTAGGCTTGTCTCAAGATTGGCCAGGTCTGAGATTGCCCTTCCCCCCCTTTCTCCTCCCGGCATTACACCTTGCCAGACTTAAGAGGCCTTGAGATACTCCCCCACCATTACCAGACAGGAAAGCATCTCTCACAGGAGTAGGGAGAGAAGAATGAGGAAGTGTGAGACTTTGCCAATAAATTTATAGGGAGCAGGACATTATGGGTATGAAATATGCTATTCCTGTGTCCACCTACTGGGCTGGACACTTGGGACACAGGAGGCGCATCTTGTGTGGCAGCAGCAGGAGGCACTTAGCCTAAACAGCCACAGCCACATCTTTCCTTTTCAAAAGGAAGGACAAAAGAAACATACAACAGCCTACTTCATTGCCTTATACTAAGTGCTGAAGAATTTTTTTTAATGAACACATTTCTGCAAGTAATACTGTAACATCTTGCAAAAGTTTTGAATAAGTTATTTGATCACAAGACACAAAGTAATACTATACATGATAAAGATTTCAGGGTCACTAACAGTTACTCTAAAATTAAAATAGCATACAGATGTCCCCACTGGTATTACTATATGTGTATATTCTAGTTAGAAAGGAAGCTTCCCAGAAAGGAAGATTCCTCTATTTAACCATGAAGTCAGAAGCTGCCCAAATATCCATAATTTCCTGAGAACAGAAGTGATGTTTATGTCCCTGCACTGTAAAATATTTAACTAATCTTACTAATGTGATGATAAGGCGCTTGGTACAAGCAACACCACTTCTGTGAGGACACGAGTATTACACATGAGAGACACCTGAAAGCAAGGAAATACATGTCCTGTAAGTGCAGGTATTCACAAAAAAGTAAAACAGTCTATACTGAATCTATACCCAAAGGGCAATAAGACTCTAAGCTGGAGACAGAGTGAGGAGACATCAGGATCATCATATGTTAGTCATTTTAATATTCAGCCTCAGTACCAGGCTTTTAAAGAGCAAGATGATTTATATGAATGAGATGTACAGAAATTTCTGGACTATTTGATTTTACCGTGACTCACCTTAATTATGGAACTTTTGCTTATACTTGTCAGTGGCAAAGAAAAATGTGCAAGACAATTTTCAATGTTAATAGAAGTTAATTGCTGTTCTGTACTTCAAATTGCAAGCCACGGGAGGAAAATATTAATTTAGAAATTAATATAATACAATGATAATACGGTGTTAGATGATAGCATTTTGTTCTTCACTTTATTTCTGAAATAGCAAAACTTCAGTACAAAGTTGTAACATTATTACATTTGTTACTACAATTGTTAATCTGAGCAATTACATGCTATTCACAGAATCACAGAATCACCAAGGTTGGAAGAGACCTCAAAGATCATCAAGTCCAACCTGTCACCACAGACCTCATGACTAAACCATGGCACCAAGTGCCATGTCCAATCGCCTCTTGAACACCTCCAGGGATGGTGACTCCACCACCTCCCTGGGCAGCCCATTCCAATGGCTAACAACTCTCTCAGTGAAGAATTTTCTCCTCACCTTGAGCCTAAACTTCCCCTGGCACAGCTTGAGACTGTGTCCCCTTGTTCTGGTGCTGGTTGCTAGAGAGAACAGGCCAACCCCTTCCTGGCTACAACCACCTTTCAGGTAGTTGTAGACAGCAATTATGTGTCCCCTGAGCCTCCCCTTCTCCAGGCTAAACCACCCCAGCTCCCTCAGCCTCTCCTCAGAGGGCTTGTGCTCAAGGCCTCTCACCAGCCTCATTGCCCTTCTCTGGACATATTCAAGTGTCTCGATGTCCTTCTTAAACTGTGGGGCTCAGAACTGGACACAATACTCAAGGTGTGGCCTAACCAGTGCAGAGTACAGGGGCAAAATGACTTCCCTGCTCCTGCTGGCCACACTATTCCTAATGCAGGCCAGGATGCCATTGGCCCTCTTGGCTGCCTGGCCACACTGCTGGCTCATGTTCAGCCTATCAGTAACCACCACTGGACTCAATCTGCGGGACACTGAAGTAGATACAACACTTCATATGTGGTCTCATGGGTGTCGAACACGGAACAATCGCTGCCTTTATCTTGGTCACTCTCACTAACACATTGCATGTTGTTGGTCTTCTTGCCACCAGGGTACATTGCTGGGTTACATAGGGCTTAAACTGAGCACAGTATTCCTCAAAATAAAGCTTGCTATATATAATGTAGTATAGTTGATACTTTCTACTTGTTTTTCTGTTCTGATTACAGATTTTCATTTAGAAGGTAAAACATACTATTTGTCAGGATACTTTAAAGTAAGCCAAAATCCTGTTATTTAAGTAAATTATTTTGATTATTTTTTGATTATTATTTTCTATAAAATGAAGCAATAAATAAAATTTCAAGTCAGAGTTATTAAAAAAGGAAAAAACAGCTTCAAGAACAACTTATCCACTGAGGCATAGTACAAAATAACTCATATCAGCTGCACGTGAATAGGAGAAAAATGCTCTTATTTCCTTTATACTCAATGACTTGCCTGTATTCACTTTACTACATTCCAATGTCTTCTGACATTGATCAAGATTCTGTTTGTTCAGATGTTGGAAAAAAGATATACCCAACTTGGAAAGAAAGTCACTCAAAAGACAACCTCTCCAACGATGTGACATTACAAATCTTGCTATTATCCCAACCGATTTTATTCTTAAAAGAAGTCTAGAGGTCTTTTGTTTTCTGTAAAATGCTAAAAGTTTTTCAAGGGCAAATCCCCTGATTATTTTTTTTTAAAATTTTTATTTTTTATATTTTTTTTTACTTTAGAAGAACCTTTGAGATTAAATGTAAGAACCATAAGGTCACGTCTAGAACAGTGAACAGTCCCCCAGTGCTTGTTCTGTGCTCTGTCCAGGGTCTGGGAATCAGGTTCAATGGCATGGCACAACTTACATCCATATGGCTTAATGCTTTTACACTCTAAAACACTGGCTATATCCAAAGTCCCTTACTCACTATGTTTCCTGATTTATGCTAACTCCTGAACTAGTTTGTGAGATACTAGTTTGTATAACCCCAAACCTGGGCTGGAACAATCTGCGCTATCAATACAGACTGGGGGATGAAGAGGCAGAAAGCAGTCATGCGGGAAGGGTCTTAGTGGTGCTCATGGATAGAAAACTGCACATGAGCTGTGTGCTTCCAGCTTTGAAGGCAAATTGCATCCTGGGCTGCATCAAAAGAAGCGTGGCCAGCAGATGCAGAGAGGTGATTCTGACACTCTGCTCTGGTGAGACTGTGTCCAGGTCTGGAGCCATCAAGAGAGAAAGGACACGAACCTGATGGAACAGGGCCACAAAAACGATCAGGGGGTTGAAACATCTCTGCTATGAGGACAGGGTGACAGAGCTAGGGTTGCTCAGCCTGGAGAAGGCAAGGCTCTGGTGGGACCTAATAGCAGTCTTTGAGTACCTGAAGGGAACTTACAAGAAGGACAGAGAGGAACTGTTTACAAAGACCTGTAGTGATAGGACGAGGGGCAATGGCTATGAACTACAGAACATTAAATTCAGATTGTATGTTAGGAACAAGTTCTTTACCTTGAGGGTAGTGGAACACTTGAACAGGTTACAAAGAGAGGTGATTGAGGCCCCATCCCTGGAGATGTTCATGGTGAGGCTCAAAAGGGCTCTAGACAACCTGATCTAGTTGAGGATGCCTCTGCTTACTACAGAGGGTGTTTGACTAGATGACCTTTGGAGGTCCCTTCCAACCCAGACCATTCTATGATTATATAATGCCTTATCAGCATTGACCATCTGATGCCAGTTACATTGGCTCTGTTAATTAAGTTGTTTAATTTACTAGTATGCGTAGTAGTAAAAGTCTAGAAGTCTAGATAGGTGGTTTTTTTATAGCCTGTTTTGCAAACCATGGGTGTCTTCACTGTTGTGATTATCTAAAACATACTATTTGACAGAAGTTTTTACTTGAGATTGAAAAATAAATGTTAAATAGAATATCTGCAGGAAATGGGATATTTTTTTAAACAGAACATGAAAGCAAAACAGTTCTAAGAAGGTTCTGAGTCACAGAAAAAATGACAGCAACTATTACTCCATCTAGCTGAGAAAAAGACGTCCTATTTGCTTTGCAACACCAGAATTTCCACAGAGATGAGAAACTGGCAAGACATTACTTCTAGAAGTAATACTAAAAATGTTAGGTTTAAATCAGAACAAAACAACACAGTGATTTCAAGAAGAAACTCTATGATCTATATTAGTAACAGCTTCCATGTGAATCAAGTTGGACAGAGAAGCGGCTTCCAAATGTCAGGGTCTAAGGCTACTATGTGGAACATGGCACAGTCTGGAGAAGAGAAGGCTCCGAGGTGACCTCATTGTGGCCTTCCAGTATCTGAAGGGGGCCTCCAAGAAGGCTGGGGAGGGACTTTTCAGACTATCAGGGAGTGATAGGACTAGGGGGAATGGAATGAAGCTGGAGGTGGGGAGATTCAGGCTGGACATGAGGAGGAAGTTCTTCACTGTGAGGGTGGTGAAGGCCTGGAATGGGTTGTCCAGGGAGGTGGTTGAGGCCCCGTCCCTTGAGGTGTTTAAGACCAGGCTGGACGAGGCTCTGTCCAGCCTGATCTAGTGTAGGGTGTCCCTGCCCATGGCAGGGGGGTTGGAACTAGATGATCCTTGTGGTCCCTTCCACCCTTAACTGAAACTATGAAACTATGAAACATGCAAGTGCGTTCTCTGTGCTAGTTGAGAGTTTAGCTGTTTCTCTTGATCGTAACTTGGGAAAGAAGGCTTGACACTTTTTTACAAGTAAGGGTAATCTATGGCTAGCTGGGGAACTGCAGGTAAAATCTATGTACTTCTCAAGAGAGCAGACAACTACTACAAACACAGAAACTGTAGAAACATTTTAGAATCAAACAAGCTCCTTAATATTATTTAATTCGCCTACTTTTCCAAATTTAGTAATTAGCCCTCTCATTTAATAATTTTATGTTCTCTCACCTTAGTTTACGTGTGAACCTTTTTCCATGACAAATCATGTAGCATTTAGTTTTCTTAAGTGAAATTCTCTGACCACATCATGTAGCATTTAGTTTTCTTAAGTGAAATTCTCTGACCATTTTAAAAACGCTTTAGGGTGTGTTTATACAACTGCTTGTGATCCTAATGAGATGGTTTAAGAAGTGACTGTCCCTCAAGCTAAAATAATTGACTGTGCTCTTCTAGGCTTCTGAAATACAGAATAAAATGTATCTGTTCAAATCACCATTGAGAACAATTAATATATTCTTATTTCAACCAACATTACTAAGGAGGCAGTAAACAACTATGGAGAATCCATGTTTGTTACCTCCTGAAATAAATGTTCAGGTCACGACACTTAATAAAAAAACTATTTTGTGGTGTAGTAGCTCATTGTTAATTTTGATAAATAAAATAATTTAACCTCAAGCTCATTCTCAAAAGTTGAAACTCGTGTGAAAACTCACTACAAAAAAAACCCAAACAAACCCAAAAACATGAGAGCTGACAATTGAATCTGTTCTGTTTTACCATCTGTTTAGTTCTAGCATACATTTCTTGCCATTAGAAAACAATCATAATTAATAAGTGTAGACATATTCACAGTATTTTAAATATGTTTGCATGTACTATTATGAGAGGAAAATCAGCTCAACAAAAGCTCCCCTTCCTCACTCACAGCAATGACACAACATATATGTACACATTATAAACAATGTTCAGTTTCCCACTACTACACCCTTTCCCATATTTCAGCTTATCTAAACTAATTCAGAATATATGTACATTTCATAAAACTATTTCAAAGGCTTTGTTCACTACAGAAGTTTAAAGAATGTCTAATACATTATTTATCTGTTTATCACTTAGCATACCACCACATACTTCATTGTTTGATCTCTCAATGGACATCCATTCCCATCAATTTCTTTCTCTACTCCTGTTAGCTTGAGTACTCTATAGATCTGTTTCACAGCATTTTTTAACGCACTCAGATTCTTGATTCTGAATGTATAATTAACCACTCAGAAAATGAAGTACATTCATTCATGTGAGAAGTCTCAAATTCAAGTGAGATTTTTTTTAACCCATTCAAATATTATCTTATCCAGAGCACAGCGATCTGTTTTGTGGTATGTTTTTCCCCCCGCCATTCCTTTCATCAAAGTCTAGTGTCGTCTGGATTAAATATACCTGATAGGTTAAAATTCAGTAACAAAAATCCCCTTTAAGTGGCTGAGAGGTATATCCCTTAATTAATAACTATCTTTTCACAGCAACACATATGCTGATCACCTTCAGACTTGCAGTGCATATTTTGCCTTTATGTTAAAGTAATATGGTTACAGACCAGGACTATTCATAACCCTAAGGGTACTGTTACCAAATTACCTGGCATGAAGTTTCCTCTGTTACTTATTTTAGCAATCAATAACTGCAATTACAACTTAACTTGATCATTTCACTCATCCACCAGTTCTTCCTGGGGTACATGGTACAATATGTAAACAGCTTAATGTAAAGTATCGGAAACCTAAGCCACACTCCAAATCTTTTCAATGGAAGGAAAAAAGAGGGTTAATAAAATCTGACCAGTTTGGATACCTACTTCCAGGTTGTTCTCTTTGAAGTGCTTTTTGCTACATGGAGGATTTATTTAAAGTATATATATATCTTGAGGCCATTTTTCCTACAAAACATGAGCATGAGACTTCCTTAGGGACATGACTATCTGAATTTAATTCCTTTGAAGAGCATTAGAAAGACAAAAACACAAAGTGTCAGGAATCTGACTCATAGCAGGGACAAAAGAAAAAAAGAGCTATGAGCACATTCAAGCAAAGTCTCTAAAGTTATTCAAAATGTGAGTGGTTATGAATAATTTGAGGAAACTAAAACAAGCAGAATTCAGAAACATGATGTTTAATAAGCCAAGACACCAAACTAATACACTATATTTCAGTGTACAACCAAGAGACCAGACAGATTACCTGTATTTATTATTACCTTGGCTATGCTTCATGGAAGGCATGGATGAAAGGCTCTTGCACATCAAAATGCTTCCCCTCACCTGTATTTTCACAATTGTGTTCATATGTTAATGTCAATGCCATATGAATAGATTAAGGCATATTTGACTAGTAAACTGACTATTTTACTGTAATTCCTATAAGCATAGTTTCTAGAACTCCAGTAGAGCACCACTTTTTCTTCTCCTGGATGGAAAAAGAAGTCTAGACAACCTATAAATTTAAATTAACGATTTGTTATGTAACAGAAGTTTCAACTGAAACTCAAAAGACACTTTGTGTTTATTCCAGCACATATCAAAAGTGTTTACAGGGAAATGTGAAGATAGTGAACTGTGGCATATTGAGGCACGGACTCTGAGTTGCAGATCAAAGACCACAGTGAACTGTGAAAACCTAAGTAAATGGAACTGTTTCATTCTTTTACTTCATGCTCAGGAAACCAATTTATTAATTAACTACATGCAGTGACAGTTGCTCCTTCTTCAGTGTAGCTTTTTTGGGGTAGCTCTTGTTTACTGTACACTGACAACAAAATGTGATATGAATTAAGAAAATCAAGACAGTTTTTGAGATTTTATTTTATCATAGAGATGTGTTCATACATCTTAACACATGAAAAATCAGATATACATACTAAATGAATGCATTTCTTACTTGCAAAAATGGTTTGTACTAAAGCATGAAAGAATCAAGTACTGTTAAGCATAGAAAAGCCTGCATGTGATTTAAATAATTTAAAAAATACCCATGACTATTTCAGTTAGTGACATAAATGAAATAAAAATGTATGAAAAACAAATATCCTACTTTTTTTTTTTCTTTGTAATTGCTTGCTAGTTTGTCAAGGTAATAAAAAAATCTGGATCAGTATCTTGGGTAACACTATGTGATATTCACTGAGTGACCTCCAGAGTATATTTAGAGAAACAATTTTGTGTATCTATGTAACAGAAGGCTAGAAAATCTAACTTATCAGCTGTTCGTATCAAATAATCAACTGAAGCATTAATGTACATTTGCAAATGTCCAAGATTTATAATGACAAGGAAGTTAAGTAATTCTCCTCACATCAAAAACACAGAATCGTAGAATGGTTTGCATTGGAAGGGACCTTAACGATCATCTAGCTTTGACCTGTCACAAGCAGGGATACCTTTCACTTGATCAAGGTGCTCAAAGCCCCATTCCACCTGTACTTGAACACTTCTAGAGAGGGCGCATGCAAAGCTTCTCTGGGCAACCTCACCTAGTGACTCATCACTTTCAGTAAAGAATTTCTTCCTAATATCTAATCTAAATCTACCCTCTTTCAGTTTAAAACCATTACATCTTGTCCTATTGTTCCACTCCTTGATGAAAAGTCCCTTCCCATCTTTACTGTAGGCCACCTTAAATACTGAAAGGAAGCTATTTATCTTTTCCTCTTCAGGCTGAACAACCCCAACTCTGTCTTAGAGGAGAGGTGCTCCAGCCTCTCCATCATCTTTGTGGCCCTCCTCTGCACTTCCTAGAACAGTTTCTTATGCTGGGGACACTGGAGAGGTCCTCCAGGTGAGGTCTCATCAGAGGAGAAGGACAGAATCACTGCCCTCAATCAGCGGGCCACACGTGATGCAACCCAGGATGTGACTGGCTTTTTGGGTTACAAGTGCACATTGCTGGCTCATACTGAAGGTTTTCACCAACATCTCCAAGTCCTTCTCTGCAGGACTGCTCTCAACCCACTCATCCCCCAGCCTGTATTGTGTTTGGCATTGCTTCCACTTATGTTCAGGACCTCGCACTTGGCCTTGCTGAACTTCACAAGGTTTGCATGGGCCCTGGATGGCATCCCTCCCCTTCAGTGTGTCAAGCAAATCTTGGTATTGTCAGCACACTTGCTGAAGGTGTACTTGATCCCACTGTCCAGGCTGCTGACAAAGATATTTAACAGCACTGGTCCCAGTACAGATCCCTGAAGAACATTCCTTATCATTGGCCACCAGCTGGACATCAAACCATTGACCACAACTTTTTAAATGGAACCATCCATCCAATTCCTTATCCACTGAGTAATCGATTAATCAAATCCATGTCTCTCTAGTTCAGAGACAAGAATGTCATGTGGGACAGTATCAAATGCTTTGCATAAATCCAGGTAGATGATGTCAGTTACTATTCTAGTCCTATACTACATGAAGATTTTTTTAGGCTTTTATTCCCACTGCTCTCCCAGCAGCACAGTCACTCAGAGCAGTTCCTGGATAAAAATGAACTGTCTGTTTGCTTTGGAACATTTTTTTGTCTTTTTCTTCAATCACTGAATACTGACACTAAAATTGAGGTGCTAGAGTTTGTAGTCCAACTGTTGTGGCATAAATCATTATTTAAAATGCATGGTGGCAAGTGTTCTTCCTTTGAAAGTATGACTCTTGCCTCCTGAATTTCTTGTTAAATCCATAACTGTACCAACATTAAACCCTAATATTGACATGTACCCAGAAGAACTACTTCAGTGATAAATAAAACAGCAATGTACTTCAGTGATAAAAGTTAATAAAACTGTTAATTAATGTTTGATTTTTGCCTGTCTCTGGAGGAATTTTTAAGCTATAGTCTTTTATGAATAAGGAGTCAAAACATTCCAACTTGAGGGAAACAATTCCTTCATTTCTCAAATTCACAAAACTAAGTATAACAACATTTGATTGCCCATGAGTGCATGGGTAAAGCTGGCCAATGTAAACAGTACCTGCAGGAAAATACAATCTTCTAATCATTTGCCTAGGGAAAAAAATTCCAAACTACTACTTATCAGGTACAGGTGGAATTCAGGCATTCTGTATACGATCTTATTGCTGGCAGCTTTTCATGCATGGGGATTTATGAGCTAGCAGGTAATGATACACAGTTTTGCCCCCATATCCTTCTCCTACATTTCCCCATGAAGCTTTTAATTCTGTAATTATGTCCCAAATGCACGGTGTACTGTGTGACACCCCTCCCGAGTGGGCAGATGTTCCTGAAATCTCTGTGTTGTGAAAGAAACTCCCTTGGGTTTAGCACTGTCAGACTGCATTAAGAGCTGCTATAAAAGGTAAGAAACAGATGTGTAGTGCTATTTCTGTTTGACACACTGTCTGTCTATTCAATCTTTTCCACTGGTACAGCAACACTGCACCAACAGGCTAATGAACAGAATAAATCGTTAACCTGTAACCTCATCCAGTCTGCATGCAGTCTATTGTTTGTACTCCAATGATTCAAGCTCTTGTGTTTTCCATTGCTGCTGCCATTTGTTATTACGCTTTACTTGCACCCAGTATTACATAGTGGTCTCAGAACCAAAATACCAAGGTGAGAAGAACGGCACTGAAGAGACGGAAGGAGAGGTTATGAGGGGCAGTTAGTGACCTGCCGACTTACTTGCACGAGGAAGACTGAAAAATTTCTTTTCCCTCTGTTCTTCACACTGACAGCCCCGGAGCACATCTGCGTCACACACAGGGAGGGGGCGGCTTGGTGAGAGGCGCTGAGATAGAAAATTGTACACTGAGGACCTGACAGCCGCACGGGCGTGATTTTCTTTTTTCTCCTGCGTACGGTGTATATATAAAGGAGCCCCGCTTTTCCTCTGTGCCAGCTCTCAGGCTTTGCCACCCCAGATAACTGCAGGCATAGGACTCCCTCGAGAAAGGGGATGGGAAGGAGAGAGGTGGAGAGAGGCTTCCAGGTGACTTTTCCCTCTCTGGCTGCACTCGGTCACAGGGCTTCAAGAGACTGAGGAAGAGCCACCTGCCTCCCGCTGTGGCTGCTGCAGCGACCCGTCCTCTTCGGGCTGTAGCTCCGCTCACTCCCCTGTTAAATCAGATTAGTGCGTCGTCTTAGCCTTCCTCACTCGCTTTTCCCTCGCAAGTGCCTGTCTCCCCTGAGAGGTGTCTCTCCTTTTTGCCTCTCTCTCCTCCCCCCTCACTGATCACCGTGCAGTTCTCGTCAGCTCTGGGCATCTCTTCCTCTCTCCTTTCTCTGCCGGGTGTCTGATCTCCTCTCGGCTCTGTGCATCACTCCGTCCATCCTCCCTCTCGCTGCACTGGTGTATGCGCGAATTTCTCCCTCCCTCCCCGGGTAGCTACCACCCCTCGCCCTACAGGCACAGCGCTACCCGGAGGAACCGCCGCCGCCGCTGCCAATAGCGGGGCCGCCCCGCGCTGCTGCCGCCGCCGCTGCCGGGCCCTGCCTGGCCGCCGTGAGTTCCACTGCAGCCTGCGCTTGTCCCCCGCCCGCCGCGGCACCATGTCCGGCTCCGGCAGGAAAGACTTCGACGTGAAGCACATCCTGCGCCTCCGCTGGAAACTGTTCAGCCACCCCTCGCCGGCGGGCGGTCCGGCGGGGGGTGGATGCCTGCCGCCCGACAGCAGCTTCGAGCACTGGGGGCCCAGCCAGAGCCGCCTGCTGAAGAGCCAGGAGAGAAGCAACAGCGTCTTCTGGAAGAAATCCGCTTCCTCCGCCTCCTCCTCAGCGGCCACCACGGCCAGCCTGCCCAACGGGACGCTGTTGCCCGCCGGCGGCCGACCCGGCGGAGGGCACGGGCTGGGACACAGACACGGGCCGGGGCCGCCGCCGCGCACTGTCTTCTACGTGGAATCCCTGGAGGAGGAGGCGGAGGCGGTCCCCGGCGGGATGGAGGTGGCCCGGGAGCCCGAGAAGCCCCTGGCGCCTCCGGAACGGGAGGAGGCGCCGGGGGGCTGCGCGGATGGAGGCAGCCGGGCAACAGGTGACGAAGACGGGCACAGGTAGGGAAGGGGGCTGCTGTGGCGCAACCTGCGCGGCGTCGGTGGGACCTGGGGGGCACCGGGGGTCATGGCCCCGCGGCCGTGGACCGGGTTTCCGGCCGCTGGAGGATGGGGAGAAAATGATGAGGGCGGGGGCGCAGGTCTGCAAACGTGCGCGTGTTGTTGCGGGAGGACCGTGAGTCTTGAGGGCAGAAGGGTTTTTCCCTCGGAAATGGCAGGGTTTGCGAGCGGAGGGGCTTCCTTCTGCCTGAGGGTTCCGGGAGAGGCTGATTAGCCCTAGGTTGCCGCGGGCAGGGGAAGCTGCCCTGTGTTGTCGCTGCCGCTGTGTTCCTCGTGCCCCTGCTCCGCTTCTCTCCTATCCTGTCCCTGCCTTGAACTCTGCCCGTGGGGCTGCCCTGGCAGACTTGCCTCTCAAAGCCGACACTTCGCGCAGGGGATCGTGACCACCCAACTTTCTCAGAAGTTCATTAAAATGCTCGCGGGAAGGAATGTTGTTCTGAGTCAGTTGAGATACCGGGTGAAAGCTCAAAAGTAAAAACGTCCGCTTTCCTAGAACTCGGTGACTAAATGGTGTCGCAGCCAACCTCAGGGTAAAATAGGAATTTGATTTATGAGTAATCAATTGAGGAACACCTGAGAAAATGTAAGAACAAGCAAGACACATACAGGTGCTTGTGTTTCATATGAAACTTCTGTAATGTGGAATTGCTTTTCCTCATCTCCACCTTCCCCTTCCCACAGCGCCCAAAGTATTTTAAATCATTACAAGAGCAAAATATAGCTAACGCAGAGCTTTCAGAAATGCTCTGAGGATAAAATACTTCATTGGTTTAACTTTGCTTCCCCCTCACCTCCCCACAGTTAAAATAATTTAATTTCTCTTGTAATTTATTCCATGTCTATAGAAAGACATATATAACTCTGTTCTTAAACAGAAAATACAATGATTTGTGCTCTTCATATTTAAAGCATATGATACAAAATATTAGATACAAAATGAACACTGTACATTTCTTTGGATCAATATGTCTGTATATAACTTGTGCTGGATTTGGCAGTGTAAGGTTGATGGTTAGACTCAATAATCTTGGAAGTCTTTGTGACCTTAATGATTCTGTGATTCTATGTTTGAGTATGTTGAGCTTTTTCATTGAGCTCTAAAGCATATATTCTGTACTTAAAACTCTTTGTTTTGTTAGTGAGCTTAGTTCATTTCATAGGAGCTACATAATTTAAAAAATGTGGAATAGTTGATGAATTACTTAGGGTACATTTTTAAAGAAAAAGTAATATTGAAGATTTTATGAGCATTGAAAGTTACTCCGAACAGCAAAGATGTTTATCATAGGATTCAGTGCAAAGTATTACTGAGATGCTCTATAAAGAGATAAAAATATCCTCAGGCTTTCTGAACTGAATAGAATTAGTTAAAACCTGACACAAATGCAGTCTCATTCTATATTTTTTTATTGGATGTATCACTGGTCTGAGAATCTATAGAGATTGGTATACTGACAGAGCTTACTGAAGTTTACTGGCACCACTTGATTTGTCTGTAAGAGTTCACTTGTTAGAATGAACTTCCTCATCACATACATACTCTAAGATAATATATATCTGATTTATCGTTACCATTCTTGGGTATTTATAATTTATTTATTCTATGTTCTTCATTCATTGCTACTGGAGGAACACATCAAGTCATCACTAGGTCCTCCTCTTTTTGAAAGAACATGCCTGAATTTGTTTGGATTTAAAGTAATGAAGACAGGGAGATGCCATTATTAACAAAAAATGCCACACGTTGAGATATGAAAATGGTTTGAGATAGTTTTAGAGTCTGAGACTTTACTTCCTCTTTTTTTTTTTCTCAATTAAGAACATTTAATTTACCTATATGAATTTTGAATGCTATGGCGAGAGGTGGTGAGGTGCTGCAAATTCGCAGTGGTGTGCTTGAAAACTCTTGTGATCCAGAAATCTTCTAATACCCTGACAAATTGTGTCTCACTTCTTTGTAGAAATGAATCTTTCTATAAATCGTACCAACTTCTGTACTTCATTATTACTATAGGATGTTGCTCTGCTTTTGCTGGGATAAAATCATGGGCCAGCCAGGGGCTGCAAGCCATTAGCAGTTCTGAGTCAGCCAAGAGAGGTGGTGTGAGTTGGCTCACAATTGTATCCTATACCATGAGCATCATGCTCAGTATAAAGGAGGAGAGTCCCCTTGAGCTTCTGGCTCTTCTTCATCCTGCCCTTCTTCCTCCTTCAGCCTTTGAGGGCTGCCTTCCTGCATACTGTGTGTGCTGCACTTTTGCTGGGCTGAGTATGACTATATGTATCTTGTATTGACATTGGTATTAATTTGGCTATTTCATTAAATCAGTTTTCATTTCAAACTGTGGGTCTTCTCTCCTTTGCCCGATCTCCCTTCTCTGCTGGCAATGGGCCCTTTATCTATAGAGTAACTGCTATAGTTTAGCCTCAGATATAGGCTAAACATGGACAGATACTTAAACTACTTTTCAGTCTAGAATGATAGATACTGTCAAATACTTAAAACAGATGAGTATGTGAAACTTAGCCTTTTGGCGTACACCTTGGTGTTTGGTACAACAAGGGTAAAATTGTTAACTTGTGCAATCACAGAATTGTAGGGGTTGGAAAGGACCTACAGATACCATCTAGTCTTACTCCTGGCTCTCACTAGTATTTTGAGTTGTACATATTTAGAAATTACTGTAATAATTTAGGACTGTTCAGAAACTTTTTTTTTTTTTGGTGGAAATGTCGAGAATTCGGCTTTTGGATATGTACTAATATAGACTATACGGACAATATTTCAAATGTTGTAAACAGGAGGTCTCTGGGCAGTATTAGCTAGGAACCCAATGGTAGAACATCACATGAAGAACAGTTTGACACAGTGACTTTTTTGTTGTTATTTCTTCTATTAATATGTATATGCAAGTGAAAATTAGACTTCCTATTTTCCTTTATGTCTTCTACCTCGAATCCTTGCATTGCTGGAAGCTGTTCATTTGGTGTGTTTGTCTGGATGTTTTGTTTTGGTTTTTTCCCCCTCCTCATTTCTTCCCTATGCTAGATACATGAATTTTGTACTTGTAACCTTTTCTAGTTGATCCCATCTGCAGAATTCCTGATTTTGGCTACTTTGGATTTGTACTTACTCAGTTTTCACACAAGTATATTCTACTTTAATGTCTTTTTTGTATGCTTCTAAAGAACATTCTTGTCATGTTAATGGTACAGATACTTAGGACACAATAACTAATGTTACATGAGTAGTCCCATTGACATTAAGAAGACTGAAGGGTTAGGCTTCATGTGTAGTATTAATTACTGGCATAATTTTTCTACATTCCATATTCTGTTTTTACTAAAAGATGTTTTATGGTGAATTGCTAGTGTTAAAGCAGTAGATATTTAAGCATAGATTCTATTTAGACCTTGATTTTTATAAGAAGAAACTGTTAGGGGGGGGGGGGGGAAAGTCTATATAATGAATTTACAATTAAAATTTATAAATCAACCACACAACACTTGGAAAATACCAGTGCTAAGATTTTCTGTATAGCTGTAAGCTCTTACAAGTATAGTGGAGTTTTGTCATGATCATGATAGCTTTTTTCACATGACTTATTAATCAACCCCCAACATGTATGGTGTTCACTTAAGCACAGAGTCAGTATTTTCTTTCTTCGTTTGTCAGTGAATGGTAGTATGCTTTGCTTGCTTCACACTGTCCATATCCCATGAAGATGCAATTACTTGTGAGCCTTCAGCACTGTTCATCACTACACTCAGTATGTACCTCACAAACTGTTAATGGGTCTATCTTCGCAACAGTTTTAAAATGGAGGGGTAAAACAGAGAGAAGGATAAAAACAAAGACAAGCTGAGTTGCTGATTTCTTAGCACATAGTATTTTTCTCTTGCCAATTTCTGTTTCTTCAGTTGCAACTGTAAATGATGAGGCCATTCCACAAACAAGTCTGAGACTGCTCTGGCTGTATGCAGGAGGGATGAGCAACACAGGATTCAATTAACATTTTGTTTAAGAGAATGCTCCAAGAAGGATATACGAGATATACCTAAAACACAAAGCAAGTGCTGACAGTGCAGAGGTCTTTCCTAAAGCATACAAGTGTTTGAAAATCCATCTTCTGAAGGACAATGACAAGTCCACACATAGTTTGGTACTCTAGCACTGTTGCTATAAAGCAAGATGTGAAAGGACTCGGTGCCCTCCTCACACAACAGTTTCACACTTGTGTCTTGTTTTGCATGAAAAGACACAGAAAGAGCATTTTCTGCTGCTTCTATTGATTGTGTCAATAGGAAGTAAAGTACTGATAGGAATCCAAATGGTTAAAAAGTGAGAGCATAATTTTGTAATTCAAACATTAATTGAGCCAATTTGGTTGTCATGTCTTTGTTCTAAATTGTTTGTGTCAGGGTAGAATCAGGAATATAAATGTATTTTTAAACTCCAGAATCAAAACTGTTGAATGAATGTTTATTTTGTGTTTTTCTTTCTTATCACACAAATCTTGCATTTTGATGCTTTTTCAAGACTTTCAAGTCTTCCTTCTTGTTTCTTAATAACTTATATAATCTCATGGTTAGCATGCTGCTATAGAAGGTTGACTGTCAAACCTGTCAAGATGAGCAGCAACTTCAATGCAGCTTTCTAATTTGATGAGAAAGGATTTTGATAATTTTATAAAACACAGATAAAATTGCTATACAAATTTACAGCATAAGTACTTGTATTGTTGTCTATGTATCTAGCCTCAAGAAGATTCTGGGCTCTAGTTTCAAAGTAAATGGACTTTCCTATTTACAGCTTTGACCTTGGTACCTTAGTGTACAGAACGAAGGGAGTCACGACATCTTCATATATCTTAGTCTATCCTATGAGCTCACACGCCTCTTAAGTATTTTATCTACTGAGTGCGAGTGTGGCCTTCCTGAGGTACTACCCTCTTGGTAGTATTTAGATATCAAAATATGAACTGTGGATACTACTGTGATAGCCAGATCCTAACATTAGGTATGATAGATGTCAAATTTTTAGCTGCTTGTTTTCTAATGACTTAGCTATCTGATGACTGACTATGGACTGCTCTGTTAGGAATGTAATTTAATGCTAGAGGTGGAATATGACTGCATTTCTAGTTTGTGGAATTAGAAGAGAATAATACACTTCAACATGAGCCAGTTTTTCAACTTGATTATGAAACTTTAAAAAACTTCTATGCTTTTATATTTCAGAGTTTCAAAACAAAAGATGCAGGGTTTATACATAACATGACCACAGATGGACCTTCTCCAAAGTTCTGATTCATTCCCAGAGGGCTTATGTTCTGTGCATGGGACATAAAAGAATCTCTTGATAAAAGTAGTCACAATCATATAACCAAAGAATTTATGTATGTATGTATGGAATGAAATTAAAGTTACATGGAAAAGCTAGGTTCTGGAATTTCCTGTGAGGTCTTCAACTTTGCTACTTCTGAGACAGCTTTTCTGTTGTGGGTTGTGTAGGAATTCTCACTTTACATGCTATCATTTCTTTTGTTCACTACTTAGATCCCGGACTAAAACCTGAGAATTCCCTGTATACCCTACTGTCGCTTGAACTGATAGAACTGCTGATAATTAAAAGGGTGACTGTGTACTCTCTCTACAGAAAGATTGGGGAATATGACAGCTTAAGGAATAGCAGGTCTTCAGAGTCTTCTCCTGTATTTGAGATCATAGTGGGAAGCAGGGACCCATACACTTTTTTTCCCCTTTGAGTTTCCCAGACTTGCTTCCTTTTGTTCCATCCTCTTCTAGATCTTCCCTTAGTTTTTTTAATCCCTTCTGTAGTCTCAGACTATTCCTGACTGTTGAGTTTAAGTCTTCAATTCCTTATCCAGTGTTACTTGATTTTACTGGATTCTCTCATGATCTGCCTTACTGGTTTACTCACCAGGTTGCATGCACTAATGCAGAACAGTCCATTCTTTCTTGTATGTTGTCCTAGTTACTTTCACAAACCAAGTTCATTTGTCCCTTAGGTCCTTTATGAACTTGTCAGACCGCTCATGTTTCTCTGCCACTGTTTCCTCACGTAAGAATTTCAGTATCCTTTACATTTCCTCCAGCTCCTTTGTCTGTTCTAGTGTAATCCTAACAGAATTCCCTGTTTTCTCTCCAGCTGCCAGTTTCTCTGACCTACTGCATCACCTACCATCAACTGATGTCCTACCATCAATGGATGGTACCATTTGCTATGTTTAATGGGTCAGTAAGACACCTCAGTTTTGGCAATTCATTCTGTTGGTGATAGGGATTTATCTTATCTCTTTCTTAGATGCAGATTTTAGAATAAGGTGAATTGTCTTGCTGACATGCTTATTTCTTTACACTGAATGTAACAGTAGTCTAAAGTGGCTAGTTCAGATTGAAATGTTCAATTTATATGTTTAATGATCAATTAAATTTGAGTAAATGAACAACATTTGAAGTCTACACAACAAAATTAATTAAATCTTGGTAAAGAGCATATCTCTCATCCCAGTGAGGGTGCTGTTCTCAAGCATGGGCCCACTAAAAAGCAGGACTTGACAGCTGCTTTTGTTGTTGTTATCCATGTACTTTAATCATTGGCTAAAACAGCTTACTTTTTATCCCCCTGCAGACTCATTTTCAAAAATGCTTGCAGTGTTTTTCTGGAACATTTCCAAAAGATTCAACACTAAGAAAAGACTTGACAATAAAAGTATCAGCTGCACAGGCAATGGCTAAATCGGTAAAATACTTTTGGTTATCTTAAGGGTGACACCAGATGTCATTAGAAAAGGGAAATGCTGTTGACTCTTTCCATGGTAAAAGCAAAAGCACATATGAATAGAATAGAATGGAATAAAATAGACCAGGTTGGAAGAGACCTTCAAGATCATCGCGTCCAACCTATCAATCAATCCAACCCACCTAAACAACTAAACCATGGCATCCCATCAAGTCTCCTCCTGAACACCGCCAATGATGGTGACTCCACCACCTCCCTGGGCAGCCCACTGCAATGGGCAATCACTCTCTCTGTATAGAACTTCTTCCTAACATCCAGCCTAAACCTCCCCTGGTGCAGCCTGAGACTATGTCCTCTTTTTCTGGTGCTGGCTGCCTGGGAGAAGAGACCAACCTCTGCCTGGCTACAACCTCCCTTCAGGTAGTTGTAGAGAGCAATAAGGTCACCCCTCAGTCTCCTCTTCTCCAGGCTAAGCAACCCCAGCTCCCTCAGCCTCCCCTCATAGGGCTCGTGTTCCAAACCCCTCACACCAGTTATTTCTGGAAATTGAATTGATGCTGAATCTTTACAGGTAGGCCTCCAGAAATACTGCTGACTTTAAATATCTTTTGCTACCCCTCCCCGCTAATAAAACCAAAGAAACCTGTTCTGAAATAATAGTACTGTGGCCATCGATAGGTCTGTATGTGCACACAGGCTTCTGAATCTGTAGAGTCTGGTTTTTTAAACTATAGTACTTAGATACATAGGAAGTGTTTATGTATATGTATTGTATATATGTATTCATATACTTTTGATCTATATATTCCTACACAGTTATTAATAAATAAATTAGTTGACTATCCCATGCTATTTTTGTGAGAAGTGAGGCATGCTTAAATAGGATGCATAGAAAAAAACCCCAGCATATTGTTGGAATCTGTGCTAAATTCATAGGAATGGGGCTGATACATATAGGTTAACATATTCTTAACACGTGATCATTGCTTTCTAACAGCTACTTCTTATCCTTGTGACATATTTTTTTATACTCTGTTGCAAGCGGCTTAAGAGATTGCTCTTTCCTTTTATATCTCAAACTTGCATGTTTTAGGTGAAAACTGCTCCTTAAATATTATGCTGTGATGCTTTGTCAGAATGTCCTGGTGTTTGAACATTTCATTGATGACCTAAAATAATTTATTTGCACTAGGGACATGGCTAGATCTGTTCCAATAAAAGGTTCTGAAAGGAAGTCTGTCCCGTGAAAAGTTGAAAATTGCTGCAGTGCCCACAGAAAGATAAGTGACTAAACAACTTGTGTGTGGTCATCCTTAGCAATAGTGAAAGAAATCCCCCCAAATCTCCAAACCTAAACTATACCAAAAATACAGTTGCAGTAGCGCCTGCAGTGTCTGGATTTGGTTGTTTGGTTGTTTGTTTAATTTTTACTTCAGGAAGACATAGCTTGCTGATAATTTAAGCCAAATAAAGATCCAAAATATTTTAACGTTGTGATTGTGTTTTTTTTTTTGTAACACTGATGATTAAAATTCTGTTTAGATGTTTTTCCTTTAATCTTTTCCATCTTTTTCATTTTTTTTCTCAAATGTTAATTTTAACTGTAAGTACAGATTAAAATGTTTTTATCACTTACCCCTGGGAGATATTTTGTAATATATTTAGAGTAAGAAATGAAAGTGTTTAGCAGCAGAATAAACAAAAGAATGTAAGTTTCTCCAAAACTCTTGCTGGGGTTTATCTGGAAGTTTCAATACATACTTCCAGTTTATATCAGGTTGTTTTTTTCCTGTGGTTTTAATTTACTTCATCAACTATGACAAATACTGCATTGTCTGTAATGCATATGACTAATTGCATATTTCTTATTTCTATCTTAAGTCATCACTATTTGTACTGGCAGTGCTGAGAATTGCTGTAAGTTTAAACCAGTTTTAGAGTTACATGGCCATAAAAATGTATATTCAGAGCATCACAGGTCATTGTTTTGTGGAGTCTGGTTTTTCCTAACGTCATTTCTAATCTTGTCTCCTATTTCTTCACTCTCCAGTCCTTTCCTTCCCATCTCCCTGCCACATTTCAGCTGTGTCATGTATACTTTTCCCAGCAGTTAGCATCCAGAGTCCATCCTTTCACTTACCTAGGCATATCTCATATCCAGACTTTCTCTTTTTCTTTTTTAATTTTTTTTACTCAGAAGGGTTGATGTATTTGGAGTATTTGAATTAAAATAATTCTAAGTCCTAGGGGCAACTTAGAGAAATCAGAAGACATGTATTCCAGCCTTGTGTCTAAATGGAACCTGCTTTTACATCATTCCCAAGACAATAATATACAGGAGTTCATACCAATTATATTTTTCACATTAAAAGTATGGAATTTAATGTGTGCTGAATGTACACTTTCTGTATGTAATGCCTTGTGGCAATATTTATGCAAGCTGATTTTTTTGGCCAGTGTAGTCTTAATTTTTGCTATTATCCACAATGATAATCTACAATATATATCACTTACCTGAAGGTCATAGCAGAAATACTACCCCCCAAAAAAATTTTCCAGAGTAGCAGTGGGAAGCACAACTTTGAAATACATACAATTCAAAATAAGGAAGGAGAGAGGAGAAAGAAGGGGTGAAAGAAGTAAAGAACGTGGAATAAGCAATTCTTTACATTTTCTGTTAGTGTGAACAATATTTTTAGTTCTTTTTGGTCTTCTATAGACAAAGCCAAGGACTTCAAACTACCATGTTTCAGAAGATTTTGTTAAAATAGAAAAAGCGTCAATAAATAATTACTTGTTAAATATGTTGGTGATGGTATTGTTGATTATAATTAGTCCTCCTAAACAGAGTTTTGCATATCTCTATTCCTGTTATTTTAATTTAGAAGATTAATGACTTTTGTTTGAAAATATAATAGTCTTTGATAGGACTAAATTTTAGATGAAAGTGAATGCTTCTGTGTACTGTTTGTCTGGTGTGGAAATGGAGTTTATGAAAGCTGCTATAGAAGAGTGTGAGAGGAAAGCCTTGTTCACATGTGAATTAAGCACAATAGTTGTATCGGTTGAAGTTTGTCACATTTCTCTTGTGATCAGTACTTTCATTGTTGTCACTAATGAACAATGAAATAAAGCTTATGCTTCAGTGCATAGTAGCTCATATGAGGCAGTATTTTGTATTTGTGCTGGAAACAGTGTTGATAATTCTGGGATGTTGTAGTTGTTGCTGAGCAGTGCTTACACAGAGCTAAGGCCTCTTCGGCTTCTAATCCCACCACTGCTATGTGATGGAGCCCTGCTTTCCTGGAGATGTCTGAACACCTGCCTGCTGATAGGTTGTAGTGAATGAATTAATTGTTTTGCTTTGCTTGCATATGCAACTTTTGCTATACCTACTAAACTGTCTTTATCTCAGCCCACAGGTTTTCGCTCTTTAGGTCTTCAGTTCTCTCCCCCGTTCCACTGGTGGGGAGTGGGCAAGTGTCTGTGTGGTGTTACAGTTGCCAGATGGGGTTAAATCATGACAGCTTCATAAAAATAATGAAAAGAACCTTGGAGGATTCACCAGTATGTTAGAGGAGAGAATTAGAATGCAAAATAATTTTGAAAAATCAGAGACATCCTGTAAAAAAATGAATATGGAATAGTTCAAGTTGCCATCCTGTCACTAAAATAATGAGCAGAGATACCCAGTGGGATCAGATATCTAGATAGCAGTTCTGCAGAAGTTTTTGAGTCAGTAAACAGCAAGCAAATATGAGTAAACAATGCCATACTGCTGCTGGAATATATAAACAGATATATGCACTGCAAAGCAGCATTAATTCGTTTCTGTTATCAGTTTTGGTTGTGCCTCAGCTTTAATATATTGTCCAGGACACAAGAAGTGTATGGATTGTTTGAAGACATTGATTGAAAATTCACCAGCATTTTAGAAAATATGTACTGAAAACAAGCAAACAAAAAGCCATAGGAAATTATTTATTTTTTTAAAGATTTGATAACAATATTAAGTTACTTGTGCTATGAAAATAATGTTGGAAGAGACTTCAAAAATTTATTTCACACAAGACAGGGGATAATCAGTAATAAACTGATTCTACAGATATTGATGCACAGGAACAGATTCCCTGAGAGTGATGTGGATTATTGGATGTCCAGGATTAGAAGAGTAGGTTTAACAGGTGTCTGCCAGTCAAAATGTATTTATTCATGGCAGCCCTTTTGCCTTTAAGAAAGTGCATTAAATCTTTAATAAACTGAGTCAGTGCCTTTCTATGAAAAGATTTGCTGGAGCTGCTGACAAAAAGAAACTTTTCATATGGGCATAAAAAGTTTTTATTCTTATTCCATTTTTACTTTATTTGAATATATCTTTTATAACTTAAGTACATCCTTTCTTTGCATTTTGTGGCTTCCTCATTTGATTTGCTCTTCCACTGGAGTACTGTGGTGTGCCAGATCTCATTCATATGCATAACCAACATCAGTTCCCATCACATTGGACATTTGACATACGCATGTACTCATATCTTAAAATGCTTCAAAGAAATTATACTAATTGGAAGTAAATGCCAGTACTATTATCTGTTCTTTTAAATGAGAATACTGAAGCAAAAGTAATGGAATCATAATGTGAAACTAGCTGCTTTGAGCTTGAGTCCTTAAAGGTGAGACCCTGTATCTTCCTCAAATGCAATAAAATAAATTCAGCTATAGTATTAGGAATGAAATTGAAGTGTATCACCAAAACTTCTGTGTTTGATGCCTCAAATTCTAAAATTTAATTACATAAAGTTTAGTGTGTTCCTTTTTGTACATTGTCTTCACTGATGTCTCCCCAGTGAGCCCATTCAATGTCATCTTTCTCATTAGATCATCTTAAAAAGATTGTGGAAAGTTTTCTGTTTTTTATTTCAAAGGTCTTTTTCCACCTGGTTAATCCTATCCTATCCTATCCTATCCTATCCTATCCTATCCTATCCTATCCTATCCTATCCTATCCTATCCTATCCTACCCTACCCTACCCTACCCTACCCTACCCTATCCTATCCTATCCTATCCTATCCTATCCTATCCTATCCTATCCTATCCTATCCTATCCTATGCTGTTCAAGAGGGGATTGGATGTGGCACTTGGTGCCATGGTCTAGTAGGCATGAGGTCTTGGGTGACAGGTTGGACTTGATGATCTTTGAGGTCTTTTCCAAACTTGTTGATTCTATATTCTATTCTACTGTTCTGTTCTGTTCTGTTCTGTTCTATTCTATTCTATTCTATTCTATTCTATTCTATTCTAATTTCCAGAAACAAATAGTGATTTGTCTACAAAATACTTTACAAAAGTAGTTTTGTAGTTTCCTATTAGCACTAAAAGTTCTCTAGTACCATGTATTTCTATACTATCTAAGCTGTTATGCTGATTTTTCTACAGGTGATGCTGTTTTCAGGACAGACTTCAATCAATACTAAAGCTCAGAGTTGAAACAAGATCTTTTTATGTGCTAGGCTCTTAATCCTCTCATAATAAGAGACTGCATGGCATTAAGAGTGTAACTCACAGTCAAACATGGTTGTCTAATCAAGGAGATCACTGTCTGAAGTGTCCTGTTTCCTTTATAGTGGTGATAGGGAATTATGTAGCAAAAAAAAGAGAGAGGAAAAAAAAAGGCAGAGAGTAATTAAGAAAGGAAGGAATTTCCCTTGTCTTATGAACACTTTTCTAAGAGGCTTCCTTTTGAAGGACAAATTAATTGCAAGGTTTCTTTCCAAATTTCAGTGATTAAGAACTGATAGAAATGGTTTTTTACATCTTTTGTCTAGTACTGAAATTAATTCCCCTGTGCACAACACAAGAACATAAAAACATTTTGAAAAGATCAGTGAAAATGTTCATGATAAACTAAAAAATAGTAAGATTAATCTCAAGAATGAGTCTTGGAAAGAACTCTTTTTTTGGCTTCCCCCCCTTCTTTTTTTTCTGCAGGCTAATTGTTATATTACAACAGAGGTGTATCCAGGCATATGTTATTTTACAAGGTGGAGTTAAATAACTTCCCTCTTTAGGAGCTTGTTTTTCTCTCTTGCCTGTTTGTGTAGTCTAAACAGAGCCACCCATCATTACTGTGCTGTAGGAAAAGCTCAAATACATTTCAAGATTTTTGTTTGGCTTTTTATGTTAGCACATTGAAACGGCAGTTGAAGAAAACCCAACAAAACAACAAAAAATAACCAACCTACCCAACAGATGGTTTGTGCATTCTGTTACAACCAGATGATAGGTGCTCTGACTAGTATTATGCAGATAATGTTGTTTGTTGGAATTTTTGAAGAAAGTATGATTATGGCTTAAGCAGAAAAAGGTCAATACATCTCCTTTTGTGTTGAAATTTGAAGAATCTGCATATTTAAGCATACATACTGCTGTATGGTTCTGTGTATATAAATCTAGATAGACAATCTGGGAAACCAGGAACAGTGCTAATTTCTGAAGTGCTATTGTTTCTCTTGTCAAATGTCATGTTTTGATTATATGTCCCAAACTGCTGTCAGGGCCACAACACTGTGCTAAAACTTAACATTTCTGCACATTGGAGCATATTGAAATGCTAAGTGTATGTGTCCCAGTTTACTCAGTGCTTTATATTTCCTTTTATATTTCTTCATTCTTCCTGGAAAATAGAGAAATAATGATACTGCCTTTATTTCTTGATTTAAATACTACACTGGAGGACACTGTAGTTCAGAAAAATGCATTTCCCGTTTGCATGCAGGTAAAACTTAGTTTCTCTGAGAATCCTTACTATTACCATAACAGACAAGACTGAATTCCAGCATCCTTTCAGAGTAAGCAGTGAATGTAACTACTTCTTTTCCACTTCTGCAGTTATTTTTCTCTATAGGAACAGAACACTTTCTAAGAACATTTGAGCTGAACAAACACAAACCTCATGTCATGTGCAGTAGAAAGGTTTCACAGTATCAAAACTTGATATAAAGCTGATCTAATGCAAAGATAATTGGCCTCCCCTCCCACCCCCCCAAAAAAAAATCTTAATGACTCTTTCTGTAAATGATTAGAATAGAATAGAATTAACCAGGTTGGAAAAGACCTTTGAGATCATTGGGTCCAACCTATCACCCAACACTATCCAATCAACTAAACCATGGCACCAAGTGCCATGCTGTGCAGATTTTCAGAAAATATTGTGAGAATAGGTGCATTTTTGTGAGATTTTTTACTCCATTTCTCCATAACATTAATCTTCTTTATTAAACTTCTAGACAGAGTTGAAGTTTGGGAAATTTCTGCAGAGCACTGTAGAATTTTCAAAACAAAATACAGCATACCAGAAATCTGAAGCAAGAGCTTCAGAAATAAGTCTTTGACAGCTCCAGTAATTTTATTCTTTACAACCTTTTAAAAATATCTGGAAATCTTTTTACTTTGACCAGTCATCTATTATTATGTTAAAAAACATACTTCCTGTCAATTGAAATTTTATGGTTCATTCTGTAACAAATGATAACAGAGGATATAAGCCTTTTTTATTTTAGTGCTAATGTGCTTTATCTTTGAAATGACTTCTCATACTAATGTGCATAATATTCTGATTTCAACAGGGGCAAATCTAGGGTCATGCACCTGGGAAGGAATAACTTTATGCATCAGAGCAGTTTAGGGGTTGACCTGCTGGAAAGCAGCTCTATGGAGAAGGACTTGGAAGTCCTAGTGGGCAAGAAACGAACTATGAACCACCAGTGTGCCCTCAAACAATGGTATTCTGGGGTACATTAAGAAGTGTGGCCAGCAGGTTCACAGAGATTCTCCTCCCCACTAGTCTTCCCTGGTGAGGTTGCACCTGGAGTATTGTGTCCAATTCTGAGCCCATGTCTTCTTTTGAGGAGAGGCTGAGACAACTGGGCCTGTTTAGCCTGGAAGAGAAGGCTGAGAAGGGATCTTACAAATGCATATAAAAATCTAAAGGGTAATAGAGGTTATCAGGATGGGGCTGGACTCTTGTCAGTGGTGGCCAGTGATAGAACAAAGGGCAGTGGGTACAAGGTAGAGCGCAGGAGATTTCAGTTGAACTTAAGGAGAAAATTCTGTCCTTGGCAGGTGCCATAGCACTGGATCAGCCTGTCCAGAGAAGTATGGAGTCTCCTTCTCTGGAGACTTTAAAAACCTGCATGAGCATGTTCCTGTGCAACCTGATCTAAGCATACCTGCTCTGGCCGGGGGATTGGACTGGAGGACCTCCAGAGGTCCTTTCCAACCCATCATACTCTATGATTCTAGGATTAGCAAGAATGCTTTCTAAATGAGTCCTTCATACATAAGTTCCTTTTAGGCTTGTTAGAGGTGTAATGAACACTTGAAATGTGTTAAAAGTCAGGGACAAAGTAAATCTCTGTGTATACAATGTGGTCATTCTATTCTAATTCAGTTCATAGTGGAAGATTGGATGTTTCTTTTTGTACACAAAGGCAGAGGTAAGTGTGACTTTTCCATGAAAACATTTTCATAAGAAAATACTGTTTTATGGGGGGGGGGAAGGCAAAACAAACAAAAAAATCCCCAAACCAAACCAAAACAGCATGCCACCAGAAAAACACACATGAAAAACCAGTGGAAAGGAGTGATTCCACTACATGATAGATTTATTTCAAACTAATGATAAGGGAGATTTTAAAAATTACAGAGACATCCTGTATGGCATATGTACAAAAATCTACAGGGTCATTTTAAAAAATATTTGTGTTTCAAAGATCATACTTGTTACAAACACTCTCCACGCCAATCGAGACTTTTGAGTATAAGACATTTTATTGTGGGTAAAATAAGCAAAAGCAGCGCGCTGGGCGGCTGGGAGTCTCCTGCTCCACAACAGCACACATCGAATAAGGATCCACTCTCTTCTTTTAAGGTGGAGGTATGTCGCAACCGTAACAGCCAATTCCTCATGCATAGAATGCACCCTTCTGGCTGTGCAAGTGTGAGTTCCTGATAGGGATCAACATCATGGTCTGGAGTCTCTTGTGAGGATGTTGATAGTCTTCCTTATCTTTAACCTTGTTTCTGGCAGGCTCAGTGGGTGTCGAACCAGCTGCCCAACTTCTGTAGATATCTGCCTAACAAGCTTAAAACTAAGTACATACTGTTCAAAACAGGATGTTACATAGTCTTATCATTGAGTGGCATTGTCTGACTTGATCATGACTCCATCATTGATCATTTATATGGTTAACAAATAATTCATCCCTTTATTTATTACAATACTTAGTTAAAAAGCCTGAAAAGTGTTACAAAAACTGATACTAAATGATTCACTGTATTGAGTTGAGATGATTAGGACTACTTTTACTATTTTTTTTAAACTAATATATTTGTGCATTTTTGAATTCTGAAATAAGGTTCTGACTGCATTGTCATGCCCTTGGAAAACTACTAATTACAAAATCTCATCACATGGTTGAAGAGATGGTTACAAGCTGACCTCAAGAAGAAAATATCTTTTCTGACTTCAAGAAGAAAATAATTTCTGAGCTCACAGGTCCTGTTTGGGGAAATCAGCCACCGCATGGAAGTTTTTAATATGTATACTTTGGCTGGTTGGTGTAAGTTTTTCTCTGTGTCTAGTTGTCTCACTTTAGTAATTATTGTTTTTTAGTCTCCTGCATTTAAACATACTTGGTATGTCATTGGAAACTACCAAGAATTTAAATAACAATCAGTTTTAGATAGGTGAACTTCAGAGTTTTCCTTTCCTTTTCAAAAAAATACACTGAATTAGTCTTGTATATGTTTATAGCTTATTATCAACATAATACTTCAACCTTATTTTACGTTACTGCTGGAAAAACATAAAATGATGCAGTGACAAAGGGGAATGAGCCATAGTATATGGGTGTGGCAGTTTGGGCTGGGTGCCCTCTGCTATGGGGGGTGCTTCCTGTGTCCAGAAGTCCAGCCCAGTGGACGGACACAGGAAACCAGGTATTTCCTACCATAATTCTCTGTGCCACCCCAGCGTGGGGTCTGGCACTTCCTCTTTCTTCCCCTTGCCGGCACCAGGTAACTGGGGGAGATATCTCCTGGCCCTGGCCCTGGCTAGGCCCAAGGCCATGGGGGGGATGGGCAGTCTCAGATCTGGCCAGCTGAGACTAGCCTAGCAGTTGCGGGGGGGGGGGGTGGGGGAGAGGGGAATAAGGAGCCCTGGAGGTTTTGGGTGCACCCTCAGAAGCAGTGTTACTCTTCTAAGCTTTTTGTCACATGCTGTGCGTTGTCCCGGCTGTATGACCTTTTAAAATGGCATTTCTTTTTTTATCTCTGCATTGCATTAGAAATTAATATCTGAGACTAGAAGAACAATTCTTAGGTGTTACACTTAGAAAATTTAAGAGAAAATGCATGCAAGCAAGAGGAAGAGAGCCAAATTTTTAATAACCTTCTTCAGACTAACATAACTTTAGTCAGTATTATATTTGTGTGCTTGTCAGATCCAAAACATTTTAACAACTTTGCCAAATTTTGTTTGCTAAAACAGCGGGCACTCAGCATTGATGAAACTGTTTTATCCTTGTTTTTACAGACAGGCATTTGTTTAATGATAGGACTTTGTCCAATTTAATTTTAGTCATAAAAAAAAAGAAAGACAAGACATCTAGTCCAGTAGTCATGTAACTGGCCTAGTGGACTCTACAGTTGAATAACTTAACTGAACAAACAAGATGTGGCATATGCTGCACAATGTGAGTCTTCTATATTTGCGATGAAAATATGCGATTTAGTTGAACCAGTGAAAGCAAAATTTCATTGTACAGTCCAAAGATGGTTTCAAATGGTTGTGCAAATGCCAATGCATCCAACACTCAAGTATTTAGATGATCTGTGGTTGCTGGTACTCAGGCAGTACTACTGTTAATATGCTGTAATTGTATCACAGAACTGAAGTGGCAAAATCAGTTTATGAAATAACAGTATAGAAGTGTAATACTTAAATCACTGAACATTTGTGTGTTGGATTTCCCTTCAGATCAGAATTTATATCATCTTGGTATAAATTACTGTTGTACCTATATTCCAGCTTTTTCTGATTATCACATCAGGGAAAAAAAAAAAGAACAAACAACAAAAAACCCAAACAAACCCCAAAAAAGATGTATTAGGATAAGCATCCAAAATAATTGTCCTACAAAATTTTTTAAAACACTGTGATTTGAACATGGCAACCTATACACCGCCAAAGTACTTTGTGAAAGGATAGCATGTATCTCTGAAGACGGAACAGAATCTTGCTCTAATTCAACCCTAAGAATAGACATACGTAGGAAATTAAGCCTCACAAGTTCTGGTGCACACATTTTACTACAATGTAACTTTTTTCTGCATATAGAAGAGATTTAAAATGATAACAGTCAAGTCTTGGTTAAAAACTAACCTCCCAATGGTGATTTTTAGGACTCAAATCTTTTGCAAGGGTTTATAATTAATTGCAATGGTACTCTTTTTTTTTTTTTAATGAAAAAAAACCCAGACCTGAGGAAGTATAAAACAAAAACCTGAACAGTAGCTACAAAGAAAATGTGAACTGCTATTGTCATTATGGTAGTTTAATTATTTTTACTTTATAGCTGCATCAGTTTAGGAACCTATGCAGGGGCAGTTACTGTACATCAACTGACAAACATTAATGTCTTAAGATGGGTCAGCTTGTTCACTTGCTACCATCTGTCTGTATCTTAAGACTGAAAATTTTGTCTGTTGTTTCACTGTATTAAATTAAGTATTAAAGATGCTAGTTGTTCTGTGTTATCCAATATTCTTGATTTACCTGTAGGTTGGTATCCACCTTTAAAGTTACATGAAAGGAGTTGGGCTAGGAAGGGATGGATTTTGCTGCAAAACTGTTGTGAGGGGCTCCATGTTAGTTAGGGTTAAACCAGGATTGTTTTCAGATATTTGTTATTTTGTTAACTTAGAAGATTATCAGATCTGAAGCAGAATATTCATTTTGGTAAAGGCAATTGAAGTAGGAGGTAGGAAGAAGCATTTTTAGGTTATCACAATTAAAAAGAAAGCAGGATCACAGTTCTTGAGTGAGAAATCATCACTGAAGTGCTTAGATTTCTACAGTATCTATCCTGTTTCCATAAAGGTTCTCCATATTTAGAATAATGTAGAATGGTCTGGAGTAAAACAGAATCTGAACTGCAGACTTCTCATATGTTCTCATTACAAGGAAGGCAGTCCATGCCTTATCAGCGTAACAAAATGATAGAGTTAAGAGAGAATAAGCATGCTTGGAACAGTAGAAGTAAAGAAGAATTTTTAGCTGTCTTTCACATGTAGACATAGTTATGTGAAAGTACAACTCCCAGTACAGAAAAGAAATTAGGATAAAGATGTAACTCCATGTGCAGTGAGCTCTAAGCAAAATATGATAGGAAAAAATGCACAGTACAGATTTTTAGAATGGAAGTTGTATAAACTATAAAAAATTGCTGCACAAAAATAAAATTTCAGAAGGTAAATACAGTTTTTAAAGCTACTGTTGCAATTTGAGGTGATATTTGCAATCCAGTGGACATGTATTTACCTATGGAGAAGTAGAAAAAACACAAGCAACCCAACCAAACCAAACCAAAATAAAGTAGTGTTTGCTTTTATTTAACATAGGTGAATGTAGATATTTCCACTGTTTGAATTATATTTCAGTGTGCTTAAGAATTGCATATAGAAGTTTTATATAGAGGTGTAGTTTGGAGATACTGAGTGGACATTTCTGAGGGAGCTGGGATTGTTTAGCCTGGAGAAGAGGAGGCTCAGGGGAGACCTTATTGCTGTCTACAGCTACCTGAAGGGTGGTTGTACCCAGGAGGGAGTTGGTCTCTTCTCTCTAGCAACCAGCACCAGAACAAGAGGACACAGTCTCAAGCTGCACCAGGGGAAGTTTAGGCTCGAGGTGAGGAGAAAGTTCTTCACTAAGAGAGTCATTAGCCATTGGAATGTGCTGCCCAGGGAGGTGGTGGAGTCACTGTCCCTGGAGGTGTTCAAGAGGGGATTGGATGTGGCACTTGGTGCCATGGTTTAGTCATGAGGTCTGTGATGACAGGTTGGACTTGATGATCTTTGAGGTCTCTTCCAACCTTGGTGATTCTGTGATAATGCATTCCAGTTGAGGCCCTGTCTTACAGAATTTATTGACAATTCTACTGCTGATTTTGACTAAAATATTTCTGTCCTCTAATGACTGGTAGAGCCTGATAAAAATTTGGCATAGGTCAAGACCAAGTATTTGAAAGTTTAAAGTAGGAAAGTTTAACTGTTTCCATTTAATGGAACTTGAAGATTATTTTCCTTTTTATTTGTTATACATTTGTCAAAAATCAGTTTAGCATGAGGGAAAAAAAATTGGCAAAGCATCGCTGTAAGGCAGCAATGTAATAAAATGCATATTTCTCTCCTTTTTGGTAAATATCCTTGCTCTCATTTAAACAGAACTTACCACAACCTCAACTCTTGTCTTAATATTTTATAACCTTAAACCTCATAAAACTTTAACTCTGATATAAAAGTTTAATACATCAGCAAGATAGTTGCTGAATAAGAATGTTTTGAAAGGGGTTCTTTAGCACAAAGAATAAAGCATTGAAGTAACCTGTGAATATTTCATGTTACAAGAACCAGCTTCAGTGTCAACCTTCATTTTTTTTGACAAAAGCACTATCAAAAAGTTGGATATAACCTTTGGAACAGGTTACTCTACTAATACCAAGCATAGAAGCATAAGAAATGTTTGCAAGCTTTTGTGTTTTTAGTATGCATGTTTCTAATGTTGATTCAAAATATCATCACTTGGGGATAAGTGCATTTTGAAATAACCATTTGCAAAAGCTTTACCCTCCAGAAAGTATTTTAAAGGAAGACAAATAAGGGGAAAATGATTGATATCTCTTTTATATTGATGTTTTCACAAACCACATTGTGTGGGAGTTAAATACTACCAGTTGAACTAGTTTTCAGTTAATTCTAAATGCATATACCTATTGGGCTGCAGTGGTCTCACTAAAATTAAAACTCAGTATGATGAATGGTGACATCATCTCCAAAAAGTTCTTAAGAAAATCTATTGTCTAAAGAGTCATCACTGAGACCAAGAACATTTGTTCGTTGCTGGATGGGGTAGATCAATTATGTAAAGTTCTGTCAGCCTCAAGTAGACTGCTTCAAGCTATTTGTGGTGGTCCTCTATTAAGAGACCACAAGGCAAGATTAGGCAAGATTAATACTATGATTGATAGCTACCCAATGTTTATGTCCAGTCCTCAACTCAGATATAGGCTCAAGAACTGAAATGAGGAACATTTTATTTCCATCTGTCTTTTCTTTACTTCCTCTTCATGCCCTAGTTGCTCTGTACTTTACAGCAGTGTGAAATACAGGTCACCTTTCAGCTGACTACAAGCATTAATGTAAAGGAGAGTTGTAGTCAGAATAAAATAAACAACTTCCCAAATTATCATTCCTTGTTTCTTTCTCTGTTGCCTTTTTACCTTTTTTCTCCTTTTTCTTGTCATTCCACAACATGAAGCTGTATTACTGTCATCATCTCATAAAGACTACTTCATGAACTGCAAACGTAGTAAAATCACTGGTCATGCCAAATGACTCGTGAGACTTTCCTATTAAGTCCACATAAGGAGTGCTCTATGCACTGTGCTGTACTGAAGTGTAAAAGAATATAGCCTCTGCAAGAACTGTACTGCTAATCTTCCCCACAACTTAATGAGACAACCCTGAATTATCTTCCTCTGTAAGATTATTCATAAAGTCTCATTATGCTGATTTTTTTTTTGTGGAGACTTAAGTTGCCCAGAATACTGGAACCCTGCACAGCTTCTGTGTACTAGTTCTTTTATAATGGTCTGGTTCTAATTTCATTGCATGCAAACTTTCATGAGGGCTTTTCTTCCTAACCTCTAGCCTAAACCTCCCCTGGCGCAGCTTGAAACTCTGTCCTCTTGTTCTGGTGCCGGTTGCCTGGGAGAAGAGACCAACCTCCGCCTGTTCAAGTAGTTGTAGAGAGCAAATCCTTCTAAATGCAACCAGTGTGATGGCATGTTATGCTTTATATAGAGCACACAGACACATACAGGAAGATCGTTTGCCCATTCCCACTGAATAAAGATACTGAAAAAGTGAGAAGCTGTCTGAATTTTAAGTTTAAGAAAATAATGATCTTTAATAAGAAAGTAAAATAAGACATGAAAGCTGAAACAAATCACTATCACATCGTCTTTTTTGAGAAGTTAAAGACAAAAATGTGTTGCTAAATCAAAGACCCCAGCATCTGATTTATGAAGGAGCTGCTAACATATATCAACATAAGAGTATCAAATGCTTTACTAGATTTCTTAAGAAAATGAAAATTATCCTCAACAAATCCAGAATTTTCTTCTCGGTGGTAATAGCCAATTTAGAGCCTATTATTTGTCATGTAGTGAGGGTTATTTTCCATTCTCCTTGGGTCTTCACTTATCACTGCTGAATTTAATCCACTTTTATTATCATTCAGATGTATTACTCAGTTATTCAGAAACATGAGCTCTTTCTTACATTGTTATGTTCAAGTTAGAATTGATTATCTGTAATAATTTGAATGGAAGACTTTAGATGCTCATTTTACTTGGGTAAATCATTAAAAACAAACTCAGATTATTCACGGTCTCTTCATTATGAAAACTGACCATTCATTCCAATCCTTTTTCTGTCATTTTGGTAATTATTAATTCGTTAAAGGTCTTCCTCCTCATTTAAAATATGACAGGATCCGTCAGAGGCTTTGATAGGAGAACTTAATAAATTTTAATTGAAAATAGAGTACATATTGCTTATGTCATATTCACCTACTTGCTGGTTCCTTCACATAACTCATGTAAGAGCAGTATTTCTTCCATGGAAGGCAGCTTGAGATTTCCAAATGTATCTTATGTATTCAAATGTATATATGAATGTTGTTCCTTATTTTATTTTTCTATCAATTCCCCTATAGTAGAATTTATACAATAGCCAGACTTCTTTGTAAAGTTGGTGTCACAGCAGTAGTTTCTGTCCATCAACCTAATACCAAATGTTATTTAAGTAATTGCTTATACTACAAAATTAAGAATTTCAGCAGTTTGCTAGGTATTTCATAGAAATCTAGTGCATGAAGAAGAAATTAGCCAGACAATCCAGACAATTTATTATTTTCTATTTCAGAAATTTATTCCAGAACCTTTCTTTCTAGCGGTATCATTTTGTGACTACCTGTCAGATTTTGCTTCCAATAAAAAGAATACAGCTGGTGCGAGAACCAGCACGTGTTCCTCTGTGACTGAACTCTGTTGTAAATAGAAGATGATACAGGATGCATGAAAAAAAACAACCAAAACTCAAAAGAAAATGGAGTGAAGCGTAAGATTTTTTCATATTTTTAAAACCTTGATAAAGGCATATTTTTGTGCAGTTTCATTTTGAGTATGATTCATTCTTTCAGTGTGTGCTTACAATATTTTATTGCTACAGCTATCCTATGTATTTCAAATTAGTCTCAAAAAGCCCATCATAAACAAACCAGAAAACAAAACAGGCATGCAGTTACATAAAACTGAAAGATTGTTCAATTCTTAACTTCTTAAGTCCAGATTAGATGGGGCTTTGAGCAACATGGTTTAGTGGGAGGTGTCCCTGCCCATGGCAGGGGTTTTGGAACTAGGTGATCTTTAAGATGCTTTGAAACCCAAACCATTCTATGAGTCGTACCTTCGTTTTGTCAAGTTTGTTCAAATGCATCAAAGAATAGCAGTTCATAATAAACAGAAATAGTTTGTTGGGTTTTTTTCTATCATAGTGAGTATATAAAGCAGAGTAAGAGATAGGATAAAAATAAACCCAAACATGTTATATAATTATGAGATTAATGATTTAATTTGTTATCAGATGTTTAATAATGATTGTTAAAAGCTCGGCATGTAGCCTTGTGCCTTCTTTAGTGCAAGGAAATATTGTGACATCTCACATATAGATTCTTTGGTGGTCAATGGTGAAACTCATTGGAGCTAATGAAGTTTTAACATTGAATTACAAAAGGAAATTATTAGCTTCTTCATAATTTTACATTAGTATCATAGAATCATAGAATTATTTCATTTGGAAAAGACCTAAGATTATTAAGTCCAGCCATTGACATAACACCACCATGGCCAGTAAACTATGTCCTGAAGTGTCGTGTCTACACTTTTTTGAACAAGGTCAGGGACAATGACGCCACTCTCTGCCTGGGCAGCCTTTTGCAGTGCCTTTCAGTAAACCTCTGGTGCAGCTCGATCCCATTTCCACTCATTGTATTGGTTTGTACTAGGGAGAAGAGACAGAGTCCCACCTCACTACAGCCTCCTTTCAGGTAGTTGTAGAGAGCAGTGAGGTCTTCCCTCAGTCTTGTCTTGTCTTGTCCAGACTAAACAATCCTAGTTCTTTAACAAAACATCTTTTAGCATGGAAGAGCAGAAGAGAGGAAAAGAGAAGTCCTTTAAAAGCTATTTAAATGTTCTTAGCATTTGATTATTCTCCACATGGAAGGTTTGCCGAGGTATAGTGTCCTAAAATGCTAAGGTTCAGGATGCAGTCCAAGTCCAGGACATGCGATCAACATATGCATGCCTTTTACTACCTAGTTAGGGTGTATAAACTCTGTTTTTTGCAATTTTTTTTGGGTGGTGGGTTTTTGATTGATTGTTTTGTTGTTGTTGCTTTGGTTTGGGTTTTTTGTTTTGTAACTTCTAAGTTACTTAACAGAAAGAAATCTGCTTTCATGTCAGGGTTCTGATAGATGCTGCTATTTAACAGTATTTGCTCTTGAGTCTTCTGGAAGCTTCTGGTTTTTATTACAAATCCAGGAAAATAGCATGAGAAAGTGATTCTCCCTTTTGAAGAGATCAGTTTGGCTACTTTGATTATTAGTATTTTGTTGTTTATTTGTAATACAGTATCTGATAATAGCAAAATCAGAAGTACTGGTAATATGATGTCGAGTTAAACCAGTGATGGATTCTGTGATCAGGATTGTTCGGTATTAACTTTAGCCAAATTAAACTTAAATAAATTGCTTAAGTAAAACCAAGCAACCCTGAATTTTTTATGAAAATTTGCCTGTATACTTTATAGGGTTTAAAAATATTATTTGTGCAAAGACATTGCAGTGGTTTTCATAAAGAGACTAGATTAAAAGTAGTTACATAATCACACATGATTTCCTGCTCACTTTTAAATGAACCTTGTGAACAGTTTCATAGTTTCATAGTTTCATAGTTTCATAGTTTCAGTTAGGGTTGGAAGGGACCACAAGGATCATCTAGTTCCAACCCCCCTGCCATGGGCAGGGACACTCTACCCTAGATCAGGCTGGACAGAGCCTCTTCCAGCCTGGTCTTAAACACCGCAAGGGACGGGGCCTCAACCACCTCCCTGGACAACCCATTCCAGGGCTTCACCACTCTCACGGTGAAGAACTTCCTCCTCACATCCAGCCTGAATCTCCCCACCTCCAGCTTCATCCCATTCCCCCTAGTCCTATCACTCCCTGATAGTCTGAAAAGTCCCTCCCCAGCCTTCTTGTAGGCCCCCTTCAGATACTGGAAGGCCACAATGAGGTCGCCTCGGAGCCTTCTCTTCTCCAGGCTGAACAGCCCCAACTCCTTCAGTCTGTCCTCATAGGAGAGGTGCTCCAGCCCTCTGATCATCCTCGTGGCCCTTCTCTGGACACGCTCCAGCACCTCCAGATCCCTCTTGTAATAGGGGCTCCAGAACTGGACGCAGTACTCCAGGTGGGGTCTCACCAGAGCTGAGTAGAGGGGGAGAATCACCTCCCTTGACCTGCTGGCCACACTTCTCCTGATGCCTTTAAGAAAGAGAGAGTTGCTGAACACTCTGGCTGAATGTTTTTGATATTTAAACAAAAACAAGATAGTCTAAACTAATTTCATTGGTAGATGGTAGAATGCAATTTTAAGTTTGGGTTCTGTTAGTTCAGTCTGTGCTTCTCTGTCCTGTGGGCTGGACGGCTTCTCTTTTTCTGAAGCAGGAGTGACCTTGGTTAACAAAGCTAACCAGATAAGAAAACTAATTCTTGCATTCGCTTTGAGCTAACAGAATTTTTCTTCCTTAATTGCCTTTCTCTCTTTCTCTAACCCTTTTTGGAAAAAAGGGGAGGTTCAGGGAACCCCCCTGGCCGCTGGAGAGAAAAGGCTTTTCTGCATTACGTTCATTGCTGTGTATTTCTGTATATATTGTAAATATTGTATATTTGTGTACATATTCATTGCATTCCATTTATGCCTGTAAATACAGCTTTCATCTGCTTTTCCGACTGAGCTAGCTGTGGTTTCTTTCTTTGTGTGTGGGGAGGGAACTTTCTCACCCTACCACAAACCTACTAGGGAAAAATTCAGAGTAATGTAGAGCAGACAGCTTACATGAAACATATTCAGGCACAGGTAATCTCATTAATATACATTTTCTTCGAGTTTAGTTATATACATATATGCATGCCCATCTGTATGAATATATGTGATCAGATCATACCTTTTCATTTTATGTGTAAACTGTGGATGGGAAATAGGTGTGGGTGCTGCTACAGTAAACACTGACCTGAAAGTTCAAATACCCAATTACCCATAAATTGAAGAAAATCAATTACTGTCAAAACTATTTTTGAAAATGATACAATCTGATAATAGTATGAAGTCTGTCTATAATCGATAAAGACTGTTTCATTCAAAGCAAAAATTCCCAGGAGTCTTGTAAAGTTCTGAATTCATCTTTACAAAGCTGTAGTTATTGAAAATAGTGCCTATGCACTATTTAAAAATCAGTTTCATGTGTTAAAATATTTGTTTTGAAAAAGTAAGATATAAACAAAATACTGCAAAGTGTTATTTTTTCCTTTTTTATTGTTGTGCAGTACTTGATATCAGTATGTTCTACTGAACATATGAACATAATTAACAATATTTATATAATTTTTCATATAACATTTATGATGTTTGGAATATTTTTAGTTTAAAAATTGCTATTTTTGTGTTATTCAGATATTATTTTATGAATTTATGCCAGCCAAGCAATGCTATTAAAAGTACCATTTTGATTTCAGTCTGATAAACATTAGGCTACCTCTAAAATAGTTGTATGTAAAACATAATTATATTACTTGTTTTTAATTACATTTTTTGTACTATATTAATTGGAAAAATTTATTGAAATGTTTAAGATAACAATGGGAGAATGGAGACGTGCAGGTGTACCCAGGAGAGCAGCGATTGTAGATTTGTGAGAAAAAAAATGGCTTGACTAGATCCAGGGATATATTTGTACCCAAATATTCAGTGACTTCTCAGCCTACCCACTGTTTCTTTGTTCAAAAGTGTATGAATTATTAACTGCTTTGAACAATATTAAATGGATAAAACTGCACTGCATAAACATAGCATAGCATAGCATAGCATAGCATAGAATAGAATAGAATAGAATAGAATAGAATAGAATAGAATAGAATTAACCAGGTTGGAAAAGACCTTCGAGATCATTGAGTCCAACCTATCATCCAACACTATCTAATCAACTAAACCGTGGCACCAAGCACCCCATCCAGTCTCTTCCTGTATACCTCCAGTGATGGTGACTCCACCACCTCCCTGGGCAGCCCATTCCAATGGCCAATCACTCTTTCTGTGAAGAACTTCTTCCTAAAATCCAGCCTCAACCTCCCCTGGCACAGCTTGAGACTGTGTCCTCTTGTTCTGGTGCTGGTTGCCTGGGAGAAGAGACCAATCCCCACCTGGCTACAACCTCCCTTCAGGTAGTTGTGGACAGCAAGAAGGTCTCCCCTGAACCTCCTCTTCTCCAGGCTAAGCAACCCCAGCTCCCTCAGTCTCTCCTCATAGGGCTTGTGATCCAAACCCCTCACCCGCTTTGTTGCCCTTCTCTGGACACGTTCCAGCAAGTCAACATGTTTCCTAAACTGAGGGGCCCAGAACTGGACACAATACTCAAGGTGTGGCCTAACCAGTGCTGAGTACAGGAGTAAAATGACTTCCCTGCTCCTGCTTGCCACACTATTTCTGATACAGGCCAGGATGCCATTGGCCTTCTTGGCCACCTGGGCACACTGCAGGCACATGTTCAGCCTACCATCGACCAGTACCCCCAGGTCTCTTTCTGCCTGGCTGCTCTCCAGCCACTCTGACCCCAGCCTTTGGATTGCCGAAGTTGATATGACCTGATTTTGTTTCTTAGCTTCGAATTGTTTAAAATGAGGAAAGTAAGTTTTGTAATTGTCTGTAGATCACAGAATGTTAAGGGTTGGAAGGGACCTTGAAAGATCATCTAAGTCAACTCTCCTGCTAGAGCAGATCATCTAGAGTAGGCCACACAGGAACACATCCAGGTGGGTTTTGAATGTTTCCACAACCTCTCTGAGCAGTATTCCAGTGGTCTGCCACCCTCACGGTGATAAAATGTCTTGTTATGTTTATGCGGAACCTCCCATGCCTCAGCTTGCATGCTTTCACCTTTATCCCATCATTGAAAATCACTGGGAAGAGCCTGGTTCTGTCTTCCCAACGCTTGCCCTTCACATATTGTGGTGGGCTATGCCTATCCTGGGAAAAAAAAAAAAAAAAACAAACCAGGGGGGAGGGCTTGTGAGAGTTTATTTTCCCTCCCTGGAGGGTGTTTTCTCCCCTGGGAAACTGACTTGGTCTGTTCCACTTCCCCTCCTCCTTGTCCAGCAGGGGTGTAAGAGGGAGGACATTGCAGCCATTGCTCTCCTTTCAGCTTCACAGGGACAAAAGAGTTGCTGCTGGCTTGCTCCTCCCCTGCCACGTGGTCCTCCCTGCTGCGTCCACACTTTGCGAGGGACTGGTTCTGTATCTCATATTTTTTTTCTTTTCCTTTTCCCATCCATTCTTGTTCCTTACCCTTGTGAACCCTGCCTGTCATTGTTACATAAATATGTATATACATACTGTTTAAAGAAAAATTCTTTGCCTCTCTACTTCCAAGCCAAACCCAAATTATTTCTTGGTGGATTTGCTCCCCTCCCTTTTTTTCCTCTCTCTATTGGGGAAGAGGAGGAAGGAAATGGGGGAAGGATTCTCAGCCTTGCCCCCATCTGAGCTTTTAAGCCCCAGTTAAGGCTCAAACCACCACACATATTTATAAACATTAATGAGGTCACCCCTCAGTGTCCTCAAAGCTAAACAGGCCTAGCTCCCTCAGCCTTTCCTCATAAAGGAGATGTTCCATTCCCTTAATCATCTTTGTGGCTCTGTGCTGGACTCTTTCAAGCAGTTCCCTGTCCTTCTTCAACTGAGGGCCCCAGAACTGGACTCAATGTTCCAGATGTGGCCTCACCAGGGCAGAGTAGAAGGGGAGGAGAGCCTCTCTTGACCTACTAACCGCACCCATTCTAATACACCCCAGGATGCCATTTGCCTTCTTGGCCACAAGAGCACATTGCTGGCTTATGGTCATCCTGTTGTCTAGCAGGACTCCTAGGTCCTTTAGCCCAGAGGTGTTCTTCAACGGATCATCCTGTACATGTTCCAGTTTTGAGCCACAAGCTGCCCAGGGCAAAGGGACAGAAAATTTTATTTTATCCCTTTGTCAAGGAGTAAAAATAAAGACGCTTGTTGTGGTTTAAGCTTTTTCTGGAGTCCAAAAAGCCCAGTGGAACAGATTTAGGTTGCCAGCCCACTCCCCTTTTCCCAGTAAGGAAAGCAAATTATGTGGGAGGAGAAGAGAGAGGTAAAAATACATGAGAACAGTCCTGAATCGATTTGGAAGTAAAAAGGTAAGTTTAACAAAATATATAAAAGACATTTAAATAAAAGGAATTTTACAAAGGCATAAAGAAAAGGGATAAATAAAATATTTTACAAAAGCAGATGCAGCTGGCAAAGGATTCTTTGGATGTAAAATGGATTCTCTTTAGATGCAATTCCCTTAAGTGCCTGAAACAGGCCTGACCACATGGTTAACAGGTAACAGCAGCAGAGTGTCAGCAAGCTGAGAGGCAGGAGAAAGAGCAAGGCAAGAAATGGCTCCTCCTGAAATAGGGTTGTGCACAGGAAGTGGAATATACTTTGACCTGGGGACCCCTTCCCCTGGTATGGGGGCCAGGTCTCTCTGCTCACCTGGGTCAGGTTTCCTTTGTCCACCTGAGGCTGGGTTTTTCCAGGCCACCCCTCCTGGGAAATCAGTGAAAACTGAAACCACTCCCACTAGATAGTTCCATGCATATTCCACTCTTAAGACATTATTCTCAGGTCACTGTTAGGCCATGATTTGGAACACCATGTGGAATCCTGCTTAAAGGAAGCCTATTTCCATGCTTCTGTGAGTTCAAGATTAATCCACAAAACTAGATTTGCTGTGGTAATAAATACCTCATAGGCTTCTCTTCTCATCTCCCCTCTGTCCTGTCTCCAGATTAACCTATGATGTGAGCATTAAAGGAAGGTGCAAGTAGAATTAGCTATCAGGCAAATTAAATTGCATTTAGACAAAAATCCAAATAGGTATAGATTTTTAGCTTCTAATGTAGGAGCATAAATCTGCTGACCTTCAATGAGACTGTTACTCTTAGAATTTCAAACACATTTTTTAAGCATGTGAGGTATTGGAAATTCAGAAACAATTGTATTTTTCTATTGTTAAGCTGTATTTTTCAGCTTAACAGTTTGGTATGTCAAGCAAATTTAATTGAGTGTTCTTCATGCATATGCTGCAAAGCTGTCATCCATTATGATGTTGATTCTTAGCATAGTGCTAGAGTAAACTGAGTCAGTGTGCCTGACATGAAAAAAGTGTTAAAGCAAGCTGATGTCCTTACACATGAACTTACATAAAGCATTCCAAAGAATGACACACTTAAAAGACACTCTTTGGAGGTGTACTAAAATGTTTGGTTTCTTGTATAAACCCAAACTGAGGAAAAAAAAATTACAAAGTATTTTTAAAACACAGGCCAGGTTTATGTAGGCTTACATATTGGTGAGTTAACTAGTTGAAACCACGTAAGTCTAAGCTAACACATTTTTAAATGAGAACAGATTGTCTTCCAGACAGCTGGCCTGCAGAGCTGGCAGATGAAACCAGGGAGCATCATAGTTTCCCTCTGTTCCAGGAGCAGGTAGTTGGAGCTCTCCTCAGCCTCTTGGATCCCCACAAGTCCATGGGACCAGATAGGATCCATCCTAGGGTGCTGAGAGAGCTGGCAGATGAGCTGACCAAGCCACTCTCCATCATTTTTCAACAGTCCTGGCTCACTGGAGAGGTCCCAGAAGACTGGAAGCTGGCCAATGTGGTGCCCATCCACAAGAAGGGCCGGTTGGATGAGCCAGGGAATTATAGGCCTGTCAGCCTGACCTCAGTGCCAGGCAAGATTATGGAACAGGTCATCTTGAGTGCGATCACACAGCACTTACAGGATGGCCAAGGGATCAGGCCTAGCCAGCATGGATTTAGGAAGGGCAGGTCCTGCCTCACCAACCTGATCTCCTTCTATGATCAGTTGACCCGCCTGGTGGATGTGGAGAGGCCTGTGGATGTAGTCTACCTGGACCTCTGCAAGGCCTTTGACACTGTCTCCCACAGCAAACTCCTGGCCAAGCTATCAGCCCAGGGCTTGGACAGGAGCACTCTGTGCTGGGTTAGGAACCGGCTGGAGGGCCGAGCCCAGAGAGTGGTGGTGAATGGTGCCACATCCAGCTGTCAGACAGGCACTAGTGGTGTGCCCCAGGGATCAGTGCTGGGCCCCATGCTCTTTAATATCTTTATTGATGATCTGGATGAGGGCATTGAGTACATCATCAGTAAATTTGCGGATGACACCAAGCTGGGGCAGGACTGATCTGCTGGAGGGTAGAGAGGCTTTGCAGAGGGACCTCAACAGGCTGGACAGATGGGCAGAATCCAACGGTATGAGATTTAACACATCCAAGTGCCGGGTTCTGCACATTGGCCACAGCAACCCCATGCAGTGCTACAGGCTGGGGTCAGAGTGGCTGGAGAGCGGCCAGGCAGAGAGGGACCTGGGGGTACTGGTCAATGGTAGGCTGAACATGAGCCTGCAGTGTGCCCAGGCAGCCAAGAGGGCCAATGGCATCCTGGCCTGCAGCAGGAACAGTGTGGCCAGCAGGAGCAGGGAGGGGATTCTCCCCCTGTACGCTGCACTGGTTAGGCCACACCTTGAGTGCTGTGTCCAGTTCTGGGCCCCTCAGTTTAGGAAGGATGTTGACTTGCTGGAAGGTGTCCAGAGAAGGGCAACGAAGTTGGTGAGGGGTTTGGAACACAAGCCCTGTTAGGAGAGACTGAGGGAGCTGGGATTGCTTAGCCTGAAGAAGAGGAGACTGAGGGGTGACCTTATTGCTCTCTACAACTACCTGAAGGGAGGTTGTAGACAGGCGGGGGCTGGTCTCTTCTCCCAGGCAGCCAGCACCAGAACAAGAGGACACAGTCTCAGGCTGCGCCAGGGGAAGTTTAGGCTGGATGTTAGGAAGAAGTTCTATACAGAGAGAGTGATTGCCCATTGGAATGGTCTGCTCAGGGAGGTGGTGGAGTCACCATCATTGGAGGTGTTCAGGAGGAGACTTGATGGGGTGCTTGGCTGCATGGTTAGTTGTTTAGGTGGCTTGGATTGGTTGATGGGTTGGACGCGATGATCTTGAAGGTCTCTTCCAACCTGGTCTATTCTCTTCTGTTGTGTTCTATTCTATTCTATTCTATTCTATTCTATTCTATTCTATTCTCCTTGAATCTGTTCTTTTCATTGATTGACCAAAATAAACTTTTCCTTTGCTCCATTTTGTTTGCCTTGTTCATCAATCAATCAAACAAATATTGCAGATACCTCCTTACAATAAATTTTTTAGCTAAGCTCCTTATGCTTGATCATTAAGTGAGAATTGCACACTGTTAGGCAGCTGCACGTAAACATGATTTGGCAGACAGGCATTGATAACATCCAAGTTTCTTCAAATGTCGCTTCTAAGAAGAGGCTCTAAAAATAACATTGCTTGTATTTCATTCAGAGTGCAATAATTTTATTTCTATTATTTAATATTTGTAAGCAAGAAAATCCATCTACACAGTTCTGATACAGAGGTTATGCTGTAAAAATACTAATTTATGTATCATTCCTACAAAGTGATACATGGGAAATCATAGTATTACCATGTGCTTGTTATATGAAACAGCTGATGGTTTGTATACCATTGTCTACCAACTATATGCAAATAACTGTTGAGGATGACAGTTGTGTTACTGCTACTTAGCAGCTTTGGTGGGGCCCTTTCAGCTTCAGCAGAGATTTGTCTTACAGAACATTGATGAGATGTGAGCAGTTAAGAGAATAGTTATCCATTGATTACCCTGTATGTGGCTACTATAAACTCTGTATTCAACAGTTTTTATAGTTGATGAAACATGGAATTTTTTGCAGGATTTACAGAAATTAAAATCTCTGAGCTTTTATTTCATGAATTATAATTCCTTTTGCATAGCTGGATGCATGTACTGATTCTCTTCAATGCTATTCTTGCTTGTGAATTTTATTAAATATATAATTGAGGACAAACTGTAACGTTGTAACTATTAAGTTCAAGGAATATAAAACCAAGAAAATGTTTATTTTGCTTGCAGTTGTCAGTACCTACTCCATTTATGTATTTTTAAATCTTTCTATGGACTATTCAGAAGCAGAATTTAAACTGGGATTTATATTGCTTGCCTTCTGTGCCTGTAATGTGGTCTAGCAATTGAAACACATGTTGTTAGTAGAGAAAAAAATAAAGGCATCCAGAGATCTAGTTAACTCATTGCCAAAGTAAATTCTGGTAAATATCCAGATGAATAGATCTGTAGGCTTGAGTCATAGCTTCGTTCAGTTCCCCATGCACAGATATCTAGTTAATAATACAGTTGTGTCCTGAAGCCAGTTTCATTCACTATTTTAATTGTTCAAATGATATAAGAAAAAAATGTGTGCACACAGTCTGCAGGTGAAAGAGGTCTTCCCCAAAATATTTGCAAACCTAAGTCTGAGCTTACATTGATCATAGACCATTTGGGAGGAAAATGGCAAAAAATAAATTGAAATCTGTATGTTGAAACACAAGGCTCAAGACACAAGAGCAAATTACCCGTGGTTACGGCTTTACTAAGCATGGACCTGCACATCCCCCAGCAAATTTTAGGCTGGATGTTAGGAAGAAGTTCTACACAGAGAGAGTGACTGCCCATTGGAATGAGCTGCCCGGGGAGGTGGTGGAGTCACCATCATTGGAGGTGTTCAGGAGGAGACTTGATGGGGTGCTTGGTTGCATGGTTTAGTTGATTAGGTGGGTTGGATTAGTTGATAGGTTGGACGCAATGATCTTGAAGGTCTCTTCCAACCTGTTCTGTTCTATTCTACTTCTATTCTATTCTATTCTATTCTATTCTATTCTATTCTATTCTATTCTATTCTATTCTATTCTATTCTAAATGCAAACTAACTTGAGTTAATTTCTTCCTCTTGCAACAAAAGATAAGCTATTTCAGATTTGTAGTATTTGTGGCTAAGAATAGAATTTTTGGCAGCTGATGTGTACTGTCTTTTGGGAGCATGTTTATCTAGAGACATAGTTAAATACTGCAAAAGGTGATCACAGTTATCTGTAAATCTCATTGACTGAAAACTTTTGAGAATTAGGCTGACTTTTTTCAGAAGTTGTCTAGGTGTGCTTAATTCTAACTGGGCAGATGGTTAAATTACTATTTTTTTTTTCAGATTTATTCCATTTAAATGTTTATATAATTCTGTGGTTAATTCTTCCAGTTTTCTTGAATTTCCCCTGTGAAATTCCAGAGGAAGAAGATGCACAAAAAGACCTAGAGAGCTGGAGTTTCTCCTTTACTATTTAAAAAATTTTCTTTGTGGCTCCTACAGCTACACTACAGCTACACTTTTGCAGCTATCACCTACAGCTATAGCTGACAAAGTTCTCTAAGTGCTTTTCCTCACAGAATAATCTCTGTGTCTGGAGCAACTGCTGTAGAATGGCTTCACAGAATCACAGATGGCTTTTAGATGTCTCCTGAGATCGAGACTCCACGGCCTCCATGGGTAACCTGTGCCAGCTCTCAGTCACTTTCACAGTAAAAATGTGTTGGAAGTTCAGAAGCCTCCTGTGTTTCAATTTGTACCCCTTGAATTCAGGTCCTGGCACTGTCTGCATGACTGTTGTCTTTGCACCCCCTTTTCAGGTCTATCATGAGCACAGGCTTATCTATGATGATGACTAATTCTTTCTGGAAAAAAAACTCAGCCAAATTCACATTCAGAACAATTTATCCTGTAAACAGTCTTCATCCTGTGTACCTTACTGTAGACTCAGTGGCCCACGCATATCTTCAGAGACAATACTAAATACAAACCAGTCATTACACATCTTTCCTTACATATCACATGTGTATCACCGTGATATTTCTCATCATGGGCTTTGTTTTAAATTATTTTAGTGGGTTATTTAATCCTTAGGATCATATTTGAAATCCTTACTGTGCAGCTGTGCTGTCAAGTTCCTGTCAATTGTTGTCAGTTTTTTTGCAGCCATAAATTGAACTTGGTTTAAGACAAAACTATTTTATGACATTTTCTCAATAGACTCAGATCAAGTATGTAAGCATTCAGAGCATTTTCTACTTTTAAGTGATTAACACTGTAATTTTGTATGCTTTTAGTATGGGATGCAATCTGATCAGTTAAACTCGCTTCCTTTTGATTTCTCCTCATGGAGCTCCCCCAGAATAATCCAATCCTCTACTTCAGGTTTTAGTTAGAAGTCATTGTAAAATTGCTGAAGTCCATGATGGGAATAAAAAATATCTAGAAAGTTGTTCCAATCTCACACTTAACAGTAGTCATGATGATAACTTCTGAGTTTTGCTATGGTTTTGGCACTTTGGCTTTCTCAGGAGAGTAGCAGGTCACTAAACTCTATGCTACTCAAGGCATTATGATTGCATCTATTTCTGTGTTTTCACCTTTGCACCATTTTTGGTAACTGACATCTGAATACTTAAGGGACAGACTGGAAATGACAGTACAAGTTAGAACAGCTCTTTGTTTTGTTGTCATTAAGACAGCACTGAGTAATTGTAACTGTTTTTATCTGGCTCAAGATACTTCTCAGCTTTATTAACATTTTTGTATTATATATTCACATCTTTCAGATACTAATAGGAATATTCAGGCTACCCTTTAATAAGTATGTAGTTTCTCTGTTCTAAGTTTAATTAGATATAGTTGTGGCTAGACTACCTTTCTGTTGTTAGCATAGGGATTTTGGGAAATAAGCATGAAGAAAAATAGCTAATAAATCATCATTAAATCTTTTAGGTCTAGCAGCAAATAAAGGGATTATTTACTCTACAGTTTAGCTACTTGTCCTCTATATCAGAATGATGTATCTTCTTGCTTCTGTTAGTATAATGAATGGATCTCATGTTCCTTGGCTAAATTCATCCAAATGATAAACCCTTGGACTGTTCTCCAGAAACCCTCTAACTCACCTCTGAGGAATGCTGATTCTCACCCTCATGTAGTTTGCAATCACTAAGTGCGCCAGGAACAGTAGTGTCACCCTTGTCACTCATGTTCTGAATTTGTCAGACTATTTAGTGTGCAGTTAAACTGATCTCCCATGTGTTTGTGAATTACATCTGTGTGCAAATACTGTCTTGATATCAGTGTTATTTGAAAGATAAAAAGGCCTCAGCTTCCCCCAGACAACTGATGCCAGATCTCCTAAGCAACCTGTTATGACTCGTTTACTCTACCCATGCCTTTCATTAGCCTTCACGACCTGCTGTCCAAGGACATTGTGAATGGTGTACTTCTGAAGTAGTGCCTCCTGGTGCACAGCTAATGTGTGTATATCTCTCCTCAGTAATCTCAGGTCAATTTAGAATTGTTCTGTTTACTGATAGTATCATTACACAAAGAAATGGGCTGTATCAATACTGTGTATGAGAAAATAAAGAAACAGGGCTGCAAAACAAATGAGTATCTTGCTGTAGCTTCTTTGAGATCACAGTAGCAGCCTCCCTCTGCCCCACATCCTTTGTCTCCACATCCCAACTCACATTACATGCTAGTTCAGTTTATGCTGTGAATGTTTCACAAGAGCTCATGAATGGGTGTCAAACTCACAGCTATCATTATTTTTATTAGCCATCTTCCATTCTGACAAGTCAGCATCTTTCCTGCAGGATCACTTTCCTCCCTGCCTTACCATCTGCTTCTCAGAACTGCAAGATGCTACTCAGTTATCCTTTTCAGTAACATTAGCTTTCTCTGTGCACTTGCCATTACCTGCATGAAAAGAAGGAAGAGCTCACCTTATTGAGAACTACCCAGGCATTGGTACCAGCTGCAATGGAAAGAAGTGGGGGGAAATAATGTAGTATTGTTATGGTGGAGCCAAGATACTTCCACACAAAAATGTGTACAGTCCCTAGATCATCCTTAAAATTATACAGTGTCTCCCAGTGTAATATGCTGTTCTGCACATATGCGTATGTATATAAGTACACACAAGTGGTGATACAGAGATAGCAAGTTAAGTGCAGGGCAAGCTGTCTTGGCAAAATTCAGTCTGCATGTGGATGAAGTCTGTGCTGTTATGGATTGTTCCTAAAAAAGGAAAAAAATATGAGTATCTTTTTTTTCTTCAGAAATTCAGAGCACTCTGACTATGCAACCAAGCTATTCACCATAAAGTGAAAAAAGTCTGCTGCAATTTGGAGAGCAGATTTATTCCTCTGCTTACCTGGTTTCTCATTGCATCAAGTGTTGATGGAACATATTTGTCAAAACTATACTGAATTTTTGTAGCTAGCTTTTCTTAGTGATATTTTTCAGCTTTATTAACATCAGAGGATTTTTTTTTTTAAATCCACATCTCTCAAATCGTTACAAGAAGCAATCATTCAATGAGCATATATGTTTCTCCTTTTAAGATGCAGTTCTATAGCTAAGGAAACAATCAATCTGAGGATCAACTGTTTTCTCAGTTCAGCCTATTTTCTCAGGAATCAGCATGATATTTGCCATAGCTGTAGTTAATGAACCATTACTTCAAAGTCCTTCTGTTTATTGTTATTCTGGCTACTGGTAAGTAGACCTTAGCAACTAAAGCTTAACTATGGCCCAATCTGTCAGAAAAAACAGTCCATATAGTTGTATATAGCCAGTAATGAACTTCACAGAAGTTTAAAACCTTTTTCGATTGCAGTGGAGCAACCCCATATTTTTGCTGTTACTGCCAGTAGATTTGTGCTGAATGTTCATCATCAGTTAAAAATGCAGACCTTATCCTGAAATTCAGTTTCATGTAGCATAAATGCAGTTTTGTTTTAAAATAGTTTATAATTTATAACAAGATCATATTAAGAAATGTAAAGAGGCGTAAGTAATTTATGTTCCTGCTCATCCTCATGAAACTCATTATTAGCAAAGTCTTTCATCCCTCTCCCTAATCAGAAAGGCGAAATTTTTCCCGAAAGGCCCTCTTCATATCTCTCCCCGACCCCCACCACTGAAATTTTCCTGTAGAAAAGTAACAAAAATAAGCACACAGGATGTGATGAGAACAAGCTCTGGAGCACAGGCTCCATCTTTGAGTTGCCATTTCATAGTATCATAGTATCAGTAAGGGTTGGATGGGACCACAAGGATCATCTAGTTCCAACCCCCCTGCCATGGGCAGGGACACCCCACACTACAGCAGGCTGGCCAGAGCCTCATCCAGCCTGGTCTTAAACACCTCCAGGTATGAGGCCCCAACCACCTCCCCAGACAACCCATTCCAGGGCTTCACCACTCTCATGGTGAAGAACTTCCTCCTCACGTCCAGCCTGAATCTCCCCACCTCCAGCTTCATTCCATTCCCCCTAGTCCTATCACTACTTGATAGCTGAGAAGTCCCTCCCCAGCCTTCTTGGAGGCCCCCTTCAGATACTGGAAGGCCACAATGAGGTCACCTCAGAGCCTTCTCTTCTCCAGACTAAACAGCCCCAACTCTTTCAGTCTACCCTCATAGGAGAGGTGCTCCAGCCCTCTGATCATCCTCGTGGCCCTTCTCTGGACATGTTCCAGCACCTCCAGATCCCTCGTGTAATAGGGGCTCCAGAACTGGATGCAGTACTCCAGGTGGGGTCTCACCATTCAGAGTAGTTATTCCTCATGGTCAAGACACAGTTTCTAAGTGTGTGAAGTTCTCTGTGAAATACAGAAAATAAAGATTTTTACAGAAAGTTTTTATAGATCTCTTTTCCAACTCAAACAGAAAATGACTGATGGATTATCATAAAATCCTCACCTTACTACATGAGTAAGTCTGCACAAAGGATCTTCCTGTGAAGTTGTATCCCATATTTTTGGGGAGATGAGTGATCAGGGACACCTGCCTGCAGGAAAGTGAACAGGGAGTCAAGGGTGACAGACAGTATCACCACTGATCAGGGACAGCCCTGTAGTATTGGAGCAGACAGAGCCCAGGGCTGGCAGCTGGGTCTGTTGACATCCCCAATATAGCAAGCAGTGAACCAAGAGACATTCTTCTAAAAATTTTGAAGAAATTTGTTAGATTGCTAAAAGCAGAACTTGGCATTGCATACTGAACATAAACTTGTGCTTGATATGGTACACCTGTAAGTTTTCATAGTTTCATAGTTTCAGTTAGGGTTGGAAGGGACCACAAGGATCATCTAGTTCCAACCCCCCTGCCTTGGGCAGGGACACTCTACACTAGATCAGGCTGGCCAGAGCCTCATCCAGCCTGGGCTTAAACACCTCCAGGGACGGGGCCTCAACCACCTCCCTCGACAACCCATTCCAGGGCCTCACCACCCTCATGGTGAAGAACTTCCTCCTCACATCTAGCCTGAATCTCCCCACCTCCAGCTTCATTCCATTCCCCCTACTCCTATCACTCCCTGATAGCCTGAGAAGTCCCTCCCCAGCCTTCTTGTAGGCCCCCTTCAGATACTGGAAGGCCACAATGAGGTCACCTCGGAGCCTTCTCTTCTCCAGACTGAACAGCCCCAACTCCCTCAGTCTGTCCTCATAGGAGAGGTGCTCCAGCCCACTGATCATCCTTGTGGCCCTTCTCTGGACACCTTCCAGTACCTCCATATCCCTCTTGTAATAGGGGCTCCAGAACTGGACGCAGTACTCCAGGTGGGGTCTCACCAGAAGAGGTGAGATGTTTCCTGGTCTGGTGTTCATTTGTAAGGATATGTAAGATGAACTATTAAAAGTAACTAATAGGTAGCAGTCATGTTAGCAATATACGTCTGTATTGAAAGTGAACTCCTTGAACAAAACTTTCAGTTAGTCTAACAAAAAAATCAGAAGATCTGGCAGTCAAATGAAAAGTTTGGTATTTCAAGTATTTAAAAAAAGATGCTGCAGGCTAACTAGTTCCCACATTAATCCTAAGATAATAATAGAAACGTTGATACGGTGAGGACTTCAAATGAATTAACAGAAAACAAAAAAGCTCCATGGAAGATAAGTCTTATCAAATCAATTCATTATCATTATTAAAAGCAACAGATGTGTACAGTCTTATAAAACACAAATACATTTGACACCTGCAGGATTTTATATTAGTTTTTCTTAAGCTTGTAATTAAAAAGAGTTTGTCTTTTTTTTTTAACCAGATAAATGAAGCGCAAATTATATTTATTCATTAATTTTACCTGCTCCCAGCTGTATGCTATCAATGTCTGTAAATATATTACTGGTCTTAAAGAAAATGTATAAATAATTTTTTCATGTGTTCTGCAAATGATTTGGAAATTATGGAATTTTGCAGTGATACGGATAAAGCAGCATCTCTGTTAGTACTGAGATAATGCAAAGCTATTACAAGGTATCCATGTGTATCTACTACTACAGCCTGGGGTCAGAGTGGCTGCAGAGCGGCCAGGCAGAGAGGGACCTGGTGGTACTGGTTGATGGGAGGCTGAACATGAGCCTGCAGTGTGCCCAGGCAGCCAAGAGGGCCAATGGCATCCTGGCCTGCATCAGGAACAGTGTGGCCAGCAGGAGCAGGGAGGTCATTCTGCCCCTGTACACTGCACTGGTTAGGCCGCACCTTGAGTCCTGTGTCCAGTTCTGGGCCCCTCAGTTTAGGAAGGATGTTGACTTGCTGGAGTGTGTCCAGAGAAGGGCAACGAAGTTGTTGAGGGGTTTGGAACACAAGCCCTGTTAGGAGATACTGAGGGAGCTGGGATTGCTTAGCCTGAAGAAGAGGAGACTCAGGGGTGACCTTCTTGCTCTCTACAACTACCTGAAAGGAGGTTGTAGATGGGCAGAGGTTGGTCTCTTCCCCCAGGCAGCCAGTACCAGAACAAGAGGACACAGTCTCAGGCTGCGCCAGGGGAAGTTTAGGCTGGATGTTAGGAGGAAGTTCTATACAGAGAGAGTGATTGCCCATTGGAATTGGGTACCCGTGGAGGTGGTGGAGTCACCATCACTGGAGGTGTTCAGGAGGAGACTTGATGGGATGCTTGGTGCCATGGTTTAGTTGTTTAGGTGGGTTGGATTGGTTGATGGGTTGGATGCGATGATCTTGAAGGTCTCTTCCAAGCTCGAAAAAAGAAAATATAAATATGTTCATGAGATAGGAAGTAGCATTCTGGTAGATTAAAAAGTGTTTAAGGAGAGAATTGACAAGTTTTGAATGCAGCAAGAAAAGAATAACTAAGAGAACAGAAATAAATATGTGGTAATGATGAAACCATCGCAAGAATTGTAGAATCATAGTATTGTTTTAGTTGGAAGGGACCTTTAAGATTAATGAGTCCAACCGTCAACCTAAAACTGCAATGGCCATGGCTTGCTGAAGAACATTAAAGCCTTGAGTACTGTAGTCCAGATCTGGACTCCTCTATTTAAGAAGGACATTGAGACACTTGAACGTGTCCAGAGAAGGGCAACAAAGCTGGTGAGAGGTCTGGAGCACAAGCCCTGTGAGGAGAGGCTGAGGAAGCTGGGGCCTGGAGAAGAGGAGGCTCAGGGGAGACCTTATTGCTGTCTACAACTACCTGAAAGGAGGTTGTAGCCAGGTGGGTGTTGGTCTCTTCTCCCAGGCAACCAGCACCAGAACAAGAGGACACAGTCTCAAGCTGCACCAGGGAAGTTTAGGTTTTGAGGTGAGGAGAAAGTTCTTCACAGAAAGAGTAATTGGCCATTGGAATGGGCTGCCTAAGGAGGTGGTGGAGTCACCATCCCTGGAGGTGTTCAAAAAAGGATTGGGCGTGGACTTGAAGCCATGGCTTATTTGTCATGAGGTGTTAGTTAATAGGTTGGACTTGATGATATCTGAGGTCTTTTCCAGCCTGGTTGATTCTATGATTTTGTGATTCTATCAGGTGTGTCACTGGGAGTGTTTCTATGAAATTAATATCTGGGCATATCTTAAAGAAAGAAAAACAACAAACACCAACAAAAAGCAAATCAAAATCAGTTTGGAGTTGATCTACACATGGAGATAGACATCCTAAAATGCTTTAACTTTTATTTCTGTTTACATCCTTCTAGAAATGTACATCTGTTGTGCAGACATGTGTATATATATATAATTTATATATATATATGAAATTTTACTACCTGTATGGTGTATAATTATAAATGTCTTTAATTTCCCAAATTACACTTACAGTGATCCCACTAAGATCCTATTGAACTGGTCATGTCATAGGAGTATTAAGTACTTCCAGGAAACGAAACAAAGCAAAAAATAGAAAATTAATAAACACTGTGATTTATTTTCTTCAGTGAGAGAGAAGATTGACAAAGGAACTGATCATGATCCAAATACATATGCAGGAAAGCATTTTCTTATGGTACCCTAGTGTTCAGGCAAAACCATCACCTTGTGAAACGTGATTTCTGCTTCCTAGGTTTCAGGGCTGAGATTTGAGGTGTTTTGCAAATTCTTAATCTTTCTGATCAAGCAAAATGTATAGTAATATTATTCACTTGAATCATGTGGGTGTTTCTACTAAAGTGAATATAGTTCTTGTGTGTGATTTTCCACATGACTGTGGTGAATTCAGTACTAGGCTGCTGCATCGTACCCATCTGTCTCCTGTAATGTCTTTACATATGAATGGCTGCACACTTTGTCATGAAAGCTGGGGCTGTTTCTGCCTCTGTTTCTCTAAGATGTGTTGGTAAACAAGTATTGAGTGGCAGCCTACTGTGCCTTTGACTTACTGACATGTTTCTTCTAGGGTTATTGGTAATCGTTTGAACTCTTGAACACTTTAAAACAGAACTTGGAATTATTTGCATTCTGCCAGGGAATCTTAAGATTTTGAAATAGTTAATTCTACAGAAGTAAACAGGTAATGTGAGGTAGTTAGAAAAAAAGAAGTAAAGGGAAAAATTGAAAAGATACTTCATTTGTGCTGAAAAGTAAATCCTAAAGCCCTATCTGCTAAAGGCAGATAACTTTGAAGAAAAATAATTGGAAGAAAGTGTCTGGTTAAAGGGATTAAAATGCATTTAAATACGTGCAGTATATTAAACAATAAATGTGTCTTTCCCACATTTTTAAAAGGAGTTGGATTGTTTCTGTGAAAGATATGTTTGCTGTTGACAAGATGGTATGGAACAGCTGAAAGAGCTTTCAGATAGGAATTGTGAATACAGAGCTGAAACCTTTGCAATATACAGCTCATCAGTATACACAAAATGAATGTGCAAGCCCAACAGCTGTTTAAATGACAAAAGCTTGGGTAAAATTAATCCAGTTAACTGATGACTAAGTCTTTGTTTCTACAAAACTTAAAAATAATGGAATGCAGGGAAAGTCAGACCATTTTGTTTACTTGGTCTGGAAATGAAACATCCCAGAAAACATGTTATTGTCATTATTTTTTCTTTTCTGCCAACAGTAAGCTTGGCATTGTCTACATTAAAGTGCCAAGACAAAATGTAAAGACAGAGTTGTTGAAAATACACTCTATTAGTAGTTTCATTTAGAAGCCATCAGCAATATGTTTAGAAAGGAGAATTTATGTGGACTCAAAACAGTCTTTGAAGTGATTGTGGTTTAGAAATGTATAGTGAGCAAATGTGGCGTGAAGTATACTGAAATAGGCTTAATGTTCTTCTTCTATTTATAAAGCAGGGGAATTATGAATGGACAGTAGTAGAAGACCATTTCAATTTCACAAAACAGATGCTGTTGTGTTTTTATTCAGATAGATGTAGTGTCACTTGTGCATAATACTAAAATGCAAGCTTAAGAAAATACCAAGGAACTAACTGAAATTCTTTCTCCTACCTGATCTTCTCTAAAGCCATAGCTGACATGTTTCAGTTACATGATAAGGCATAGTAAATGATGTGGAGAGAGAGCTTATGGCTCAGAATAGTGTGTAATCAAATTAATTAAAAAGCTTTCCCATGATGGACAGCTATAGGTGCAGAAGCCAGGGTTCTGGGTGCAGGACCCGGATCTCCCACTGTCAGAGTAAGAACAATCTGTTCAGACTGTTAGTTTTCCCAAAGACAAGTAAATAGATTAATAACTCCAAAATGGATGTCTCTTAGTTTCATTTTTAAATTTCTGCTAGTTTGCAGTCATGAGGGAGGCTTTTCCAGGCACACAATATAAAGAAATTCAATCTCATTCCTGTCATTGGTATTCCCTGCTGGCTCGATTAGGTGTCCCAGACTTCAATTACCTTAGCTCTTATGAAACAAACGAGGTTTATCACTCCACCTGTAGAAAATTGTAAGTGTGCTGTATTCATTTCACTTTTGGAATTAATAGGCATTCTGTTAGGCATCTTGGAATATCTAAGGTTGTAATGAACTTTAACTTAGGTTTGTATACTGTGGATTTTGTTCACCCTGAAGCAGATTTTGCCTGGCATTATTTTCTTCCCAGCTGTAGCCCTCTTCAGCCAATGTAGGATGAACTGATAGAAGGTTACGATATGTACTCTCTTCTTTCTTAAAATCTGCTAGATCTGTTGTTTTACAGGTGAATCAGCCTGACTTGTTGTGCACATTTGTGAAATTTAAAGAAGAGTTAAGTCATTGCTAAGACAGTATTTCCAAGAATAAAGAGAAAGAGTAAATTTATGTTTGTTTCAGTGGTTGCCAGGGCATGGCAACAAACAGCTGTTGGAGATCATTAGGGGTCATTTTGTAGACCATATTTCATCTGTGAATTAGTATTCATTTGGACAGCATAATAGAGCTTGATGAGAAGGCTGTATTGGCTTTGTTTCTGTGTCTCTTAGGTTTAAAGCTCTAAACTAGAGAGGTTAGGAATTTATTAATGTGAATTGGAATGGGTCTAAGTTGCAAAGCTAATCTTAAAATGTAACATGAATGTACTCTTCTGTTGCATTTGGTTCCAGCAGAACAATAGCTGCTGGTTTAGTGTTTGCTATTAATATGTATATGTAATCCAAACATTGATAGGACAATAAGCACCTTTTAATTAACATTTTTTGTGTGTTTGTTTTCCTTTTGCTTTGGGGTTTTGTCTTTTTTTTTTTAATCGGAAAAGACAGGAATTTAATTTTTGTTGATTTAAAATTTTTTCTTAAAAGCAATATCCTGTACTTCTAAGTATGTGGTTTGTTTTTGATTGCACTTTGAGAGTAGAAATATTTTGTCTGTAATGATTTTTTCATGCCAAACTCTTTAAATGCATTGTGTAACATTGTCTTCCTTTTAAAATGAAGTCGTCTCCTTTTCCAAGATACAAAGTTAATTGGTTATAAAAGGGCTTCACAGTGGTACAGAATCATGCATACCTCACAAGCTATCCTGCTGGGTACACATTCTGTGGTTGTTACTGCAGTTATGCAGAAATTTATTTAGAGTCTGGCCTTTTCAAATTATCCCACAATATGACTCTACATGTAAAATATACCTGTGCTAGCACTAAATGGATTAATGTTATGGGCTCCAAGAAGATGCAATTTCTTCCTTTGCTTCTTGCTAATAGCTGCAGCATTCTCTTTGTCCCTCTTGTTCTTGAAGAGGGCTCTTTAGGTGAAGAATGACAGTGTGCCCATAAATAAGTGTGAATACTCAAGTATCTGCCTGTTTTTACTAGGGTGGAGTTAATAAACTAATATAAATCTTTTAATTTGATTAGGTGCTTTGATTTTTCGTTTTCCACCCCCCATGTATTATTTATATTATTGTTCTTTAAATTAGCTCCTTGGCTTAATATACCTAAACTGTTAAAAGTTTGTGTGTGGGCTTTGAGGCTAGTTTGTCTAGAACTGATAATAATCTCCCTGTATGTTTGAACACATGGGCTTTCAAGAGTACACAACATGACACTACAGACAAATCCTTTTTCTTTCAATAAAACACCCTCAAAGAACTTCCAAATTACAGTATATGCTGCTGTCAAAACCACAGAACTTACTGCTTCTCACCTCAAGCCATGCTGTAGCATGAAGCATCAATATTTTAACTCTTACAGGGCTTAGCAAGATATTCAAATGTGTTGTTCCAAACATATAAAAAGTTTAATACTGCATTTATTAATTTTTATTATCAACATGTTATGAAAAAGAGGGTGCCATTAAATGAAATACTGTTCATCTAAATCTCTTTTTCAAAAGCACCACATACTAATCAGTTAATTACTTCTAGGGCTTTTCATTTAACATGTTATTTGAAAATCATGTTAAAATATATAGGGCCATTCAATAGATGCCATTTTACTGTCCATGTGATTTGTGATGAATTTAGGATTCAGTGGGGAATAACATCATCTAGATTAGTCTGTACTGTAAACAACACAGAGCAAGACAGAAGCTCAAGCAACCTCCTATCTGTACCTTTTAGCTGCTAGCAAATTTCATGACACAGTTTTGTCCCAGTGTTTAGGCATGATCTAAGAAATAGCTCAGCCCATGGGAACCTGCTGTGGGCTGTGAAGACTTTAGCACAGTGGGTAACAGCTATACCAAGGATGAGTTCTGATATGTTTGCTTACTACTCTAGATGAAGATTTATGACATTTGATTACCTAAATAATATTATTTACAGGAAAGACAGAATTGTGCTGAACTCCAACCACCATCTGGTTTATTCTTTCATTTTTACTGCTTTGTCTTTTCTTAGCCAGGTAGTGGATTTTTTGAAATACCACTTCATATGTTGATAACACAGTTTCTCCATTACTAAACCACAGTTAGTGACAGCATCCTTTCAAGAGCAGTGATGCTGAATGTGCAAAATAAATCTAGATAATATTTGAGTTTAATGGAAATATTAAATTGTTAAAAGTAAATTCTTCACCGTGAGGGTGGTGAAGGCCTGGAATGGGTTGTCCAGGGAGGTGGTTGAGGCCCCGTCCCTTGAGGTGTTTAAGACCAGGCTGGATGAGGCTCTGTCCAGCCTGATCTAGGGTAGAGTGTCCCTGCCCATGGCAGGGGGGTTGGAACTAGATGATCCTTGTGGTCCCTTCCAACCCTGACTGATACTATGATACTATGATATAACTTCATATAATGTATTTTCATATGTGATACATTCAGCAAGGACAGAAGGAACTGAATGCTTTTGCTTTCTTCACTTGAAATTAAAATGCATTAAAAGGTTAACACTATTGTAGCACATCATTGCTTTATATGACCTTTTTTACTAATTTCATAGTTTCATAGTTTCATAGTTTCATAGTTTCATAGTTTCAGTTAGGGTTGGAAGGGACCACAAGGATCATCTAGTTCCAACCCCCCTGCCATGGGCAGGGACATGTTTGGTGTTGTGTTTTTTTTCCATAGGTAGGTTAGCAGAAATCTATGGTTGATCACACCTTGACATAAAATCCAGTCTAGATAATGCTACCATGCATTCATTAGCTGAACTGTGTGCAGTGGATTGCTGGTATCTTCTGAGAGCTAATGTCCTAACCATTGAATCCTTGAGATGCACAAAGCTTCTTCAACTGTACCAGGAATTTAATAGGCAAATTATGCAGTTCATTATGTAGTCAAGTCACAACATACAATGTATCCTTTGAAGTTTTTCAGGGCATTGTTAATAGCTAATTACTGATCCCCAGTCTAGAGGCCACAAAGCCATGCTCTAATCTGACAGCTCTGGTCATAAATATTGTGCAAAACACATGTGAAATGGGTGAACTTAAAATGTGAATCCCTTGAAATTTCCCACTCACTGCCCTTATTGAATTTCTCCTCCATGTGTAGCTCAACAGTAGTACTAGCACTATTAATGGTATGTAACAAAATTTTACTTTCATTCCTTCTTTTTAATTGCACCAATCATCTTTTAGCTTAAAATTAACAGAATAATGTACAGCACTGATGGCAGTTAGAAAGCGAGAATCTGATATGCAAAAACCTTTTGCTGCGTTGTATTTTATGTGTTTATGTAGCTATGTGTACACATACACAGATATGTGCATGTTATATAAATATGAAAGTGCACACATATGAAATGTAGGTATTATACACACAAATACATAAATGTATGTGTTAGCAGTATATATAAAATTATTAAAAAATGCCTAATGGGTTAAAGTCAACAGAAAACAGCAGAAGATAAAATGTTTAGGCTCACCAAAAGCACCAACATCTGCTCACAAAGGTACAAGGCTAGGTTTCTGCCTTTCTTTTAAGAAAGTACAGTCTAGCTTCCATGGCTCGAGACACCACCAAAGGACTGTAAGAATGATGTTAACACTCTGTTGGTAAATCTTCTCTTTTACTGCACAAGGCACTTCATTAATTATACTACTGAGGAAATCTGGTTTAGTCTGATGAGAAGCACTCTTGTGTTCCTTTTCCCACTAGTAGTTATTGATACACTTTTTCAGTAACTTTTTGATGTCTTACATTAAGACTCTTTGTACTGGGGAACAAAATCAAGTTTTTTTCTGCATGTGTTTGTATGTTTGTGTAACGGAGAGTGACTCTGTACCAGCAACTGGAGTGGACTGTGACACTGGAATCCTGTATGTCCAGATACCAGAAACTGAGTCTAGGATAAAAAACATATAGCATTCATTTCCTTCCAGGAAAAATATGCCCACTTACTTTATATTTTTGTATTCTGTATGATAGGAATTATCTTTTTTATCAATCTTAAATTTAAAGGTCTTAGTATTAGAACCAAAGTATTTTTCAGATATTGCAGTTGTATCGTAAGTGTAACAACACAGCATTAGAATTGACAGCACTTCAATGAGAGCTTGGACTCATAGACTGTAGTAGGTTTTGGGTTTTGTTTGTTGCCCCCCCCCAGCATATCATATACCTTTGAAATAACCTGTGTTGATGCCTTCTTCTGTGCAGTTTTATACAGGAAAGGTCTGTCCAGGAGGAGTGAATAGTATTTTGCAATCTGTTCCAATTACATGTTATGATTAAGAGAATTTATGTCATCGTAGGATAAATGAATCCCTCTTTTTAACAGTGAGAAAAAAGATTATGCTGAGCTCAATGAAATACAATTTCTTGGAAATCCATGACCTGTCAATAGCATAATGCACACTTGACAGATGTCTGAATGCAACAGCCAAGAAACCCATAAATTAGCATGCATGTGCATATTAAAGTTCCAAATTGAGTACTCCATCATAGCAAAATTTGGCAGAAATCAAAATCATTAGCAGGTGTACTTCATTAATAAGAGTCAATCTCATACATAACTACTTAATTTCATGATATATTGCAATTATCCAACAAACATTTATTAATAACTGTTTTATTAGCCTCACACAAGAATCTACAGATAAGATATGCGAGTTCATTGCCCTGTTGACCAGTAGCTCTTGTTTTAGTTTCTGGCTACTGAAATACAATGATAGTTAATGTTAGGATTGGCAAAATAATTTGGAAATAAAGGCATTTTTTACTCCCCTGTAACATAAATCAAAAGTACAAGTGTGCTACATTAATCTTTCAATACCAAAGAGTTAAATGTCTCCATCAACTGACAACAATAAGGTTCTAGTTTGGAATTTTCTGATGTCGAGTAACAATTCCTGAATTTTCACTGGAAGTGCTAGTCTTTTATTGAAATAAATGCATAATTAAGTAAATATCATTAACATGGCTTCTTGCTGAAAAGAAAAAGTGAATGAGGTATAATTATAGACAATTTATCTTCACTATTGGAGGAAGTCTTTGTATTTGCTTTACATCACCCCTAATGAACCCCAAAGCATGATTATAGATATTGATTAGATAATCAATATCTAAATGTAATAATGAAAGACTTTTAATAATAAGCTAATTTAAGAGTTTAATAATAAGTTTGTGTATATAAGATGATCAGGCATAGGATAAAGGTTGTCAATAAAACTCTCTTAGCCTGCAGAAATCTCTAGAGGACACAATACAATACAATAAATCCAGGTTGGAAGAGACCTTCAAGATCATTGTGTCCAACCTATCAACCAATCCAACCCACCTAAACAACTAGATCATGGCACCCAGTACCCCATCAAGTCTCCTCCTGAATACCTCCAATGATGGTGACTCCACCACAGTCTCAAGCTGCACCAGGGGAGGTTTAGGCTGGATGTTAGGAAGAAATTCTTCATAGAGAGAGTGATTGCCCATTGGAATGGGCTGCCTGGGGAGGTGGTGGAGTCACTATCACTGGAGGTTTTTAGGAGGAGACTTGATGGGGTGCTTGGTGCCATGGTTTAGTTGATTAGATGGTGTTGGATGATGGGTTGGACATGATGATCTCGAGGGTCTCTTCCAACCTGGTCTATTCTAGTCTAGTCTAGTCTAGTCTATGCCAAGAGACTAAGCTATAATGCTGCCTAAGTGCCACATCCTAAGTGTAGGATAGTTTGATTCATTTCAGTTATAAAACATTTTTATAGAAGTTGAATTTTTAAGTGACAAGTAAATGAAATTAATTCCACAGTTAATGTCTCTGTAGCTAAACATTGTGTAAGCTGCCCATCTTATGCAGAAATCCCACTAGTGAAAATTTGTCACGTGTATGCCTTTATTAGAGGTAGTCTAGTAATTATGGTATTAATAGCTCCTCTTTGTCATCCAGCTGCCAGAAATATGGAAACATTCAATCATGACTGGAAGTGATTTGGCAGCAAAATAACCAAATAAATGTCTATGACAGCAGATAATATTTGTGATGATTGGAGGAGTACTCTGGTGGCAAAAACTGCGCCATACAGCAACAAACCATGAGCTAAACCCACTTGGCAGATTAAAAGTTTTCTCAGAGCTAACATACTCATTTGGAGTCTATATGAAACATGGTGAGGCCAGACATGAAATTATGACTGTTTTTTTTGCTCACAAATTGTAGCAAACATAGATATATGCAAAATTGAGGATATGGCTGACTGCATTTAAAAATGGTTGAAGAAAAAACTCAGTTGAGCCTCAGTATTGCTATTCTATAGATAACCATGTTTGATTTGTTGAAAAAGTAATTTTTACATAGTTTTGTGCATCTTTTGTATGTAGAACAACTGTTATTCATCACTACTTTGAGAGTTGTGAAGGTGTACAAGAAAACACAGTTGAAGCTAGTATAAAGCGTAACTTACATAATGCAGGGGAAAAAAATAACTCTGATTATGCATCTGAAAGACTGTAGTAGCAATATTTTGCATTCTTCCTGATTTTTGGCTGTTTAAGCCCAGAAGGAAGTTGAAAATAGCTTCCTTAAGAAAGTATGAGGCATAGAAGACACAGTCTTTGCTGTACATTTTTCCATACTTTCTAATTCATGTGGAGTAACAACACTAATATATTCCTAGACTGTCACTTATCTAAGTAAAATTACTTTCATCTAAATAAGCTTCAACATGTAATATTCTTTTCCATTTAATTCATATAATGTTTAAATTCTTCTGTAATTTATAAAATAAATTAGGGCCCATTCTTGTTTGACATAGTCATCAATGACCTGGATGAAGGAACAGTGTCTACTCTCAGGAAGGAGGAGTGATTAACACCCACCAGAAGGTTGTTCTGCCCTTCAGTGAGACGTGGACAGGCTGGAGAGTTGGGCAAAGTTGAACCTCATGAAGTTCAACAAGGGCAAGTGTAAGAATCCTGCACCTGGTGAAGAATAACCCTAAGCATCAGGACAAGTTAGGGCTTCACCTGCTAGAAAGCAGCTCTGTATTGTATTGTATTGTATTGTATTGTATTGTATTGTATTGTATTGTATACCTGGGAGTTAACCATGAGCCACTAATGTGCCCTGGTGGCCAAGACAACTGATGGTATTCTGTGGTGTATTAAGAAGAGTGTGGCCAGCAGGTCAAGGCAGGATTTCTTCCTCCTCTACTCTGCCCTGGTAATGCTGCACTTGGAGTATTGTATCCAGTTCTGGTCTCCCCAGTTCAAGAGAGACAGGGAACTACTAGAGAGTCCAGTGAGGAAAGGCTGAGAGACCTGGAGTTCTTTAGCCTGGAAAAGAGAAGGCTGGGAGGTGATCTTATAGATGTGTATAAGTATCTAAAGGATGGAGGTCATGAGGATGGGGCTGGACTCTTTTCAGTGGTGGTCAGTGATAGGGCAAGGGGCAGTGGGTACAAACTAGAACACAGAAGGTTTCACTGGAACTTAAGGAGAAAATTCTTTCCTTGGCAGGTGCTGTAGCACTGGAGCAGGCTGCTCACAGAGATAGTGGAGTCTCCTTCATTGGAGACTTTCAACATCCACCTGGGAATGTTCCTGTGTAACAGGTTGCCCAGGGAGGTGGTAGAAGCCCCATCGATGGAGGTTTTTAAGGCCAGGTGGGATGTGGCTCTGAGCAACCTGATCTAGTGTGGCATGTCCCTGCCCATGGCAGGGGGGTTGGAACTAGATGATCCTTGAGGTCCCTTCCAACCCTGACAATTCTATGATTCTAGCCTGATCTAGGCATACCTGCTCTGGCAGCAGGGCTGGACTAGATAATCACCAGAGGTCCTTTCCAACACATACCAGTCTATGATTCTGTGACTGTAATTTAGGTTGTTTGTTTGATTTTGGTTTGTTTGCTTGTTTCTGTTTTTTGTTGGTTTAGATTGTTATATTTTCTTTTAATGCATTCAGTCATTTGCTTTTTTATTTGCATTTTATCCAAAAAATGGCAAAGAGATCAATTAAAATCTTCCCAATTTGTGGTGTAGAGATAGACAATGTTGCAGATATTTTTGAAGTATCTTGATTAGAAGTACATTTCTATTTATTTTATATCTATTTATACCTTTCCAATGGATATTAGATTGACCAAGAAATACTAATATGTTAAAGAATTCAAATACACTTTTAAAATGACATTATTAAACTAGAGTATAATTCATGTGATAAATTTCAGTATCTGGTATTGTGATGAGAAGAACATTCATGACTAGCACTTCTGTAAGATATTATTGCAAATTTTCAGGTCTTTTTCTTTAAATAGGTTGTATAACTAAAGAAGTAATTAAATATATATTCTGCAATTAGTGGTCAGTTAAAATTGTATTTCTACAGATTCTGATGGATATCATATTAATTATGTTGAGTGAGTAAGCGATGACAAAACTATATAATTGATTCCTGAACAATCTGAAGAGTTTGATAAGTTACTCAGAATTTGACTTTGATAATCATATCTTTATGCTATTTGATATCTTTATAAAGGTTACAGAGGTTCTTGAAAATGTAATTTCTAAATACATTTTAAATGAGTAATGTTAACTTTAAATTTTTGCATTTTCAGCTACAGTTGACCTTGAATTTTATTTTTATCACAAAGTTAAAAAAATAACAGGGAAAAAGGTCTGCCAAATCACAGGTCTTGACTACAATTTGAGTAATAATATAATTCACAGCTATACTGTTCTGTATAGATTGAGTTTGATTCAGATAATCTGGGAATGGAAGACTCTGCAAATTAGTCCATATGCTCTGAAATTAGCTTGGCATTTGAAAGCACACATTCAGAAAGCAAAAGCAAGCACATTTAAGAAAAAAATCAAGTAGACTTTAGACTTGAGTAGGCAGGCACTTTTTGAGATGCAAACAATGACAGTATAGATTAGTGTGGCTTATAAAAAGTCTGGGGTTAAAATAGATCTCTTTCTAGTCATTAATTCTTGATTTTGGAGTGGTGTGAGTTTCAGTGAAGCTAGCTGGATGTCCATTGTTACAGTTTTGTAGATCTGAAAATGTAATGGATTACATATTTGGCTATACAAATAGGGAGTTTTTTGATTTTTTATGAGTTGGTGAATGTTCTACATGGAGTGAAGATATGATATAGCTGAGTAATCATTGATGACATTCTTTAAAGCTGATTTGAGACAGTAAGGGAATTTGTGCAATATCTTTTCATGTCCACAGTCATCAAAAATAATTATCAAAATTATTATGTCTCTATGACCTAAGGTTTGTCTCTCTTGTATTCTATCTAAGTAAGAAGTATGAAAGAAAAGAATGAGAATGGCCTCAATATAATTTGCTGTGATATGATACCCTAAGGAAAAAAGTCATAACCATAAGCAGGTGCCGCTAGAGTTGCATTAATTTGACTGCAAGCATATTAGATTTGCATGTTTAGAAATTTAGAACTTTTCTGTTGTCATCCCTGGACCTCAGCTTCCAAAGGAGACTTGGCTTCTTCAATGTTAAGTACTAGAATGCCTAAACATTGGGTACCTAGAATTAAAAAATTACCTAGATTCCTTAAATGTTTAATGGAAAAGGTTAAATATGGAGATATGTAAAGACACTATTTTGAGTGAGACTCCTCATAAATGGCTTTTTTCCAAATCTTGCTTTTCTTCATATGTACTCCTGGAATTACCCCCATCTTCATGGGAGTCACAGGCAAGTGTGTCTCATGACTGTATCTCTTTAAAGTTAAACTTTCATTTCTGTTTTAATGCATTTGGATACACCCTGTGCAAAATGCCTGATTACAAAGGTATGGCTTCTCTTTGTTTTTTGGCTGTTAGCTCTGTGGTCAGAGCACCCTTATTTTCAGCACAATGCCCTGTAGCTCTCTGTAACTCTACATAGTATGCTTCTTTGACTGGAGATTTCATACCTGTAAGTTTACAAATTCAGGCAGTATTTTATTTGCATGTGTGTTTACCTACTTAGGAAGGATGTTGACTTGCTGGAATGTGTCCAGAGAACGGCAATGAAGTTGGTGAGGGGTTTGGAACACAAGCCCTATGAGGAGAGACTGAGGGAGCTGGGGTTGCTTAGCCTGGAGAAGAGGAGACTGAGGGGTGACCTTATTGCTCTCTACAATTACCTGAAGGGAGGATGTAGACAGGCGGAGGTTGGTCTCTTCTTCCAGGCAGCCAGTACCAGAACAAGAGGACACAGTCTCAGGCTGTGCCAGAGGAGGCTTAGACTGGATCTTAGGAAGAAGTTCTCTACAGAGAGAGTGATTGCCCATTGGAATGGGCTGCCCGGGGAGGTGGTGGAGTCAGCATCATTGGAGGTGTTCAGGAGGAGACTTGACGGGTTGCTTGATGCCATGGTTTAATTGTTTAGGTGGATTGGATTGGTTGATGGGTTGGACGCGATGATCTTGAAGGTCTCTTCCAACCTGGTGCAGTGTAGTGTAGAGTAGTGTAGTCTATTCTATTCTATTCTATTCTATTCTATTCTATTCTATTCTATTCTATTCTATTCTATTCTATTCTATTCTACCTTTCCAATCCAGCAGTCTAGCATATCACTCTTTTTGCCTGATTGCGTCATCTATAGGTAACAATTTTGCAAACACCTTGTTAGACCTATATTATTGGCTAGGCTTGTCTGCTACCGTGCCTGTGTATGGAAAAGTCATTGTAGCTTCTTCATATTGAACATACTATGAATAAGTATCCTGGGTATGCACAGGGCTCATGAGAGTTAGCTAATATGGAATACATAGTCCTTAATTGCTTGTCAGGTGAGGTCCTGGGGTGGTAGTGATTGTGCGGTGGTAGTGATTGTGTAGCATAGAAGCTGAAACTGTCAAATTCGTCTTAGACAGGACTCATCAAACTGTCAATTGTAATTGCTGTTTTCAAGATAAGCCAAAAATGTATTGACACTTCAAAACAGGGTGGCAAAATGATCTGCAATTTATTGCTTTATTTCAGATATATTGTTCCCACTGGTTTGCAGGCATGTCAGGCCCACAAAATTGGTGTGAATCTACAAAAGATATGTGACATTTGATAGGTCTGAAATAGGCGTGAAACTTAATTGAAATGTATGCTAAATACAACAGTAATAAAATACCTGCTTATTATTTTTTGTATGTTGTTACTATCATTTGCATATATGATTTCTGATTGCATAAAGTTACTATGTCATACATTAAATGCTGGAAGAAAATGTCTCTTAATAAAAAAGAAAGATCTGCATCCTTGTATATACTTGTGCTCACGTCCTGAATGAGTAACTAATTTATTTAGTTAATTTACTAGTGTATCTGTATAGATATGGTCATGGGTCATGAAAATAAATATAGTTAACACTTGACACTAGCACCTGTCTTAGGCATAATGCAGAACAATTCATTCAGCACTGTTGTAAGGAAAGAAGTGAAAGCAGCAGTAAAGGGATCAGCTGTAAAAAAGGGTGGAAAAGCCTTTTTCTCCTGTCACATAACATGAAGTTTGCCCTCTGTCGATTCTCTTCCTCTCTGCTCCCCCTTCCCCCATCCACATCCATGCATTTTTCTCCTTCTCATTTCTCTCAACCATCCCAGTAGTCAATCCAGCACTGTTCTTTTATAATCTAAAGTTCCATTATTTCTAGAGTGGTTATAGGACTAACGAGGGAGAGGACTGCTATGTCAGCAACACTGACACTGTTTCCATGAAGTTTATAAGGTGGCAGTTGATGGAGAATTGTGCACTACTGATAGCAGCAGCTAATGGATTTACAGGCAGAGCCATGTGAAAAATATGAAAGCTTGCCCTCCCTAGTATATTGGAAGAGCCTCCTGTGTGGTGTGCTTCAGAAGTATCTGAACGTGCAGTTTTTGGTGTCTATGTTTGTAAGAATGTATGTGCACAAATAATAGGCTGTGATGAATTATTTTATGTGCATCACTTCTTAATTAAAATACTATCTGATGTCAGCTCCTTGTTATACTTAAATCTGAATCCTTCCACTTTAATTACTCTGCTTGTTAAAGTGACTTCAGAGTTCCACTGTTCTGTGTTTTTGTCATGTATCTGTATAGCATCGGAAAGTAAGCTGTTAATGACAGAAATCAGAAAAAAAAAGCCAAGTCAATGCAATACAGTTGCATTTATCATAATATTTTTGTAATTTGAAATAATAAAACTGTCACTGAAGGTTATTCTCTATGGTCAGAAAATATTGTTAGGGCCATGTGATCAGTGTCTTAATTTTTAGCCTTTTACTTTGATATTCTTTTGTATTCTCTCTATGCACTTACTTGACTCAAAGTCACACTTGGTGAATGTGAGTCTTTCCTCACTCTTATATCTGACTAAGTAAAGTTAAATAATAATAAAAAAGAAAAATAATCAGTGAATAAAAATGATAAGAATTATTCTGAAAATGTCAACAGAATTTCTCATTTATGAAATTAACCAAAATTAGCTCGTCCCTGTTAATTTTGGTACCGATATTTTTTATCTGTGAAATAGTTTTTATTGTCTGTCAAAATATCAGTTCCTAAAACTCCATACTTCAGAATGTAACCAGCATCACCAGAAGCTTATTTTCTTTTGTGAGCAGCACATCTGGTGCCAGGTGCATGACCTGAGTGTCTTTGTAGATCTGGAAGGATTGTCTTTCCAGCTGTTCACTGTTTTTTTTCCCCCTCTACAAAGGGTACTAAGACAAACTCTGCATAACAATATCCATTCATTCTTATCCTCAGGCTCAAACTCAAGTCTGTTTTTTACAGCTGAGTTATAAAGTAAGAATATGCTTGTGTGTGTCACCTGGTAAAAGATAGCACTGGAGAACAAGGAAATTATTTTAATTATTAATTAATATTTAAGAGAAGTGTTTTGATATATTATGTTTGACCACTTAAGTAATTAAAAAAGGCTCAGCATAGATCATCGTAAAATCATAGAGTCAATAAGGTTGGAAAAGACCTCAAAGATTATCAAGTCCAACCTGTCACCCAAGACCTCATGACTACTAAACCATGGCACCAAGTGCCATGTCCAGTCCTCTCTTGAACACTTCCAGGGATGGTGACTCTATCATCTGGAGGAAACCATCATAACAGATGGGCATCAAGGAAATTGTGGAAGTCGGTGCTGTGTAAGAGTGTGCAGTCCATGTTTTTGCTACAGCTGCTCAGCTGATAGTGCATGGTGAGAAACAGTACATTGCTGTAAGTTTCTTGAGCTGTTAAGAACAGAAAAGAAATTTCCACTTTCATATTTCTACTGTCACCTGCTTTTTAGTTTTCTGCCTACTCCTGTCTACTTGCTACTGCTTCTCAGCCGAAGGAATGAGTGTTCATCACGAGCACTTCACATCTGTGGGACAGGAAGGTACATCTCCAACCTGTCACATTTAACTACTCAGGCCAGTAACATTAGCCTCCTTTACAACAGTCTTTACCCTTGTCTTAGACTTCCCAGCCAATAACTCCCACTGTAAATGACACATGAGACACAAACTTCGTTCTCATCCAACTTAAGTCTTACTAGTGGCTTTGTCTGCCATGAATGGCTACCTTACAAACTTTTGTTACTTGCCTACATTAATTAAAGGATAGGATCAAAGAAAACAGAGAATCTGTAAATTATTATTATGAAACAAAAGAAATAAAGTGCAGAAAGTTACAGTATGTCATGAATTATGTAGAAGGGATATAGTTTTGGTGTTGCATTGTGGAAACAGAAGACTTCAACTTCCGAAGGGAAGGTAGGGATTAGGTTGACACTGCAGTTTTGAATTTGTGAGTTATAAATCTTTTCCATTCAGCTTGTGTTTGGTAGAAAAGTGGAATCATGTATGCTAGAAAAATATTTAACTAGGGTATTAAAAAAGTTTTACAATGAGAATCTGTCTTCATAATGGAGTGGGTGTTTCCTCATTGCATTGCCAAATGGATAATTAAAGTGTGAATGTTCTGTGAATGCATTACAGTTCCTTGATGTCTGTGATGAGTGCAGGATGCTTTCCTGTTTTATGTATTTATCTGCCATAAGAGGATTGAAAGACCATAAATCAGTATTTTTATTTATTTATTAGTAATGGGAAACAAGCAGTGTCACAGATATGAGGCCTTTAATTTGTACAGTTATTTATTAATCATACTTGGAGAAAAAAAAAATCTTCATTGACTGAAAATGCATGGTGAATGGAGGACAGTTGTTTTGATGGGATTCATGAGGCAAGAGGAAAATATGCCTGTCTGAAGAAGTAGTAACCTTACTCCTGTTCTGAGGCTTACCTGATTTCTTGCTGTAGAAATTGTGTCGACTTCTCTGATAGTAAAATGAGAGAGGGAAGGAAAGCAGAGCAACTAGGTCGTACTTTAATGAAGGAGGCTCCCTTGAGTCCTGAGCTAGAAATAGAGAACTAGTGACAGTAATTTAAAGAAAGTTTGTTGTGCTTCTCCGTTGTTCTCCAATGGCATATGTATTTAATAAATTGAGGTCTCCTGTGACATCTTTCCTGGTTTGTGTTTCCAAGAAGAATGCCTTGCTTTCTTTCAGGAGGCTGATTCATTACCCAGATCTATATGCACCTAGTATTTGGTTGCAGGGCTTCATACTTGTAAACTCTGTTTCCTGTATCCTCTAAGATACAGTAAATAAATTCAGGCAGCAGTATACAGTACGAAAAAATGCTTTGTTAGCCAGGCTGTTTAGAGGCAAAATAGGTCCAAAGAATGGGGGGGAAAGTGTTAAATTTGTCAGAGTATGAAGGCTGATAAATTGTGACAGTGCTTTGCAGCAGTATAATTAATACAATCACTATCAAGCACCTCGTGTGACTGGGATGATGAGCCTTAAAAGTTTTCTTTGGATTTTAGGGAGTCATGGGAACTTCAAATAGGGTTTATAAAAGGATCAGATTTCTGTTGAAATGAGTTTTGGAAAGTATAATGATACTGATTTTAGGTACGAAAGAATTTTCCACTGTGATACACTGCAATAAATTGTAGTATTTTGGCATGATGAGAAGAAACAGTAGGAGGTCTTTGATTGATAGAGGTTCTATGAAGCAAAATACTCAATGTCTTAGATTGTGAGAACTGTCAGGAAAAAAAAAGTTTCATCTTTTATTATCAGTTATTTGCTTGTTGAGAACTGGAGATTTTGGATTTTCCAGGGAAAAATAAAAGCAGTGCAGCATGTTTTATTGTGGTATGGTGGAGAGTGCATGGTCTTTTCCTCACTTTTGCCTTTGGAAAGGCTCTCAGGCCACCATGATTTTCTTGCTATACTTATACCCTGTCCCAGTCAGGCTGCTTGCAGTATACCAAGGAACCAGACTTTCCAGGCTATGCTTAAATGAGTGATTTGATAATTTTTACATGTGTTGTCATATAAATTTTCACTGTAATGGCACGATTGTTTTCTTTCAGTAGCTTTAATACTGCATTTTCCCTTTTTGTTTATTTGTTTGTTATTCAATGGTATCTCATTTGAAGCTAAATCATGAACTTTCTAACTGGCATTACATGTCTATGTGGACATTACTGAAAGTGATTTTATTTAAAGGTCACATACAAATATTCATAATATTTACAATGATTTTTAACATTAAAATTACAATTCTTAAAGATGAAATTGTTATTTGTTGAGTGGATTTGAAGATACATACATTCTAAATTACCATCTGAAAGAATATATGAACTAGTCATTGCCTTAGACATTAGGCGTCTATTGAGACACTAAAATGATATCTGACATTCTTATATTAAATGAAAACAAACCCAACCCCCAAACTTAAAAGACCAAAGTAAAAACAAACAAACAAAAAAACACCTAAGTGAAGTAAATTCTGTAAACTTGCTGTTTACTAAAAGTATGGTTGCTTGAGAATTTTGCATAACTTGAGCAAAACAGTTGCTAACAAAGTTTTGACTGGGAAGAAGTTTATTCTTAGGAGTGGCACCATTTGCATTTAGGTTACCTTGCATTTTACTGCTTAGAATAGATACACTGGAAAGTAAACTTCAGTAGCACAGACCTGTAATTTTTCAACAGAGAACTTCTCTATCAGAATAGTTTTATGTATTAGATCTTCAGGGAAATGTGACATATATATCTATAAGCAAAAGCATAAGTAATTTTTATGACTAGACAGTGGAGAAAGAGGAAAAGAGAGAGGAAAGGTCTGAAGTAATTTTTTTAGAAGACTGTATATGATAAATGGTGAGAAAGTGAGAAGAGAGAAAAAGATCAGTTGAACAAAGTACTTAAAAACCCAAACTTCCCAACATTTTAAGTTCTTCTTAGGGTATAGGACACAGGATGTGACAGCAATAAATCTGGAAAAAATGTAGGAGGACTGAAGGCAAGATAAAGCATTGTAGGAGAAGGGTTGTTTTCGGATAGCTTTGGAAGACTACAGGGAAGATTTGCCTTTGCTCGAATTAGAGAAAGCTATGTTTTGTCTTTGATTCTGATGGTAATGTAAACACCTTGTAACTGAAGGAAACTGGGCAGAATTTGGTTGGATGTGTTAAAATATTTTTTTGTTATTTTAACCTATTGTATGCTTTAATTACATGCATGCCAGTAGAAAATAACCAGTTGAGATGTAACACATGTGCCTTCTGATAGACTATATAACTTTGCTGTATAATGTAATAAATGTCTACACCTGCTTACATCTTGTCCTGAAAGCTTATATAACTGCTGGTAGCAGAGTGAAAAGCATACCCTTGGATCACAAACAAAACTTCAGTCATGATATTGCTATAAGAATATGGTTTAAAATCTATAAAGCCTTGCATTTTTGCAAGTGGTCACTAATGAAAGCCATGACTTTTGACAGCCCGTTTTAAATTGATAAGTGCAGTTCCCCAGACTATTAATTTCCACACACTCAATAAGCAAATTTTAGAGAAAAAATAGTGTGAAGACTTTTGTTTTACTTTTACATAAGGAATATTTCTTTTATGCTTTTGCAAGTTACAAATGGCAAAGCAGTTTTTTTTTGCTGAAGAACAGGACGTATTTTGTACTTTGCTATGTACTTCAGATATGTACCCAGTAATATACACTAAATTATGTTGAATTGGTTTGGTATAAGTTTGCATGATCAATCCTGCATAAGTAAAAAGTGGGGAAAAAAAGTTGAATATAGCAGGACTTGTTTTTTTCAGTAGTAATGAAATGATATGACATTTGCTGATCTAATAGTTGCTAATTTGATATCAGGATTTCATTCAAATGCAGGAGAAATATATTCCATTTCAGTATGTAAAATATCTCAGTACTATACAAAGTACTTTGCTTCATACTGTGGTACAATTCTGTTTTCTGCACTGTTATGAATATTATTTCCAGAATGGAAACATTTCTGTATCTAAACCTCTATTAACTCAGAGAAATGCAGTATTATTTCAAGTCATGTGAGTTCTCTCCCTCTATTTCAAAGTACCGCTTTTTCTTTGTTTTGAAACTTACTTATTATGTGATTTTAGCTACTGATATTTGCTGCTGCAGTTTTCAAAACCTTTGTAGCTCAAGAATGCCAGTTTTACTGATTATTTTCCCATTCCCTGAGAGGAAAGATAGAAGTAGGTGAACCCCTTTTTTTCCTGGCATTTCTCTTTAATATCCTGCCAACATTATTTTAAGCTAATGGTACTTATTTCTCTATTCATAGAATCATAGAATCAACAAGGTTGGAAAAGACCTCAAAGATCACCAAGTCCAACCTGTCACCTAACACCTCATGACTACTAGACCATGGGACCAAATGCCACATCCAATCCCCTCTTGAATACCTCCAGGGACGGTGACTCCACCACCTCCCTGGGCAGCCCATTCCAATAGCGAACGACTCTCAGTGAAAAGCTTTCTCCTCACCTCCAGCCTAAACTTCCCCTGGCACAGCTTGAGTGTGTGTCCTCTTGTTCTGGTGCTGGTTGCCTGGGTGAAGAGACCAACTCCCTCCTGGCCACAACCACCCTTCAGGTAGTTGTAGACAGCAATAAGGTCTCCTCTGATCCTCCTCTTCTGCAGGCTAAACAATCCCACCTCCTTCAGCCTCTCAGGGCTTGTGCTCGAGGCCTCTCACCAGCCTCGTTGCCCTTCTCTGGACACATTTATGTTATAGCTTATTCATGTGTAAAGTAGTGTGCAAAAATCAAGTCTGAGTAGTATGGTCTTACTTTTTGTACAAGTGAACTATGTACAACCTACAGGGGATAGTAGATGAGATATCTACATAATTATCTACACTTTACTAGGATTTTACAGCTGTTTTACCTGTTTATTTTTCAAAGAAGTTAGGAACAGGTAAAAGGTGATTAGAGAACAGCACCTTTGTTCAAATCAAAGTGGTTTTTCTAGGAAAAGAGCACCACTGTGGAGTCAGGTGTTGTAGATCCACTGAGTCTATCTTTCATTTCTATTTACACTGTTTTAAGATCTGTAAAGGCTCAAAGGATGAATTTTCTCATCAACACCTTTGGGCACTTCTTAAAACATTTCTCTTTTGACAACAGCATGGTGTTCTTAACACTGAAAATTAATCTCATGGGTTTTTCCTTTTTTAAACTTTGTGAAATTATGCAACATGTACTCTGCTTTGCCATTTCATAAGATGAAGAAAAAAAAAGATTATTGGTTATTTGTAATGCTGATAACTTTTGTGAGCTTTTTAGTTTTCTCATCCTGTGGTATCCCTCTTAATTATCATTGCTGTAATGTTGTGAAAGGTTTGATTTCCTCATTTCTGTACTTTCAATGAAGTTGTTAAAAAAAATAAATAATTTTAGTCAGAGCAACCCCTGAATGTTTGAAATTCCCACACTAAAGTCAGGCTTTGCACTTGCCAAGTGAGAAGGATTATGGGAAAAGCCCATCTGCAGTCTGTGCTGTTCACTGACTACAGGATTTTGAGGTACACAAATGGTAAAAAGGATTTTGAAAGATTCAGGGAGTATTCAGGCAAATTTGTGCTGGAGTTCCTTCAGGACAGACTCAACAAGCATCTCTGCATGTGTGGTTCAGTTTGTCTGCTCTAAAACCAATATGTGCAAAGAGAAAATGTTATTTTCATGTCACTAATTGGTCATAAGTACCTAAATATGCCTTTTATGAGCTGCAAGAAAATAACTAGTGTTTACTGGACGAAGCTCTTGAACTCATTCCTACTTTAATAAGCTGCTGACTGAATATAAAGCATTGGTTATGCAGACAGAGCACTTGTAATGGAAAAGAGGTGGCTCCTGAATAGGCTAAGCAGACATTGTATCAGTTCTTTCTTAGGACATAAAAAAGAGATTCCCTTATTGTCTTCTAAGCTTTTTGCTTGCTAGTTTTCAGGATAATTTAGAATGTACTGTGCCTTTGGGGCTTGCTTTTGAGTAGTCATTTAATGACTTGCTAAGTGATAGATGTGAGTTTGAGGGTGGAAGGTGTTGTTTATAAATGGCAAGCAGGAAAGATGGCAAAATTGGTGGCATTGTCTAGCAATCCAAGAACAAAATAGACTAATCTCATTGTAGCCCAATCTAACTTCATAGGACTAAAATGAATTCAGTCAGGATACTTCTCTCTTTTCGTTCTGACCTAAAAAGGACAGCTCATTTTAAATAGCCAGGGAGAGACAGAATTAGTACTCTGTTGAAACATAAGCTGACTTAGACTAGACTTAAGTTCTGAATTAACAAACATTATGCACCCATTCAAATGTGCTTTTTCCTATTATTTTCGTTTCTCAGAAGTGCAGTTGTTGTCACTTGCGGGTTCCTCAGAGGAAAGGAAGAAATGTGTCTGTTTAACCCTAGCAACCTTGTTTATTAGGCACTGATTCATTTCTGGTAAATTACTTGTCATTCTAATTCTTCAGCAGCAAAACTAAAGAAGTCTGGACAGAACTGCAATCAAAGTGAGGGGAAAAATGAAAGAAAAAAGCTGAAATATCTACCCACTATCCATGCTTATTAGTTTGCATTTGGATAAGTACACATACAGAGGTACACTGGCAGAATGAACACATTAGCTTTATTCTTTAGGATAAGTTTATAAAAGGTATATAACATGACTTGACAATATAACAAGGTGGAGTATAGCAGAATTAAGGAAATGTTCCTTTTTAGATCATCACTTCATAACTGTTACTGTTGAGGAATCATGGTTAATAAAGTTTTGACAGTTGGTTTCCTTTAGGCAGACTCCCACTTATTGGAACCGTACCAGCATATAAATGGCTATACTGATTAATTTTAACCAGCTGATGATTTCTCAGGATCCAATTTAATGCTATGAAACTGAAGTTACTATGGGTAATAATTTAAAAAAAAATAACTCATTCTATTAAGTTAGAACCTGGATATGGTGCAGAATAAAGAGCAGGGTGAGACACAAAGGTAACTGAGTTGGTTTTGCTGTGACATATCAGCAGGCCATCTTCAATTATGCTGACTTCCAGCTACTTTAAAGGAATGCTCTGAAGCCTTGCAGCTACTATGACAGAAAGATAGACCTTTCCTCATAAATCTGTGGACTCTTGTAAAATTACCGTGTGTGAAAAACTTTTGGACAAAAAACAATTCAAAAGTAAATCACTAGTACATGTCAAGTCAACCAGGAGTCAATAGAAATACAAAAGTGGATGGTTTTGGTTTGTTTAGTGTTTTGTTTTGTTTTTCTTGTTTGTTTGTTTTGGTTTTTTTTTTAATTTAATTTATTTTTTAGATAACTGTATGTGGTGGTTTGAGCCTTAATTGGGAGTTAAGAGCCCTATGAGGAGAGGCTGAGGGAGCTGGGGTTGTTTAGCCTGGAGAAGAGAAGGATCAGAGGTGACCTCATTGCCCTCTACAACTACCTGAAAGGTGGTTGTAGACAGGAGGGGGTTGGTCTCTTCTCCCAGGCAACCAGCACCAGAACAAGGGGACACAGTCTCAAGCTGTGCCAGGGGAGGTTTAGACTCGAGGTGAGGAGGAAGTTCTTCACTGAGCGAGTCATTCGTCATTGGAATGGGCTGCCCAGGGAGGTGGTGGAGTCGCCGTCCCTGGAGGTGTTCAAGGGGAGATTGGACGTGGCACTTGGTGCCATGGTCTAGTTGTGAGGTCTGTTGGGACAGGTTGGACTTGATGATCCTTGGGGTCTCTTCCAACCTTGGTTATACTGTGATACTGTGATAGATGGGGGCAAGGCTGAGAATCTCTTCCCCCACTCCCCCCTCCTCCCTCCCAACAGAGAGGGGGGAAAAAAGGAAGGAACAAATCCACCAAAGAATAATTTGGAGTCGGCTTGGAAGTAGAGAGGTAAAGAGTTTTTTCTTTAAACAAAGTAAAACAAAACTCTCTCTCTCTCTCTCTCTCTCTCTCTCTGTATATGCCGGTTAAGATTCACAAGGGCAAGGAACAGGGATGGATGGGAGGGGGACAAAGAGGAAGAATACAAAACCAGTTTCTCTCTGAAGAGGCACAGAGGCAGCAGGGAGAAGGATCAGGTCTGACCATGTGGCAGAGGAGCAGGAGGGCAGCTGCAGTAGCTCTCATCCAGCAGAGGCATGAGCCAAAAGGAGGGCTAACAGCTGCGATGTCCTGCTTTTTATACCCTAGCTGGGCAGGGAGGGGGGGAGTGGAACAGACTCAGCTTCCCAGGGTGAGAACGCCCTGCAAGCCCTCCACCCTGCTTTGTTTTTTCTTTTCAGAATGGGCGTTAACCCACCACACTGTATTTCATGTTAATATCTGATTTTTTAAATTGTACTCCTTATGCACTTTTCAATTCTTTCCAGCGCTCAGAGTGCAGATTGCATTATCTTACAGGTTTATTGATACCATTCTTAGAATATAGTACCTGCTGAATTCAATCCTTGTGTAATGAAATTGTTACATTAATACTGTAAATTACCAAAATTTCTTAGGTACATCATAATATTTATTTTTCAATAGTGTGTATCAAATGAGATTGGTTTGAATGAATTAATCATATTGTTTGATATGCTGGACTAAAATATGTCCTCTATTGCCCTTCTATTGATTATGTAAGCTGTTTTGTATATGTCTAGTTGAAGTGAAAAAGGTAATCAGCTTCATCTATGGAGTCCCTCATTTTTAGCACCACAAGATATATAAAATCTTCTGGTTTTAATTTAAAACCATCTCATTACTTATTTGTAAAAGAAGAGGAAATCTTCTGTGCTGTGAATTATTTGGAAATATAAACATTTGTTTCCTGAAGGGCTAGTACTTGCTGCCACGTTTTCTTATTTTTAGTAGATTTCTGAACCAGAAACACAGAACTGAGTAAATCTGAACTTAGAATATATGATTATATAGTGGGAAATAGATTTAATTTTTTCTCCTGTAAATTCACTTATATTAAAAAGCCTTTTGATTAAAAAGTAGGTATGAAATTTATCATTGTGGAAATATGTCTAGCTCATTACAAAATAAATAGTTGTTTGGGTTTTGGTGGGGGTTTGTTTGTTTGTTTTGGTCCTCAGCTGGCTTAAAATTAATATAAATTTGAAGAAGTGGAGTAGATTAATCACTTTCAGAACCTGTGGAAAGACAGAATTGCTTTTTCATTTATTTGTGTATTATAGTAATATTTAAGAAAAACAAAGTTTGTTTAATTTTGTAAAATAATTTTACTCTAAAATGCTAAAAGCTTCAGAGCCCAACTGTAGTTTAATAATGAATACATAGCTGTACTATTAACCTTAACATGAATGTGTTGAGTGTCTCTTTATTGTTCCTATCTATATTTTTTATATCTTTGTCAAAGAAGAAGAACTAATTACTTCCATGTCTATGCTAAAAAACCCTATCATTTCACTATTACTTACAACTTTAGTTGTTCATTCCAATGCAAATCTTTTCTGTCTTGTACTTTTAGTGATGAGAACTGGGAAGGATGCACTGACTACTTACATTCTAGAAGCCTGTGATAAAGTCTACATGTCTGAGGAATTTCTCTTGTAATTTACAGACTGTCAGGAGTCAGCCACCCCTTGCCACCCCACTGTGACATGGATTCTTGCAGCTCTGAGGAATTCTACCAGGCTGTTCACCATGCAGAGCAAACCTTCAGAAAGATGGAGAGTTACCTGAAGCAACAGCAGCTCTGTGATGTTATTCTGATTGCTGGAAATCGCAAGATACCTGCACATAGGTAGGACATAAACATGAGACATTGAAACTGCAAAAGTAAATATTTTGGGTATGCTTATTTTATGGAGCAGTGTTTGCTGTCACCTTTCTATCCGATTCCCTCTTGCTTTAAACACCACACATGTAAAAGACTGCCAAAGGTGGTATTTGGGATATTTTTGTACAGGTTTCAAAAGTTCAGGTAACACTCAAATAACAAATTCTTCTTGAGTATGACAAACATTTCTCCCTGCTGTGGTGCTGTTCATATGTGAGGAGAATGGAAATTTCTGGAACAAGATGCTGTGCAGCTACACTGAGCATGGCATACAAACAATACAACATTGCAATTTCTGAAGTTTTCTTAAGATTGTCTTCTTTTAAAGCAGCCAGGACAAATGAAATTATGCTTGATTTTGGATTGTAATTAGAGCTTAAAATAGCTCCTCTTCATTGATGTTTTGATCTTAGCTGTAGCCTTTGATAAAGTGCATGCAAAACAAAAATCCAATCCTGGAGTTTAGATTAAAATACAGTGAATACTTCTGAGTGTACATCTTAACAAGTCTCTTTGCATTGGAGCTCTATGTAAGGCTGAAAACTAAGGATGATCTATTCCATGCTTGTCCCCTGATCTTTCTGCTGAGGTACTAAATTCAGAGTAGAACTATGGTTCCTCAACAGGATAACAAAAAACAAGCCATTGTGTTTCTGAATCCACAAATCAACTTTCTCTTGTGAAGGAATGTGATAAGGTCATCTTGACAATTTGGACCTCAGAAAATTCCTTCTGCCATAAGTGAAGATGGACACTGAGGCTTTTATTTTTCTGTTTACAGAAAACTTGGATATTCTGTGTTCCAACTCCCATGATAATATTCACAGCAGCATAGAATCACAGAATGGCTTAGGTTGGAAGGGGCCTTAGAGATCACCTACTCCAACCTCCCCACCATGTGCAGGGACACCTCTTAACTGGACTGAGCTGCACAAGGTCTTACCCAACCTGTCCTTGAATATCCCGAGGGAGGAGGCATCACAACCTTCCTGGGCAGCCTGGTCCAGTGTCCCACCACCCTCATACTGAAGAACTTTCTAAGACCTAGTATAAGCCTAGTCTCCCTCAACTTAAAACCATTCCCTGTTTTCCTGTCACTAGAAACCCTCATAAAAAAAATTCTTCTCCAGCCTTCCTGTAGGATCCCTTCAGATACTGGAATATTGTATTTTTATAAAAAGGTGCAGTATACAGGACTGTAAAGCCAAAGCTGTCATTCAAATACTAAAAAGTAAACCAAGCCAGAAACCTTCACTTAAATATTTAAATTGACCCAATAATTGCAATAAGTGAGAAAGTAACTCCACTTAACAAGCAGTAACAAATTGTTCTAGATACCCTGCAGCATACGTGAATGTGCTTGGGTTCAAACAGGTAGCCGTAATAAATGCAGACATTTTTCTCCTCTTTTTTCAGCATGTTTTCTTTCTTTAGACTTTTTTTCTACTCTTCTGTCTTATAAGACCTCATATTTTTCTTCTTTCTCCTCTGCCTTCATATACTCAGATTCCCAGATGCCAGCTAAGCTCCCAGTAATTTCTACCCACTGTCTTGGCAACTGACACAACTCCTGTGTTCCAGGCTTTTTTGCCACCGTTAAATGTATTATACATCTGGCATTTTATGCACCCCTGGTAGTTGTGGTCTGATGCCATTTTTTTCTGAACTGCCAAGATCTTTCAGAGGGAATAATATTAAACTTCAGTCCTTCTGTCCATCTGCATTTACAGCGTTCCACAGCTCCAATATTTGCCTTAAAGTGCCTCCCATCAAAAAGAAAACTGGAGGAATAATAATCTAAAACTTTCTGATTTGTGTCCAGTTTTACATCCCTGTTCATTACCTAAATAAAATCATTAATTTTTTTTTCAGGAATAATGAGAATTTTCTTGTTCCTTCCTGAGAATTATGTGGTCATTTTTCTTCCTATTCACATTTTTCAACACAGATGAGGTAAAAGAAAAATAAACTAGTGCCTGAATCTACATTCTTAAACTGACAGAAAAAATACTTATTAGATACATTCCACAACTGATGTGATAAACCCTATTTAATATGGATAATATTGGAAAAACTTCTTTAACTAGTGTATTTTTGCCTCTTTTGAATATTTTGATAAATTGCATATTTTGTAGAGAAGTAGAGGAATCTGAACAATTACTTTGTTATGTTTAGTTTATTTTTTTCTACTATTTTAAGACAGCTGTTTGTATTAGTGTGCTCACCTATCAGTAGTAAATTTAATTTCTTGTTTGTCACTTCAGTTCTACAATATATTTAAATCCTTCTGGAATCAGAAAGATACCTTGACAGGAAGATTAACAATTAAATAATAACCAAAATCTTACCAGATTTTATGATAAACCTTCAGACAATTCCTCATTTGGTTTTCTACTTCTCTGTACTCTGTAGTCAAAAGACCAAATCTCCAAGAAGTGGCGAAAACACCCTGTTGATTTATGCAGAATTGAAAAGATAAGCTAGAATTTTGTCCAACATGATAAAATGAACTGAAGGGTGTGTGAATTTTCAGATATCAATCAGGACCTAGTTCTGGCATCCAGGGCTGTAATTTCCTTTTCCATTTTACTAACTTCCCTCAGGATCCATTGTCTTAAATTCCCTTGACTCATGGTTGCTGCAGCCAAGTTTGCCATCAGATTTCACAGGTCTTTTTTTTTCCCCCAGATTTTTCAGGAGCAAATCCAGCAAAGTACTCTTCTAATTAAAGCTTTTAACAAAGTTGGCTAGATAATATTTATTTTGCATTCCTGGGAACATATAAAAAGCTTTCTTGCAGATGGCACTGATCAGTATTTGTGGAGTTTTAAAATTTGATAGTTCATGATGCTTAGAAGTTTGTTAGAACATTCTCTGTACAAAGTTTATAAAAGCTTAGATAGAAGGAACTCTCATTTTAAAATTCAATTAAAACATATTACAAGACATAGCTTATGCTGAATATACAATACAATACATCAGGTTGGAAGAGACCTTCAAGATCATCACGTCCAACCCATCAACCAATCCAACCCACCTAAATACAATACAGTACAATACAGTACAATACAACCCACCTAAACAACTAAAAAACTAAACCGTGGCACCAAGCACCCCATCAAGCCTCTTCTTGAACACCTCCAATGAAGGTGACTCTACCACTTCCACAGGCAGCTGATTCCAGTGGGCAATCACTCTCTCGGTATAGAACTTCTTCCTAAGATCCAGTCTAAACCTGCCCTGGTGCAGCCTGAGACTGTGTCCTCTTGTTCTGGTACTGGCTGCCTGGGAGAAGAGACCAACCTCTGCCTGGCTACAACCTCCCTTCAGGTAGTTGTAGAGAGCAATAAGGTCACCCCTGAGTCTCCTCTTCTCCAGGCTAAGCAACCCCAGCTCCCTCAGCCTCTCCTCATAGGGCTTGTCTTCCAACCCCCTCACCAACTTTGTTGCCCTTCTCTGGACATGCTCCAGTAAGACAACATCTTTCCTAAACTGAGGGGCCCACAACTGGACACAGTACTCAAGGTGCGGCCTAACCAGTGCAGTGTACAGGGGCAGAATGACCTCCCTGCTCCTGCTGGCCACACTGTTTCTGATGCAGGCTAGGATGCCATTGGCCTTCTTGGCTTCCTGGGCACACTGCAGGCTCATGTTCAGCCTACAATCAACCAGCACCCCCAGGTCCCTCTCTGCCTGGCCGCTCTCCAACCACTCTGACCCCAGCCTGTAGCACTGCATGGGGTTTCTGTGGCCAATGTGCAGAACCCGGCACTTGGATGTGTTCAATCTCATGCCGTTGGATTCTGCCCATCTATCCAGCCTGTCGAGGTCCCTCTGCAAAGCCTCTCTGCCCACCAGCAGATCAACTCCCGCCCCCAGCTTGGTGTCGTCCGCAAATTTACTGATGATGGACTCGATGCCCTCATCCAGATCATCATGTTACAAATTAATAAATACAGAATACTCAGAATTATTGCCTAAAAAGAATGGTTCTCATGAAATTTTCCTTTTAATAGAATAACTTAAGAAAATGCTGTAGATTTAATATGCTACAATATAGTACAGTAAGAATCACTTTTGGAAAAACAGAGCAAAATGTCCACATTTTTGAATAAAACTCTTGAAGTGCTATCTGTCTTCGTTCTCTTCTGATGTAGGAGAAATCAAAACAAAACAGTAGTGTAAAAATCAAACTTAGAATGATGTTTTGTGTAATAATGTGTTCTCAATGTATCTAGCTATATGAAAGTAAAAATGCAGTTTAGGAATGCCAGTGTATTGCATTGAATGAAGTGGAAGACATCAAAAACAGTTACACTATTACTGGTTCTTGTACCTTCCTTCAGACTCCTCCACAGTTTCTCATCTCAGTTTCATTTCTGGTTTAATCTCTGATAGTGCTTGCTCTTTCCCCTTCTTCTCCAATCACATATATTGATTATTCTTTTTGAGGGTATGTTTAAGTAATTTTTGTCTCTAGAGGAGAAGTTACTGCTGTGTGGTAAGATTTCTTTTTTTGTGGGAAGAATGTCAGGAAAGCTCTGGTCATAGCCTGAATGCTGCCAAGTTAATTTTTGTCACTGGTGTTATTTTATGGGGTTTACTTGTGTGGGTTTATTGTTTTTACATATTTATTTCTCACAAAAAATAGGAGAAAGTCAAATTACAAATGGGATAATACAAATACTATCACTGCACTCTAGTTTGCTTGGAGGCACTATGCCAAACTCTCAGTTTTATTATAGCTGCTTTTCACTGTTTGGGTGACTCAGGCAGCTTTAAAATGATAATGTGCTTAACCTTTTTGTTGGCTCCTGAACATCATGTTTGTCTAATCTAATCTTCCAATAAACAGATTACAGTCTCACTCTTTCACATGAAGTAATAGCAAAAGAAAGGACAAACCAATGAAGTATTGTATGGTAAACAACCCAAAGCAACCCAAAAGACTACTGAGAAAGTAGGAAAACCTGTAGCAGGCATTTCAGAGGAGTAAAGTAACTGTCATTGAAATAAACTTGGAAAATTAAGTAATTTTTTTTTTGTTATATTACTCTAACATCAACATAATCAAGTGTAAGAAATGTAAAATACCTTAGAGAGAGAAAAATGCTAAAATAGTAATTTCTGTTTAGTTAAGCTACTGCAGTATTAACAGTCCATTCTAATAATTAAAAGAGCATGGAGATTTTATTTTGTCAACTCACCACAGAGCTGACAAAATACTTTAATACTTTTTTCTCATTTTCTGTACCTATCATTTAGAGTACAACCTCTTTCAGACAAGAAATGTATTGTAACTGTGGGATAGAAGGGACTCAGTCATTGATCTTATAAAGCAAACAAATAAAAGTAACCCACTGTAACTGACACTTCCTTCTTCTTTTCATGTTCCAGTCAGCCAAATGCAGTTGTATCTAGAAATCTATCTAGACTGCAGCTTGTATATGTCATCTGAAACAGAAAAACATTGGGAAGTAAATGTTATTCAGAGCTGGAGTGACATGATCAGAGTACCAATTATTTCCAAGGTAAAAGAAAATTCTAAATCAAGCAATAATCCTATGGGTCAACATGAATTTAAAAATGCATATTTGCTACAAATAATGTGGTTGTTTAATTGAAATCAACTCTCTTAAATTGCACTGTTTTAAAATACTATATTTAAATTACTATATACTACAGCTGCTGAATAAATGTCAAAAATTCTGCAAATAAAACTATCAAAGTCAGTGAAAATGACAGGGAGCCTAACGGGGTGGGGGGGAGGGGAAAAGAGCCCCTGGGGTTTTTGGGTTGTACCCTCAGGTGGGGAGAGGGAAGTGTTGGGATGTTTTTTGGGTATGCTTTGGGATCTCTTTTGTCACTGTGCTTGTGGTTCTTTGTAAAATTTTCACTGCTCTTCCATTTAAATTTTCCACCACTTTTGCAATCCATTTTTCTGAGTCTCATTTTTTTGCCCATGGTGGGAGGGAAGGGAAGATTGGCCCTTCAGCCCACCACAAAGGGTAAATCTGTTTCAGCACAGCACATTTATGATGTTATGCACAGCATAACTAAGCCAGTCGAGAGAGGTGGTTGTCCCATCCTATACTGCTCTGGTGTGGCCTCACCTTGAGTACTGCATACAGTTTTGGGTACCTCAGGGTAAGGGCATTGAACTATGAGAGTGTGTCCAGAGGATACTGAGTAGAGATAGGACACGTGGAAATGGTATGAAGCTACATCAGGTGAAGTTCGGGGTGGACGTTAAGAAAAGGTTTTCCACTGAGAACGTAGTTGGTTCCTGAAACAGGCTCCCTCTGAAAGTGGTGATGGCAGCAAGCCTGTCAGAGTTCAAGGAGCAGTTTTAGTTTTAGGTAGCCCTGCAAGGAGCAGATGTTTGAACTTGATGATCTTAATAGTTCCCTTCCAACTTGAGATATTCTATGATTCTATTAAACTAGAGTACTAATGCTGTTACTTTATGAAGTGGAAGTGCAGTGAATTGAAAGGTCTTTGAAGATTGAAAGGAACAAAGGTAAGGTGTCTTAAGAAGCAAGTAAAAATAACATCCAGCTTCCAAGTGTCTCTTGAGATGCCTTGCAGTACTTTGCCTGGCTTTCATCATGTGATCCAGAAGGGCGCAAGGTTTTTCATAGGTCTGTGCCAGGCCTATAGTCATGAATCCAATACTGTGAAATATCTGAAACTGGCATTTGACATCTGTTTTTAGGGATTGATTAAAACTGAATTGTTGAGAAAAAAAGGAGGAAGCAGACAAAAATGATAGTGAATATAAAAGTCAAACAAATAAACAAAATCAGGTAGATGCCAGAATGACAGAGGCCAAACACGAATAACTTGAGTCATGAGTTGAAGATCACACACAAGGATTTGACTAAACTGAGCTCTGAGCTGATAGAGAAATGAGTTAAGATAAATTAATAATGATGCTTTATCATAGCATATTGTACAAAGAGGCTTTATAATAAAATAAAAGGATGACAAAAAGACCTGTGACCGGTTTAGGCTGTGTCTTTAAGAAAGAGACAGTTGCTGAACACTCTGGCTGAATGTTTTTGATATTTAAACAAAAACAAGATAGTCTAAACTAATTTCATTGGTAGATTGTAGAATGCAATTTTAAGTTTGGGTTCTGTTAGTTCAGTCTGGTCTGGGTTCAGGCTGGGTGCAGTCTGTGCTTCTCTGTCCTGTGGGCTGGATGGCTTCTCTCTTTCTGAAGCAGGAGACCTTAAAAAAAAAAGTAGATACTTAACCAGAGCCACAAAAATTATTGAGGGAGTGGAGCATCTCCACTCCCTCAAGGAGTCCCTAAGGAGAGACTGAGGGAGCTGGGTCTTTTTAGCTTGGAGAAGAGGAAACTGAGGGGTGACCTCATTAATGTTTATAAATATGTAAAGAGTGAGTGCCAAGATGATGGAGTCAGGCTCTTCTCGGTGATGCACCATGACAGGACAAGGGGCAATGGTGGAAGTTGAGGCATAAGAAGTTCCATGTAAATGTGAGGAAAAATATTTTCACTGTGAGGCACTGATGTTATAAAGCAAACAAATAAAACTAACCCACTGTAACTGACACTTCCTTCTTCTATGTATGTGGGGTTTATGGAGAAAAATACCAGTCTTCATTGTACTTGCCTTATAATGGATCTTCATCAGATCTTATCTGACATTTTTGCATGTCCTGCCCATTCCCAAATGTTAAGAAATTGTTTACATTAATATTTCTGTCTTCTCTACTTCCCCTCAATCCCCCATCTTTCTACTGCATAGAGTTCAGAATACTGGCTGCAGTAGCAGATTTCTTCAAAACTGACACAATGACAAGCTGTCAGTGGCAAAGTGTTTTGGACAATGAACATTTTTATCAAGTCTGGCAGCTGTGATATGTGTATCACTTGCAGTTTCTGGGAAATAAACCTGTTAGACATTGTGTTTGGTGGAAATGATGATCTCAGACTTGTATAACCTAACTAAAACATTGTAGATGCCTAAGAATTATAATGAGATATAAAAAATGTATTTCAGTTTGTACCGTGGAAGAGATAAAGAGCCAATTATTGTGTTTACACTTAAATATCTTGCTGATTTGTGAGTTGAACTTGGCCGGCAGTCAGCTGACGTTGTAAAATTGAATTCTCCATTGGTGGATTTGGGTCTATTGCCCTGACAGTGCTTCTTCCTAGCTTCTGGTGCATTTGTACACTAGGAAGCTCTAGGAATTTAAAAAGTCCTTGATTTCCTATCAAAATTGAAACCATCAGCATATTATCAACATTCTTCTTCTTCCATACTGAATACAAACCACAGCCATAAAATTTAGAAAATCACAAAGTTTTTGCTATGCATACAATAAGTTGAAAAGAGGCAACAGGCACAAACATGAACATAAGAAGTTCCATCTAAACATGAGGAGCTTCTTTAGTTTGAGGGTGGTAGAGCACTGGAACAAGCTGCCCAGAGAGGTGGTGAAGTATCTATCTCCGAAGTCATTCAGAACCTGCCTGGACACTATCCTGTGCAACCTGCTTTAGGTAAATCTGCTCTGTCAGGGGCACTGGATTAGATGATCTCTAGAGGTCTCTTCCAGCCCCTATAATTCTGTGATTCTGTGAAATGTTTTCCTGATGTTTTCCTCTACTCAGCTCTGGTGAGACCCCACCTGGAGTACTGCGTCCAGTTCTGGAGCCCCTATTACAAGAGGGATATGGAGGTGATGGAAGGTGTCCAGAGAAGGGCCATGAGGATCATCAGAGGGCTGGAGCGCCTCTCCTATGAGGACAGACTGAGGGAGTTGGGGCTGTTCAGTTTGGAGAAGAGAAGGCTCTGAGGTGACCTCATTGTGGCCTTCCAGTATCTGAAGGGGGCCTACAGGAAGGCTGGGGAGGGACTTCTCAGGCTCTCAGGGAGTGATAGGAGTAGGGGGAATGGAATGAAGCTGGAGGTGGGGAGATTCAGGCTAGATGTGAGGAGGAGGTTCTTCCCCATGAGAGTGGTGAAGCCCTGGAATGGGTTGTCCAGGGAGGTGGTTGAGGCCCCTTCCCTGGAGGTGTTTAAGCCCAGGCTGGATGAGGCTCTGTCCAGCCTGATCCAGTGTAGAGTGTCCCTGCCCATGGCAGGGGGGTTGGAACTAGCTGATCCTTGTGGTCCCTTCCAACCCTAACTGAAACTATGAAACTATGAAACTATGTAAGAAGGCCTGCTGAGCACCACTATCCGTAAAGACACCTACTTCTACCTGGTGTCCCCTACAGAGCAGCAAATCACATTTAAAAGCATTTAAAGTGAACTAGCGTAATATGTATGAGATAAAATTGTGCCATTCCTATGAGTTTTCAGTACAAGTAACATCTGAGATTCTACTGAGTTGGCAGTAAAATATTGCTAGAGATTGCTTAGAGAATATGAGTGATCAAGGTTTGTTTCTTTTGAGTGTTTGCTTCTTTTAATAAATACACCTACAACATCAAGGGAATTCTGTAGCACAGGTGTATGTGAGAGCAGTTGTGAAAATTGCAAGGAAATATTCTGTAATAAAACAAAAAATCTGATGTCACAGACTTAAAAAAAAAAATCACAACAGGCATCAGTTCTATTTTGTATTGTACAAGAAACTAGAAATACATCAGGCTGAAATTATTTGCAGGAAAGACAGAGAAATCCCTTAATGTGGAGAGAATCTTTATGGGTCCACAAAGTTATTTTAAGCCCTGAGTTATGTGCTGTGTTCTCAAGGATGAAAGACTTTATCAGATCAGTAGTTGAAAAAAGGTGACAACCTGAGACACCTGACCTTTCTTGATAAATAGGTCAACATGCCTTTAAACCAAGATTTAGAGCTGTTTGGAGTCTTCTAAGCCACAAAAAAAAGCAGCAGATCATTATAAATTAATTGATCACTTTGATTTTTCACTGTTCATTTTCTATCTCAATGCTGGAACACAGTAAACATTTACAAAAGGTGTCACCTTTCAGAATTAAGAATAATTAGCAAGTTTCTTTCACTCAATTCAGCTTGCAAATCACTTCCCAAGGTAAAATTTTGTGTCTTGAAATCAGTTAACTTTTTGGTTATATTCAGTTGATTAACATAAGGTACTTAAAGAAAAAGGATTCTTTTTATTTTTATTCAAAAACTTGTCTTGTTTGTCTAGGTGAGCTCCTGAATCATAGAACCTCTCTGCTCACTTAAGTCATCTTCTTTGTCAGGTGGTGCAAAGTAGTGATGATAAACCTGTGAATGAGGACTTGAGGTCTGTTTTTCAGAGATTTTCTCTTTGGACTGAATCTCATCTGGCCCTGTAGAATGAATTCTCATTTGTACCTGGAATTCATTAGATAGCTTCTTTGAATTTCCTCATTCCAGAATAATCCATAAAATTTACAGTGGAAAATCATAGATTTTTTGTAGACATATATGACAGAGATGTAATCCTTCAATTGCTTGTTTTCTGTTCTCCCGCTCTTTTGTTATCTTTGAGTTCAGAGTATATATGCAAGAAGATTATTTAACAAATAATAAATGAACATAAATGGTACAAAATACAAGTATAACGCACTACTGCTTAGAAGCATTTCAATGGATCATTAATTGTAATATTAAAATTTCTGTTCAGTCATTTGTCCATTGCTTTTGATGCAGCAAAGGGGTTTGGGCCTTGCTTTTGGCAAGTGATTGAATTGAAGGCTCATAATTGAAACTAAATGGTTGTTAGTAAATATGAAGCAACAGCTAATGCAAAATGGTCTCAAATGTAAATCTCAATCACATTCGCTGTCACTGGAGGTGTTCAGGAGGAGACTTGATAGGGTGCTTGGTTGCATGGTTTAGTTGATTAGGTGGTGTTGGATGATAGGTTGGACACGATGATCACAGTATCACAGTATCACAGTATAACCAAGGTTGGAAGAGACCCCAAGGATCATCAAGTCCAACCTGTCCCAACAGACCTCACAACTAGACCATGGCACCAAGTGCCACGTCCAATCTCCCCTTGAACACCTCCAGGGACGGCGACTCCACCACCTCCCTGGGCAGCCCATTCCAATGACGAATGACTTGCTCAGTGAAGAACTTCCTCCTCACCTCGAGTCTAAACCTCCCCTGGCACAGCTTGAGACTGTGTCCCCGTGTTCTGGTGCTGGTTGCCTGGGAGAAGAGACCAACCCCCTCCTGTCTACAACCACCTTTCAGGTAGTTGTAGAGGGCAATGAGGTCACCTCTGATCCTTCTCTTCTCCAGGCTAAACAATCCCAGCTCCCTCAGCCTCTCCTCATAGGGCTTGTGCTCAAGGCCTCTCACCAGCCTTGTTGCCCTTTTCTGGACACGTTCAAGTGTCTCGATGTCCTTCTTAAACTGAGGGGCCCAGAACTGGACACAGTACTCAAGGTGTGGCCTAACCAATGCAGAGTACAGGGGCAGAATGACCTCCCTGCTCCTGCTGGCCACACTATTCCCAATACAGGCCAGGATGCCATTGGCCTTCTTGGCCACCTGGGCACACTGTTGGCTCATGTTTAGGTGGGTGTCAATCAGCACCCCCAGGTCCCTCTCTGTTTGGCAGCTCTCCAGCCACTCTGACCCCAGCCTGTAGCTCTGCATGGGGTTGCCGTGGCCAAAGTGCAGCACCCGGCACTTGGACTTATTAAATGCCATCCCATTGGACTCTGCCCGTCTGTCCAGTCGGTCGAGGTCCCTCTGCAGAGCCTTTCTACCCTCTAACTGACTAACATCTGTTCCCAACTTGGTGTCATCTGCAAACTTGCTGATGACCGACTCAACCCCCTCATCCATATCATCAATGAAGATGTTAAAGAGGATGGGGCCCAGCACCGATCCCTGGGGGACGCCGCTGGTGACTGGCCGCCAGCCGGACGCGGCACCATTCACCACCACTCTCTGGGCTCGGCCCTCCAGCCAGTTCCTAACCCAGCACAGAGTGTTGCGGTCCAAACCACGAGCTGACTGTTTAGCCAGCAGTTTACTGTGGGGGACGGTGTCAAAGGCCTTGCTGAAGTCCAGATAGACTACATCCACAGGCCTCCCCACGTCCACCAGACGGGTCACCTGATCATAGAAGGAGATCAGGTTGGAGAGGCAGGACCTGCCCTTCCTAAATCCATGTTGGCTGGACCCGAAGGTCTCTTCCAACCTGGTCTATTCTATTCTATTCTATTCTATTCTATTCTAGTCTAGTCTAGTCTAGTCTAGTCCAGTCCAGTCTATTCTAGTCTATTCCAGCTCTGCTAGCTGTGAGAGATTGCTTCTCATAGCAAACCATCAATTTTCTATGTTTTTTCCTTTATGCTGTGATTTATTTATTTTTAAATCTAGCATCTATTAACAGTGAATAAAGTTGCTTATTTATAAGTGATCAGAAAAAGTATTTGAAGAAGTATTATAAGATTTTTAGTTATCCAGAACTTTATAGTTGTCTTGGTTGACTAAATACACACTTGTGATAATCAGTTAAGGTAATAAATAAACAAGCATAAATGTTCCTCAGTACTGAATAAAATAAATAGTAAATGAGGAGTCTCTGGTGGTAGCAACAAAATATATTCCTAATTTCAACTTTTTGTAGTCACCTATTGTTTTTATTAATTACATGGATTTAAATGTGAGCTGATTAGGATCTTTACTTCTAAAATTCCTCATTGCTAGAGTTGAACACAACACAAGAAGTGGTAAAACTACCACACCTAATTAGTCGTTGTCCATAATGTGATCCAGACTAAAGATCATATATATATGTTCTCAACCTGCTATACTTCCATGTAAAATACAGTAGCTTAAGACACTGTAAAATTGTGAAGCCAATTCAAACTATTATGTTTTACTTTTCTATTGGGATGAGCTACAAGAGCAAAAGTGATCAATCAGCACAGTAATTGACAAGGAGCAACTTGTTATATTTCAGTGTATTCTTATTTCTTTCCTTTGGACAAAACAGTTAAGCATATAGAAACAGCTGAATATTTTCTCTTGATTTTCCAGTTATCCAGTTGTGATTCTTTGTCTCTTTTATAAATGTGTTTATACATTATATTTTCAAATTAAGACAGAAATGTGACCATCTTTTATGAAAGCATGTGCATTCTATTTATAGCTCTACAACATTTCTAGCTCATGATCATCTGTGAATATTCACTCCCAACAAAATTGTCTTGTAGATGGTATTTAGGAAAATGCCTCAGCTTAAGGTCTCAGTAATGACAATCAGAACTGGTACCTGCTGTGGTTTTGTTTTATCTAAATTATATCCACAGACCAGCCATGCACATTTTGTAAGTATTTTGAAAGGATTTTCCTTCTGAAATGTTTATTAACCACAATATTGCATTACAAAATGATTTTTTATTTTAATATTTTTTTTTGGTAGTCAATGGCATGTTAAGCTACTAACAGTTTTACTGAAGGTTTTGAACTGTGTTAAGTCGTGTGCTGTTAGCAACTTTTTTTTCTTTTTAATAAAAACTAACAGGTCTTTAAGGAAAATGAGGAGTACCTCTGGAATATGAAATGGGACATATGCATGTTAGGAAAGTTATCAGAAAGACTGAGTACCAGTTTCTATGTCTGTTTTATAGTCATGTGCTAACGTGCCACTTGGTGCATATCACAGGAAGAGAAACCAAATCAGAATTAAATGTCATGCTGTATTTTGCTGCCTACACACATTAATAATATGTTGCTCCTGGTATTTTATGGAAATATATTTTTTGTTTTAACGCTGAGGTTATTTTAATGTATCAAATTTCTAATGCATGTATCAGTGTAGGTTACACTAGTTTCTAACTTTTTTTTTTCAGACTTGTCCTCAGTTCTGTCTCTGACTACTTTGCTGCGATGTTTACAAGTGACGTTTGTGAAGCCAAGCAAGAAGAGATCAAAATGGAAGGCATAGACCCCAATGCACTGTGGGACCTTGTTCAGTTTGCATATACAGGTATTATACTGCTTATGTATTCTTCCTATAGGGAAAGATGTTGTTCATTTTGTTTGCTACATGACAATTGTAGTGGGTTGAGGCAGCCCCCCCTCCCCACCACGGGCAAAAATAACAACTCAGACAAACGGATTGCAAAAGTGATGGAAAGTTTAAATGAAAAAGCAGTGAATGTTTACAGAGAAACAGAAGCACAGTGACAAAAGAAAATCCCAAAACATACCCAGAAAGATCCCATCCCCACCTGGGGGTACATCCAAGACCCCCAGGGCTCCTTCTTCCCCCCTCCCCACTGCTAGGCTAGTCTCAGCTGGCCAGATCTGAGACTGCCCATCCCCCCATGGCCTTGGGCCTAGCCAGGCCCATGGCCGGGAGACAACATCTCCCCCAGTTACCGGGCGCCAGCGAGGAAGAAAGAGGAGGTGTCAGACCTCGCACTGGATCTTATGGTGGTGGTGCAGAGAATTATGGTAGAAATATCTAGTTTCCTGTGTCCACCCACTGGGCTGGACCTCTGGACACAGGAAGCACCTCATGTAGCAGAGGGCACCCAGCCCAAACTGCAACAACAATGAACTACATTTATTTTCTAAATATATTTCTCTTTATAATCTCAATCAAAAACCTTGCTTACCGTTTCTCGGGCTGAATTCAGATTGTTATCTCTTATCTCCACGGTGTTAAATATGTCAGGTTTGGTGAGTACAAGAGTAAAATCTAGAAAATAATGTCTTTTTTTGTAGTTTTCAAATACATTAGTTTTCAATTATATTTCAGATTACATTGAAGGAACAGCTACATTTTTGAAGACTAGCCCTATATTACTGTCTTACTCAAATTCCAGTTGAAATAATTACATAAGCCTTTAAAATTTGTAAAAAATAAAATACCTAAAAATATTTTATTATCAGTTGGATATTGGCACTTCCATTTTCTGTTATAGACTGATACTCTGTTGTGTAATGTAAACATGAATAACTCATAGCTCAGAGTTAATAGCTCAGAACTTCCTTCTGAATGGTTATTACATTTTAATGCATAATTGATTTGAGTTTTATCCTTCTTAAGCAAGCTGTTATGCACAATGTGCATTAATATGAAATAATAAGAAAAGTATAAAAATAAAGTGGTTAAAAAAGAGGAAATGCCAACAATATTAGTAATCTGAATTTGTCTCCTTTTAGAAGCATGGAATCACATAACTGAAATACTCTTTTCTATTGTTTAAATTAACAATATTTTATAATGATTTTTCTGTTGAGTGTTTTTTAGAATCATAGAATCATAGAATTGTTTGGGTTGGAAGGGACCTCAAGGATCATCTAGTTCCAGCCCCCCTGCCATGGGCAGGAGCACCTCACACTAGGATCAGGTTGCCCAAAGCCACATGTAGCCTGGCCTTAAAAACTTCCAGGGACGGGGCTTTATAAGGCCAGGCTGGTTGTGGCACTGATCATGAATGTAGCTTCAGTTTCAAGCAGATTTTCCATACCTTGCTGTTTTTAATCCTTTCTAAATACACATATATTAATTTAATAATAAGTTGCTGTTTACTTTGATATATTTGATCAGGATATGTGCTGTTTATTTTATGATGTAATAATTTTACCATCTTAATAGGAAACAGAAACTGGAACTAAACATCAAGAGTAAAAATGCTCTTTTTGTCAGACGTTCTTCCTTTATATGTTACTCTGCACAAGGGTGTTGCCTGCTCACTTCAGTTGTGGTTTTGCTCTTCATGAATATATATATCATCCAGTGGGTTTCAAGCTAGGGATCCATGAAATGAGGAAGTTTTAAGTAGTTTTTGTCAAGCATGAGTATGATACAATCTGACTATTGGATATGTGTGTAAAATGAATGACACAGGAATATCAGAAACAAAATTAAGACTATCTTGGCACAATAACTAAAGATCTTACTGGCAACTTTAAATCATTTTCTAAAAGGAAGGTAAAAGGAATGTAAAAGGAAGAGGATGTGAGAGGGAGGTGAGGGACAGTGTTGTTTCCCTGGGAACAAAATTGGAAATGCGTAAGAACTGTGTAGTTCTTTTGCCTCGGTTTTCACTAAAGGTCACATGCAAACAGAACAGTCAATATTGACAAAAGAAGAGCATATTAGTATAGATTAGAAAAAGAAAGAGATGCAGAAGGATGAAAGAGGATACTTAAACATTTTCAATATGAATAAAACACAGAATCACAGAATACCAAGTTGAAAGGATCATCTGGTCCAGTGTTTTTAGGTAATAGTTTAAATGAGATGGCCGAGCACCCTGTCAAGCTGAGTCTGAAAACTGTCCCACTATTTTTCTTGAGAGATTATTGCAGTGTTTAACTTTCTCAAAGTTTAATGGCTATCACTTATAACTTCGGAGACTAGATGATGTAATGAAAAATTAGAAAAAAGTCATCTGCTTTATACTTCTTGTCATTCTGTTTATTATATGAAGGAGAAATCTTGGAGCTTTCATCTTGGTGTTAGGTAAATAAGAACCAGACTTCACAAATGGATGAAAAGGGAAATCCACAGGTAGTATAATTCCAGTGTTTTCTAATTTGCCTCATGTGAATTTGCATGCATAATATTCTTTTATTTAAAGTGTCACATAAAATCCAAACTACCTAAAAATGGGCAACATTATGGGCTATCAAAATGTCACTTGGAACAATTAGAAACTTAAAGTGGAAACAAAGGTCTCTAATTTCTGTCACTTGCAGTGATAATACAAAAATATCCTCCTATTTCTAACCCATTTTGGGGAACAAATAAGACTTTAAACATGTTTATACTTGATAAGGAAATTTCACAAATACTTGCTCACGAGATAAGAATGATGAAATTCAGGAAACATGAGTCCATTTTGTATGCTAAAAGAGAATGTGTATTAGATGCCACAGACTAATCTGGTTTTGATTACTCTACATTCCTCTTCTACCACGTTCTTTGTCCTGACTCCTGGTTTATCTTGATTTATTCTCAACTTGTGTCATTATCTTTTGAAGTTCATGTTAGATTACTTGTTTTCTTTATTCCATTTCTCTGCATTATATGTTGTATCAAACTACTGTTATGCTAGTGAAGTAAACAATGTTAGGCAAAATCTGAAGGCATTGAGACACAATTATCTGTATTGACCGTGGCAGTTTTAGCCAAATGCAGCTAGCAATGTCTCTAACAAATCTTGGGTATAGCTTGGGTAGGCAGGCTTGCCATTAATGTGGCCATCCTTGCATCCCTATATGAGAGCATTCAAGGGTGCTACAGACAATTCAGTGATACCTCACAGGTAATCAGGAAATTCCTATAACATGGTCCCTTAGTTAATTAAAATTTAACAGAGTCTTTGCTCCTCAGTAAATAATTTTGTATTCCCATGTTCTTTGCCCTGTCCCCTCAAATGGGGGATCTCATGATATTATCTAACTTAATGGTTTCTTGTCTCTTGCCCTCTAACTCCATAGTTACCACCAATCCAGTTCATGACCTCTTTTCCTTTGAGTCACCTCACTTCTTTGTGCTGCATGGATGTGAGCAAAGGGAACACTAAATTGTCAGTGAAATAGCCACTGTTCTGATATCCATCAGCCAACATAAATTCCTGTTCATCCTTTTAATCTGTAATCTGGATCATGAATAGTCTAGACAGAAACTCTGGAGAATTCAGCTGCCAAATTCAGATTACTGACTGCATAGTATGTGAAGAAGATTTCAGCAGCTCATGTATATGGCCAGTTTAGCTCTTTATTCTTTTATCCTAGGGACAGGAAACCATTTTGAAATGGGTAGTTATTCACTCTTATTCTATTTTCTTTTTCCTGTCACTATCTTCTTAGCTCAAGGAGATTAAAAAAAATATATTTCACATTTACTTGGTGCTGTTAGAGAGAAGTTTTTCCCTGGGGACAACTGAACATTTCAGGAAAATAACAGATGAACGTAGGCTTGTTTGCATAAACTCAGAAGTTAAGAATATTATACTGCAAATATTTTTAGAAGTGATTTAATAAATGGAACCATTTCCACATTATATTAACTATAATTCAGTCAAGTTTATATTTTTTAGAGTGTAGTGAAATTATTTCATTTTAACTATGAATAATACATATTAAATAGTAGTCCAAGAAGGGTAAATAGTGCATAGCTATGAAAAGTATTACTATAGCTAAATGTATCATGTACTGATACCAAGCCCTTCAGTTCTAGCAATCAAATCAAATAGTGTTGCAAAATAGCACAGTTAAAGTTCAGTGAAGGGGGGGATTTGTACATTAGAGACCTGAAGTTGGATTTTTGTCTGAAAAGAGAGTTGTTAAAATCTGCTATGTCCATCAGTACTTAAAAAGGGAATAGTATTTGTTTGGTAAGTAGTTACATGCTTCTGTGTATATCTTATTTGTTTTTCTTTTCAACCCCAGTTAATTAAAATAATTCTTTCCTGTTGTAATGATTCAAATCAGAACAAAATGGGTCAAACCAAACCTCTGAGTTAACCTGTCTATTTTCCCAATACAGAAGTGAGGAAAAAGTAGCACACAAAACCTCAGGATTGAGACCATAAAACTAAAAAGAGAGTTCTAAGAGTAGAGTTTACTGAGCAAAAGCAGCTAATCATAGTAGAAATTGCATAATTGCCTTAGGCTGTTTGCAGAAAAAGCATGGCACAAAGGAATGGCAAACAGATGCAAGTGAGCCAAAAGCACAAGCCAGAATACTACTCCCCCATCCCCCCTTATCCTATTGCCATTCCAGCAGAAAAAAAGCCACAACCAAAAAACCTTGAACCCAAAAGCAGCAATTGGAACAGGAAACCTTCCATCTTGCAATCTGAACTTCAAGCCCTAAAATACTTTGCTCCAGTTAGCACTGTCATTTTGGAAACTGGCTTGACTGCAGCATGGTATGAATAACAGCAGTGGATTTAGCTCAACCCATGACACTTGTACTTCCAGAAACACCCATGTGCTTCTGAAATGACATTATTTTTCATGTAAGAATTTCCAAAGCCTCTGTTTAGTGCCATTTCCTCTAGTAGGTGTGGTGGGAGGGCCAAACGGGCCTAGCACAAGCCCAAATAGGTCCTGGTTTGTCTAGACATGGACCCTCTCTCCCCCCTCCCTCCTGCAGGATTCTGGGGAAACATGGGAAAAGGGCCAAAAGACCAGGCACCAAAAAGTCTGGTAAACAGAAGGATATATTCTCCCTTTATGGTTACAGAGCACGTGTACTGGCCATGCTTCTCCTAGACCAGGCCTATGTTTCTGCAAAATCCCATTTCACTGGGTAGCAGTTGGCTGGCTTTAGTTGCCCTGTTGGCCCAAATTGAATCTCAGGCAAGTTATAAATGCAGGCCAAATCATATTCACCTTTCCTTGTCTTGAGTCGACTTGCCTGGAGTGGCCTTGTGCCTGCAAGCTTGAGAAGCTAAGCTTTGCTTGCCTGGCAAGTGGAATTTGTGCTGTGCCAGCCAGAATGTAAGAGCCCTTTGCAGAAATGCATTGTAAAGCCCGCTGTCATCCTGAAACCAGACCAGCCATTGAGAACGCATGGCACCCCTGGTTTTAGTCTCTACAGCATACTCTGGTAGTTAGTTAAAGTTTGTAAAATACATATTTTCCTTCAGTATTTCCAAATTTGCTGTCCTATATTTTTGTTTGTTTTCTTGTAGTTTCACTTATATGAGAAAGAGTAAATTCATGTATTCACAGATTGCATCAGGTTGGAAGAAGCTCTCAAAATTCCTTTTGTCCACCTCCCCTACAGCGGGCAAGAACTCCTCCAGTTAGATCAGGCTGCCCAGGGCCACATCAAGTCTGGTCTTGAGTATCTCCAGGAACATCCCTGTGGTGGTGAGAGAAATTTCTCCCCCCCACACACAAAGAAACCATGGCTAACTCAGTTGGAGAAGCAAATGAATAAGCTGTATTTACAAGCAGAATGAAATGCAGATGGATATATACACGATATACAGTATTTACAATATATATACAGAAATATACAGCAAAGAACATAACACAGAACAAAACTGCCTCCTCCAGCCAGGAGGGTCCCCCCCCCCCATACCCCCTCTCTCCCCCTACCTCCCTTTTTTCCCAAAAAGGGTTAGAGAGAGAGAAAAGGTAATTATTAAGGAGGAAATTCAGTTAGCTCAAAGCGTATGCAAGAATTATTCTTATCTGTTATTTCAGGGTTAACTCCGTCCAGCAGCTGTTGCTCAGGGGAGAGACAGAAACAGACAGGCAGACTGGAACAGACAGAACTGAGAGATTCAAACTGAACTAAAACTTAACATTGCATTCTACCAATCTACCAATGAAATTCATTTAGAATATCTTGTTTTCAAAACATTCAGCCAGAGTGTTCCAGCAACTGTTTCATAGTTTCATAGTTTCATAGTTTCATAGTTTCAGTCAGGGTTGGAAGGGACCACAAGGATCATCTAGTTCCAACCCCCCTGCCATGGGCAGGGACACTCTACACTAGATCAGGCTGGCCAGAGCCTCATCCAGCCTGCTTTTAAACACCTCAAGGGAAGGGGCCTCAACCACCTCCCTGGACAACCCATTCCAGGGCTTCACCACTCTCATGGTGAAGAACCTCCTCCTCACATCTAGCCTGAATCTCCCCACCTCCAGCTTCATTCCATTCCCCCTAGTCCTATCACTACCTGAGATCCTGAGAAGTCCCTCCCCAGCCTTCTTGTAGGCCCCCTTCAGATACTGGAAGGCCACAATGAGGTCACCTCGGAGCCTTCTCTTCTCCAAACTGAACAGCCCCAACTCCTTCAGTCTGTCCTCATAGGAGAGGTGCTCCAGCCCTCTGATCATCCTCGTGGCCCTTCTCTGGACACCTTCCAGCACCTCCAGATCCCTCTTGTAATAGGGGCTCCAGAACTGGAGGCAGTACTCCAGGTGGGGTCTCCCCAGAGAGCTGAGGAGAGGGGGAGAATCACCTCCCTTGACCTGCTGGCCACACTTCTCCTGATGCAGCCCAGGATCTGATTGGCTTTCCGGGCTGCAAGTGCACATTGAGAGCTCATGTTGAGCTTCTCGTCCACCAACTGTTCCTTTCTTAAAGGCACAGCCTAAAACGGTCACAATCCCTGGGCAACCTGTTCCAGTATTTTACTAATCCCATTGTTGAACTCCCTGAAACTCTCCTCTGCCCACTTCTTCTGCCTCTCCATATCTTTCTGGATGGCATCCCGTCTTTCAGTCTTAGCAGCTGCATCACTTAGCTTGCTATTATCTGCAAAGTTGCTCAGGGTACACTCAATCCCATTGTCAATATCATTGATGAAGGTATTGAACAACACTAGTCCCAACACAGACCTTTAAGGATGCCACCTGTCATTCTTTTTCACTTTGTTTGAAATAAATTGTTAGTTTATACAATAAACCCTCATGTAGGTGGTTACTTTCTATTATCATTAACAGCCTATACCAGAAGAAACTATGCAACGTAGAATAATGTTAATTTACTACAAAATCAACATTTATTATGACCATATACAATCTAGTTTTAATTTCCTTTAGTGTAATTGATCCTAGCCTGGCTCAGCATGTAAAAGTTGGTCACTGAATTTAGTTTAGAAAGAACAAAGAAACAAAGAAAAAGACCAACCAAAAAAGTGTGTATTGTGTCTTTGACAACTGTATAAAGTCATGATATTACTTACTGTACAAAGGAAAATGAACATTTTAAACTGTAATCAACTTCAGGAAAATACTATGATAATCTAACCTATTAAATAAATCCACTCATATTTGTTGAGCCTATATATATATATATAAAATAATGTTAGACAAATACTTAAGTAAGGTACAATGTCTGGCTTTTTTTTTGCTTGCTTCACTTTTTCAGGTTTTGCTTTTGTTTGTTGGTTTGGTTTGTTTTTTTGTAAGTGTTTTGGCTTTTCTTCTTCCTGAAGAACCTAAGAACATGCTACTCTGTTAAATGGAGGAATCACAATGCTTAATTGTATTACGAAAGGCTTTATACAGTGGTAAATTGCCCTCCCTGTAGCTCCTTAATGGGTAGATGACAAAGTCATGATACACTGATAAACTGGACTGTGTTCACTCATGTGCAAGAAAATAAGACTTCTAAATAATTGTCTAGGGAGAATTACATGGTGACCAGCAGAGCATCAGATTCTATGCAGCCTTGATATGAGATGCTCTTACGTAAAGGTAGCCATCTGTCTAAGAGTAGTAACAGGAAGACAGAAAAATTAGACTGCCAACAATACGGATTTAAAGGTAGTAAAAGGTGCTAAAATTTCTGTGAAGATTCAGCATGACTAATTATAAAGTTAATGTGATAGATGCATCTGCAAATCACAATAGGATTACAGCTGAAAAACTGAGTTGTGTTAAAATATGTACTATAAACTTTGTCAGGTAGGTATTGGAAGTGTTTGTTTATATATATATATGTATATATACATACATATGTAGGGATTGTTACTGAAGAACTTAATTTTGTAAGCAAATTAATAAAGTAGTGGCTGCATATTGTTTTACCTGAAATAAGCATAAAGTTTTCTAATTACATAAGCTAAAATATAATGCAATTACCAGTTGTATAATTCAATTTTTTAAAATATATATAGAGAGAATAGAATAGAAAAGAATAGAATAGAATAGAATAGAATGGAATGGAATAGAATAGAATGGAATATATGAATATATATATATGATGTAGCTTTGTTAGTATAATGCTGTGACAAAATTATGTGCTTCATGCATAGTCACAAGGGTAAACCACAAATGTAGGTTTTGTTTTTGGGTTTTTGGGAATGGTATATATATGGCTAATGAAAAAATATTCGTCATCTACAATATAAGGGACAGGTTCAGTCTATCCAGACTTTGCTGTCCTTCATTGGTTTATTCAAATATAGTATGTCTCTTCTGTGATAGAGCTGTAATTTAAGAGGAAACAAAGCTTCCTCCTGTACACACCTGTTAAATGTTTTATGTTAGTTTTATGTTAGCCAGTTGAGGAACTCTGAAGTCCACACTTGTGTGTAATGGCTATGCAGAAAGATGGTTGATAGCAGAAAATGTAGGATTGAGATCTTAGTGCCCTGGGGTACATGGATATGTATTTTTTGAATCTTTTTTTTAAAGAATTTAAGATAAACATTAATACAGAAGAGTGTTTCTGTACAACATTTTTAAAAGTAATGCTTCTTTCTTCATTTTACAACATGAATTTTTGTTATTTGAAATTACACATAAATGTTTTAGGTAGAACTGGGACTAGAAATTAAGCTGGTATTTTGTGCCATTGGTGATTTTAGGAGCCTTTGAAGTTACAATAGAGCTGTGAAGGTACTATAGATTTCCTCATACTGCATCAGGCTACCTAATTAGTATGCATTTCCAACAGTGATCAGAAGAATAAGCTGGTGCTTTTATACCATTAATGAAACTGAGAAAACAAAAGTCAGTTGTCTGATAGAAAACAAAAATCACTTGATTTATTTATGCACATCTGAAAAAAAAAATAGAGCATGGCTGATACATAGAAGAGGTTCAAGCCCTATTATACATTTTTAATTAGATTTTATTTGAGAGATTTTTTAATTAAAGTACTGTCAAGTGTCTGTCAGTGCTATATCTAATAACACATGCATGGCAGACAGAAGGGATGTAGCGAGAAAGAAACAGCCTTAAAGTGCAAGGAGCTTTAGGTTTTTTCAGAACAAAAGCTTTATTAGTTAAATATCTCAGGGAGGTTTGGTTTTAGATCTTGATTTGTTTGTTTTTTTCTTTCTAAATGTTATTTTTATTGCTGAAACACAGTTGTCTATATGAATAAAAAATGCAAATGATTCCTAGAATGGCTTTGTCCACATTTAGTGTGTAACTGAGGCCATTTCATTCCAGTTAGCTGCAGTGCTAGAGGGAAGTCCCAGACACCTTTATCGTAATAGACAGAATATAAGGCTATATGTAAATTACTAAAGCCATCTGCTCAGACAAATAATCCTAGGTTCTTAGGTGATGGCAGCCTGTTTACAGTATTTTCAGAGGCTGTCTCCTCTAAGAGATAGTGGTCATATTGAGATCTGAAGTGATTCCTGATAATTTGCATATTATGAAGGTCTTTGCCCCCACCTCTGTGACATGTTTAGTCATCTCTTGTTTTGTGGTGTCATGTTAGAGACCCCTGTGAATGCAAACCGTCTGTCTGGTACTTTTTGTGGGAGACTGTAACCTGCTTCTGGCTCACTATGTTTGCTCTACCGTGTACTTGATAGTTGATTTTGCACTTTAGAGAATAAGCCCTTGTGAATTCCCATTCACTTCAGATTGTCTAGGAATTCCATGATGAGTGATAAAATGACACCCTAAGGTAATTGAATTGACCTGGCAAGACTTTTTTAGCTATTGTGTAATGGAGAGTACAGAAAAATGGTCAGAAGTTTTACCAGGCAGTGGTAGAGCTTGAATAAACTTAACTTCTGGATGTAGAAGATCCCCTGTGAAATTCTATTCTGGGAGCAGATACTTGTAATAAACTCCTTTTCAGGAGTCAGTAAAGGGAGGGTTGCAATTATCTGCAGAAGCCTTGTTTATCAATGTCACTGCACTTTAGGAAGCAGAAAGGTAGTAGTGATTCCGTGATCTGAAAAAATATCATTTAGATTACCTGTGCAGGAATGTTCTGCACTCAGAACTGGAGAAACAGCTGGAGCAATTGACAAGATTCATGTTTTCATACAGTGTCCCTCATTAAGGTCTTAGTTATGCATCAGCAAAGCCTTAGTGCAACATGAAAGATTATTCCTGGATTGAATTGTCAACTACACTGTCCATGTGTACAATGCAAAAAAAATCTTCCAAAGTTCTTCATTGTAATTGTAGGTCTAGACTGCCATCCACCTTCATCTGTGGATGTCAGCCTGCTTTAATTCATATTCCTTCTTCACTCAAAGTCTTTCTGATCCTAAAACCAACTGTGGGCTTTCACATAATTCAGGTCTTTGGGGAAGATCTTTATGGACATGTTTAGCTTAACCAGCTGCACAGATTGACTGCTTCCTTAATTTATTTATTTTTTGAAAATTTTATGATCAATTCTTGCTCTGAATATTGTATGTCCAGCTGGAGCAGATGCTTTCCATTCCTGTCACTGAGACGCTACCTGAGTCCTTACTCTGTTCTAGAGCTGTAGAATAAAATGAACTGTTACTGTCCCTGCTTTTACACAGGATAGTCCATTAAGGGCCAGGATTTGCAATTATGTATTTAGGAACCAGCTGTTTTCTCATTTTCTTTGGTGCAGTATATGAAAATTGCTTGAAAAAGAGCTCTGAACTCTTAATTTTATATCCATAAATTTTGAGTATTCAGAATGATTAAGACTGTTATGGGAAAATAGCCAGTGACCAAATCTCCTTGTACTGTGGTGCAACCTGCTACTACTGAGAAGTAAGAATAAATTCAGGCAGACTCAGGGAGGCAGTGAGTGTGGAGAACTAATAACTGCAACCTGAATCTTCAGAGGATTTTAAATTCTCACTCTCTGAAGAGAAAATAAACCAAGCACTGAAAATTAATACAGGACATGCCTGAAAAGTGAGAGGGTTCCTTTGAGTGGAGTGCCATCCCTTTATGTTGTCATTTCGTACGTGCTGGTGCATGCCATGTGTTGCCTAAACAGCATCAGTGAAGTGAGCAGATGCTGTAGCATTGTCTGCCCCTTAAATGTGCTGCTTTCTGTAGTTCCTGCAGTGAAGAAACATGCTCGTATCCACTCTGCAGAGCTCAGCTGCCTAGCTGTGTATCCACTGTTCCAGAAGAAAGCAAGAAAAGTCAAGAAAATCACAATGGCAGTTTGTTAAAGAGAGGCCCTCACTTTTCACATGCTTCTCTGCAGGGAAAGACATTATAAAATGTACCTTCATTCTGTTTCTTTTCTGTACTTATCACAGTGACTGTACTGAAATGCACCCACAGAACAGGATGCAGCTATAGTATTCATTCCTCTCAGCACTGCAATCCAGCCCAAAGCAAAGCAGATTTCAATAAGCTGTAAGGTGGACACATAAGCAAAAAAACTTTTTTTTTTTTTTTGGCAATAGATGCCTCCATCTCTGCTACTTTTTGCTCTTTAAGTGTGGATTTGAATTGCTCTGTGCTTCCATGGCACAAGCTGCCAAATTATGGCCAGAGAATTTGAGAAGCTTATTCTGGCAGAGGTGAGTGTTCCTGCTTCTGAGGTAGCCTTAGATGCTGAGCAGTAATTTATACTGCTTCTCCAAAACTGAAAGCTGAACTTTTTCATCATCAAGACATTCGACGTGTGTCTTTGTTGGTAACAGTATTGTCTGGGGAGCTGAAGAAAGAAAAAAAGTAAAGATAAGATTAAAACCAAAATTAATCTCAAAACTGTCCTTAAACTTACATAAAATTTCCCTGGAATATTTATTCTTTTTCTATTAGCTTTATTTCTTATTTGGTATTGAGGTAACAAAATTTAGGTATTCATTATAAGAATGCATCCTAAAGACAGGCATTTTAATTTCTGCATAAGCAATGTGCATAAAATTTGTCACAACTAGAAGTATAATTTTGAATAACAATTAGAATCCATTAAGGCTCTTTTGATTGTTTTTTTTTTTCCTCATATGTATTTTTCATCCTTATTAATATAATACAAAATGAGATTTTAAGCTTTGGTTAATTTGTTTTGCTCAGATTGAAGTACTTGGGCAAGCTTTCATTACACAAAAGTATGTGGGGGATGTGAATTGAAGAAGCAGTAATATTAATGCCTCCTTGAATATCCTATTAAACCTTTTAAAATAGATGCTTGGATGTTCTAATTGCAGTATGAAACTGTCTGAAGAGTTGACATTATGGATACTGAGCCTCTTAACAGCCTTTATTTTTTTCCTACTCTGACCATGCTAAACACTTGATGTTACAGAGAAATTTGCATTAAAATGTCATAGTAGCCTTCTGAAAAAGTTGACCAAATTTACAAGTGTCACGCTGTTTATGAATGAAGATAAGTAAGACTGAAAAAGCTTTTAGATGTATTAGATAGTTATCACTGCAGCTAATGCTTTGTGAAAACATGATCCAGGAGAGTCCTGTCTTAATTTGCAACATTTTTGGATGGAAAAGAGAAAGGAAAAAAAGATAAAAAGGCAGGATTAGATAGTACTGAAAGAAATAAGCACAGTAAAGTCCTCTCTAACTCAATCTGATTATAATTTTTTCATAGCCTAGATATACTAAAGTGATGATGCTGAATTTAGTTAAAAGGCAAGCTATAATACATTCATATCCCCACACAGCCCAGATCAGAATGGTTTGGATTGGAATGGACCTTAAAGATCATTTAGTTCCAATCAAACCACAGGAGCAGGTTGCTCAAAGCCCCATTCATTCTGGCAACAAACACTTTCAGACTGGGGACATACACAACTTTTCTGGGCAATTCCAGTGTCTCATCACCCTCAGTAAAGAATTTCTTCCTAGTATCTAATCTTCCAGTTTGAAACTACTATCCCTCCTCCTATCACAACACTCCCTGATGCAGAGTCCCTTCACATCTTTATTGTAGGCCCTCTGAAGTACTGGAAGGCCATTAGACAGTTTCCTCAAAGTCTCTTCTTGAGGTTGCACAAACCCAATTCTATCAGACTTTCTCCAGCCCCCTGATCATCTTTGTGTCTTTTTTCTGGACTTGCTCAAACAGGTTCATGTCCTGGAGCTGAATGAAATGCTCCAGGCGTAGTCTCAACACAGCAAACTAGAGGGGCAGAGTCATCTCCCTCAACCATGCTTGTTTTGATGCAGCCCAAGATATAATTTACTTAATGTGCTGTGGGTGCACATTGCTGACTCACACTCAGTTTTTCATCCACCTCAAGTCCTTCTCTGCAAGGCCCTCATTCCCTAGCCTGTATCTGTGCTTGAGATATTTGTAACTTAGGTGCAGGACATTGCAGAGAATCCATTGGATGTTTACTCCCTAGTTTAATCTTGGTTGCATAAAAAAAATGTATAATTCGTAAAATAGATAACAGTTTAATTTTTCTTCTTTCCAGTACTTGGATGATCAATTTCAGCCTGAAAATATCTACATTTTGATAGCTTCCACATGACATAGTAGAAATATATTCTAGATAGTGAATAGTGTGTTGAGCCAGTGGTTACCTGCAAACATGCAACAAATGTCAGAGTGTCATTGATAAATAAACGAGTCCACCAAGAATCAGCTGCTATGCGTGCCTTCTGCACACATTGCATAAATGCGTGCTGGATAGAAGTGATGAGAAAAAGCCAGATAACACAAATAGAAACTAATGTGACATTAATATAAGCATAAAGATAGTGAGAGGAAAAAGCACTGAAATTATGCTGTGTCTGATAATCTAACCTTTGATGCTCTAATCTTTGAACAACAACAACAAAAGGATGTGTTATAACTAAATCAAATAACATCTAACTTCCCAGTTTCCATCTTACATTACAAACACTACATCCCATGGAAGAAGGAAGAGAGATCAGATCTTCAATGTTGTGGTGACAGTGTTTTGCACTTGGTGTCACAATATAAGACAACTTTTCTGTTGAATTTGAGGATTGTAGGACTCCTCAGTGCCTTGTGAATGGACTGTTAAGATTTGTAGACTTCTTTTTATGTGACAACAAATACAAAATTTTTCTAAGTGTTGAATTGTATTACTTTTATATTACTCTTACACAAAGATCAATAGGCACTTAATCCTCTTTTAATTTGAAATTATTTTTCCAAGGACAGCAAAATAAATTTGTTAGCTTTTAAAAATGTATATATGTGCACATTTTAAATTTTTTACTTTTCTTCATGGTTTTCCAAGACACCCTTGTAATCTCAGAATTACATTTTCTTAAGTAATTAATGTAAAAGATGTTTAAGAGATACTAACATAAAAAAAAAAAAACAACAACAAACCAAAAATAAGTACCTTTAAAAAGGATGTTTTGGGGAGAGCATGAGAGCAAGAATGACACTTGTTACAAAAATTAATTATTTAAAAAGTTCATCTTATTCTCTGTTATTAAAAAATGTATCAGTCTGCAAGGCAAAGATAACAACTTATGAAATTAGGTGAAATAGAAGAACTATATGCTATGAGAGACCTGCCGTAAGTTATTCAGATAAAATGAATTCTGAAGTCACATTACAAATAAGGAGAATGAAGTTTCATGATGTTAATCCCTAATTTGAAGATATTTTTATGATTTTATTCTTATTGTGTTAGACAGTGATTTCATACTTTTCTTGGAGGTAAATGGCTGTGAACTTTACTCTGTATCACTGGAGATAATGCAAGTTGTATTACCAATTTAAATGCATAAATCAATAAATAAATAAAGCCTGGTAGCTATCCAGACATTTGCTCAAATTTTAGTCTTCTTGTAGCAACAACACCAATATTCCAAAGTCATGTGTTATCAATCCTTTTTTTAAGGCTGCCTGGAATTAAAAGAAGACACCATTGAAAATCTTCTAGCAGCTGCCTGCCTCCTTCAGCTCCCTCAAGTAGTGGAGGTTTGCTGCCATTTTCTAATGAAGCTTTTGCACCCCTCCAACTGTTTGGGAATTCGAGCATTTGCTGATGCACAAGGATGCACAGAGCTTATGAAGGTGGCTCACAACTACACTATGGTAAGGCAGTTTTAGAATTATCTGAGTTACCATCTTGAAAATCTTCAGTAAGCAAAAATGTCTTGGTAATTTTTGGATTGAAACTGTTCTGTACTTCTGGAACTTTATTTCGTAAGTAGTCCTTTTGAATTCATAGGGCTAGTGAGTGATTCCTCTCAACTTCAGTGAAGTTAAAAGCTCTGGCCTGCTATGATGAATGCAGTGTCAACTGAGTGAGAACAGTATATGAGGTATTCAGACACATGTTCACGTACAGGTGACTGTAATAAAAAGTCCTTATAATATTTTTAAATTACTATTTCTGTCTTTTTTTCCCCCCCTAGCTTTAGGGAAACTTTGTAATTGCCATCGTTCTGTATAGGAACAATATTAAGGTTGGGTTTGGGGGGTTTTTTTTGGTACAAAATTATCCCTCCTTTTATTCATCTGTGAAGTACATTAAGACAGAAAATCAAAGACATAAAGAATTTTATCTGACAATATGTTGTAATTTAAGCTTTTCCAGGAGTCTAAAAGCCCAAATGGAACAGATTTAGATTGCTTCCCATCTCTCTTTTGTCCTGGTAGGGTAAAAGCAAATTAGGCAGGAAAAAAGAGTGGCAAAAATCACAAAAGAAATGGTCTGGAATCAGTTTGGAAGTGAAAGAGTTAAGTTTAACAAAATATATATAGCATATGAGTTACAGGGAAAGTTACAAAGGTAACTAAGGAAAAGGGTAAATAGAAAAATACACAAAACTAGGCCCAACTGGCATTGGCTTTCCTCGATGTAAATGTGGATTCTCTTTGGATGCAGTTCTTAGAAGCATAGAGGCAGTATGGATGTTAGTCTTGCCACATGGTAACTGCAGGAAGAAGGGGCAGCAGAGAGATCTGTTGGGCAGTCAAGGTGCGGGAGAGAGAACCAAGAAAATGACTCCCCTTAAATAGGCTTACTGGACAGGAAGGGGGAGTGGAATAGACTTTGACCTGGGGACCCCGGGGGAAAAACACATCTCTCTCTGCCCACCTGGGTTAGGTTTTTTTGTCCACCTGGGGGCTGGGTTCTTTTTCAGCCCCCCCCTTCAGAGATGGGTATAACCTGACACACAATATTTTAATTTTTTACCTTTAAACCTGACAGAACAGGTATAGTATTTTTTTTAGAAATTAATCAGAATCAATTTATCAAAAATACTTACTCAGAAATGAATCATATTGGTAGCAATTTAAGTCTTTGTAGTTTGACAAAATTAAAACCATATGGCTCATGAAATGAAACTTACACAAAGAGCATATTACATATAATTTCTGAGAAATAATGGTCCCTTTAGGTCTATACTGAAGTTAGAATTATAGACTTAACCAGGTTGGAAAAGACCTCAGAGATCACCAAGTCCAACCTATTACCTAATACCTAACACCTCATGACAACTAAACCATGGCTTCAAGTGCCAGGTCCAATCCTTTTTTGAACACCTCCAGGGATGGTGACTCCACCACCTCCCTGGGCAGCCCATTCCAATGGCCATTTACTCTTTCTGTGAAGAACTTTCTCCTCACCTCAAGCCTAAACTTCCCCTGAATTTGTCGAAGGGCAGATTTCCATGAATCTGCTTTGCTTATCCAGCAGTTATGTCCTTATTTTATTTATTCTTTTCTGTAACTTATACCATGTTGTAATTAACAGGTTTAACTGTGTTTTTCTTTTTGCTACAGCTCATTATATACTTACAGAGCTAGCTGTGTGGCTGGTTTTACTTTTCACTGTATTTAGACATCTAAAATGCAAGTTTCCAGGTCTGAGCTAGTCAATTTTATCTTCATCTGTCAGTGGAGACAAATAAGCTGTCAGAGCAGAATTAATCTGATCAACCTTAGAATGAGATTACATTAGAATTGAACAGGTATGGGCTGGCAAAACCTATCAACCTATCATTGTAATTTTTGATTTATGTATCACTTTTATATATTCACACATAAATTTTTTTTAGTGAAAAGCAACATAGTGAATGGTTTAAAATAAAACCCTAATTGAGGGAAAAAACCTTGCTTTTAAAAAATTCTTGTGATTCCTTAAAGCAATATACCAACGTAATTTTGAGATGAATGAAATTAGCCCTTACAGTACATTTGAGGATTTGTGACTGATACATACATGATGTATCACTAAGTTCACAATGATCTGTGCCCATTTCTAAGATACTAGGTATATTATATCATCTATTACTGGTTTTAATGCTCAGGTCTAAAATCTGGATTATATGGGATGGGAAAATCACCAACAAAAGCTGGTAGATCAAAAAAGCAATCAATTGTAATAAATAGGCAAGCTCTGATGTAGCTACAGTTGCAGTTGCAAACATGCATGAGTCACACTCTCTTTGCCATAAAGTCAATAGTCACATCTATTCAGCTATGCCATTCCAATATTTTTTTTCTGTATTTGATTTAACTTCCAACCCATGGAAACATAATCCTAAAAGTTAAGTTTCATAGTACATGATATTTTCATAGGCATCATGTTACTGCATTTAGGTGTGAGGAAGGTCACATCTGTTTGATTTACTCTTTTGCGTTACAGGGTGTGGAAGTAAAGTAGGGCAACGGGAAGTTTGTTCTCAAGGAAGTTTGTGTCCAGAGGATTTGAGAGGAAGCCCTATACAAAAAAAAAAAAAAGGATGGTGAAATCTTTGTTTTTAAAAAAAAAAGTTTTCATGCTTTCAGGAGAGTACAAAGGCCCTTCAGAGCTGTCCAGGATGCTTTTTTTTTAAAGAGTTGCAAGGCAGGTATCTCAAATTCTGGACCTTTGAATCCTCTTACAAGGTATCACTGCAAAAGCTTGTTTCTTGTGAATAGGAAATAATAGTGCTCTTTTAACTCTGGCATGTTTCTGGTTGCTTGCTCTTAAAAATTTAACGGTTATTTGAAAGCTATACAAAATAAAGACCTTAATAAGTCTGTGCTATGAAGGCAGAATAATTGATTATTGAATGCACATTTTGGAGTTTGGATATTTCTGCTTTCTAAAAAAAGTATTTTCCTTCATGAAACTAGGAAACAAAGCAGGTGAAATTAATTTTCTTATCTTATTATCTTAAATATTTACTTAAATTATTTATAATACAAATAGTGGAATACTTATTAAATGAACCTCTTTAATAAATGAAAAACACTTATTGGAAGAAAACTTGAAGGGGTGAAGCTTTGACAGCATTTGGGAGAACTTTAAAGGCTTTTGAAGAGTGAAATAGTATTATGATTTCTTTCTACACTTCTTGAACTTCTTTCTGGATATTTAGAGTTACAGTGACAGAGTATTTTAGCAGTATATCAGTTCATTGAATAGGGAATTATAGCTATCTGAATAGACATCTCCAAATTGCTAATTGTTATAACATTTTTTTTAATAGAGTACAAATAACAGGGCTAAATGGACTAGAAACACCTCACAAAAGTAATGGCAGAAACTATCTATCTTTCATCTTGTTCTTTGTATCTATAAAAATATCTACTCTCCATTAAGCACGAGAAATTTTATTTTTGACCCCATTCTATGTATTTTTAAACCCCAAATTAATAATTTTCGTTCTACTAACCACCATGCTATAGTGAATTACAGTTAGCCCTGACCAGAAATAGTAGCGTTGTACCATAAATATTTTGAGATTGGGGGGGAAGAAAAAAAAATCAATGAAACAATCATTCTGCACTACTTGTGGGAAAAGGGAGTAAGACAAATATTTTTCAAATAATTTTGCAAAAATAGATATATAAACATGGAATATGCTAGAGAATGTGTAATAATTTTGAGTTCTGATGAAGTTAAGTCTCATCTTCTGGGTCCCTCAGTTTAAGGAAGATGTTGGCTTGCTGGAGCGCGTCCAGAGAAGGGAAACAAAGCTGGTGAGGGGTTTGGAACACAAGCCCTGTGAGGCGAGGCTGAGGGAGCTAGGGTTGCTTAGCTTTGGGAAGAGGAGGCTCAGGGGAGACCTTATTGCTCTCTACAACTACCTGAGGGAGGTTGTAGACAGGCAGATGTTGGTCTCTTCTTCCAGGCAGCCAGCACCAGAACAAGAGGACACAGTCTCAGGCTGTGCCAAGAGGAGGCTTAGACTGGATGTTAGGAAGAAGTTCTATACAGAGAGAGTGATTGCCCATTGGAATGGGCTGCCCAGGGAGGTGGTGGAGTCACCATCATTGGAGGTGTTCAGGAGGAAACTTGATGGGGTGCTTGGTGCCATGGTCTAGTTGTTTAGGTGGGTTGGATTGGTTGATGGATTGGAAGCGATGATCTTGAAGGTCTCTTCCAACCTGGTTTATTGTATTATTGTATTATATTATTGCACCAGGGAAGGTTTAGAGTGGATGTTAGGAGGAAATTCTTCATAGAGAGCGTGATTGGCCATTGCAGTGTGCTACCCAGGGAGGTGGTGGAGTCGCTGCCATTGGAAGTGTTTAGGAGGAAACTTGATGGGGTGCTTGGTTGCATGGTTTAGTTGATTAGGTGGTGTTGGATGATGGGTTGGATGCAATGATCTTGAAGGTCTCATTCAACCTGGTCTCATCTCGTCTCGTCTCGTCTCGTCTCTTCTCTTCTCTTCTCTTCTCTTCTCTTCTCTTCTCTTCTCTTCTCTTCTCTTCTCTTCTCTTCTCTTCTCTTCTCTTCTCTTCTCTTCTCTTCTCTTCTCTTCTCTTCTCTTCTCTTCTCTTCTCTCTTTAAATAATTTTACCTCTTTATTAGTTACCTAGGTGACATTAATTATTGATATCTATAAAAAATAAAACAAACTCAAACCCAAAGACTAATGCTCAGTAGCTTGTAACTGAAGTACTAATTTAAAGTGCTAGAACCTCAGGAAAGTAGCAAATGTCTTATAGTTTTCTTTCACCAATTAGTTTTTATTAGAAAGTCATTCATAATTGTCTTCACAGTAGCATTTTAATGGAGATCAATATAATTTCATGAAGCTGATTTCCTTCAATGAATCTCCATAAATGTTTTAATCTTCATTTGTCAAACACAATTTCCCTGCCTATTGTCAGGCTTGATACTGTACAAGTTCTAAAGTATACTAGTTTCATTTTTTTTTAAAGTGCATATATGTGTGTGTGTGTGTGTGTGTGTGTAAATACAGATCTAAAATTAAGTTTATGCTTTCCTGTAACATGCTATGAGGGCAAGACATTTGAGTTTGGAAAAATTATTATATTGAAAAAGGTGTAGCTGCTCATGAGGAGAGCCCTGAATTTGAGAGTCCTGTTGACTTCAGTACTTCAATATGTAGTTTCCAACACATTTTCTGTCACATTAAATAAGTTCAGTTTCCTTCAACCGTGAAATCTGTGGAAGCTGTGAATGGAATTTTTTATTTGCATAGTTGACACAGCTATGTCCAGACTTAATTCAAACATGGCAAACCTTTTTCAAAATGCAGTCATTGCTGAGATTGGAGAAAGCTTCTAACCATTAACTGTAGGGATATATATCTCTTTCCATGCAAAGAGGTATAATATCCCTTGTATTTACTGAGATATTCAGTCTTCAGTGTCAAATGTCAAATTGTTCTATGGAACCACGTATTCTAAGTGAAGAAAAGAGAATGTGTGCATAGAGGGAGTGAGACAGTAAGGAAATTAAAGTAAGAAAAGCAGTGGAGGACAACCAGAGAACATTAGAAAAATCTTCAGGAAATATACTTGCCAAATAGCAAAGTTATGAGATTGGTGGGGCATGAGAGAAAGGTAGACTTCATAAAAACATACTGAACAATGAAAGTTGGAGATTTCTGCGTCTACATTCCCTGTACTTTTTATAAATGTAAATTTTCAAGTTTGATATCCATCTAAATGTTGAACAGCAACATTTTAAATTAAAGCATTTGAAGCAAGAGATGTGTGTATTATTTTATTTCCAAGGTATGAATTTGCTCTGCTGGTATTTGGTGATACATATTTTTTTGCTTTTTGATTTCAGGGCTTTTTTTAGGGGTTAGGTTTCAGTGAGTCTGCTAACTTAATTGGCAGCCTAAATATCCATGTCTCTCTTGGTTTAAGATTTCTATACTTCTTAATTGCAATCTGGTTTTTTACTATCTTGTCATTTTCTGTAATTCTTCAATCTGCAAAGCCATATGTCTGTTAACTTTAAATTCCTAATTTGTCAGTTACATGATCATAGAGTGAAGTGCATGTATGATGTCTTTAAAAAGAAAAATAAAAGGACAGCAAAGTGCAAAAAATAGCAATAAGCTAAAGCAAATGCATTCTTCTAACGAATTTTGGGATATTTTTATTCTTCTCGTTATCAGGGGTTTCATATATAGGGAAGCTAACCTCTGAAGTCAGCCATTTATCAGCTTGTCAGACTTGTCAGAAATCAGTCACAGTGCATGGTCTCATCTGTCTCTTTATAAACCAGCATATAGTCTAACTCAAAATTGTGATGGCAACCTCATTGGGATGCAGCTCCTTCCAGAATACGACTTTCTATAATGCACTTTACTTGGAACCATTGTATGTTTATTGCTGAAAAATTTCAATAGACCTTGTTAGTATAATAAACTCTGTATCACTGTACTGTTAGCCCTTCTCATAACAACTACTTTTCTACATTAGTAAATATTGAGAGGTCTGCTGTGTTTTTCCTTAAAATTGTAATTGCAGCTTGATTTTAAGGAATGGGAAATTTGTAAATATTGTATTTATACTTGGTAAGCTTTTGAATACAAATGTACCTTGCTTTCTCTCTCCCAGTAAAGAACATGGTTCTGCTTCGGTTATGACATACAGGTAATGCTTAGAAATTTAGAATGTGGCTTTCCAAGTTATGCTACCAGTTTCTTCACCTCATTTGATTGATTGTTTCAAAGTGAAAATTGAAGTATCTCATAGGTAACAATTTAATCTGTCAGTGCTTCACCACTCAGGAAACTTCACTTAAAACATAGTGATCGTTTTGTATCTTGAAACTGCAGTTCAGCTATTGTGATAGAGCTTATTCCACATTTTTATTTCACCATATTCCAAGATGAATTGCTAAACATAAACTTGCAAAATCTTTAATTACTTTGATGCATTGAGTAGGAGGAAGGTTATAAGTGAAATATCCATGACCAGAAGAACATATATGAATAAAATGAGTGCTGTGTCTGGAACCCAGTCAAAATGTTAGCAATATAAAGGACTCAAATATACATTACAGTTCCAAGCCTGGGAGCTGTGGAATGTTTTCAAGGGCCTTTGAATGAAGTGATAGAAGGTGTTTAGTATCTTATAGATGCAGTTCTTTGCTTCACACTGCAAGGGTCATTAGTCCCATCACAGCAAAATGTTATTCAAACTTAATTATAAGCATGTTTTAGTGACAAGTACTGTCTGTATATAGACCCTTTGACTTACTGAGAATTCTGATTATACTGCAGATGTGGCAGCCATTTCATTTATGTGACGTGTGTACCTTATGCAAATTTTATAATGATCTTTTATGGTGAAGAGCTTCAGTGATCATGTTATTAGTTGTGTTTATTACCCAAGTCACTGAATTTCATAGTTAAAATTTGGTTGCTTGGAGTGGGAAAATAAGTGACATGGAAAACCTTTCCTATCCAGTTCCATTTACAATAGCTCATCTTGAAGCATATTGAAATTGTAGTAATACTCCATATTGAAATGAAGGAAAATATTACTGATAGATGGTGATGAAGTCATTAATGGATAGTGGTTGTATATTCAGACATCAGTGGCTTATATCAGTCTAAATAATGCTTTAACTAAGGTAAGATAACAAGCGAGGCAATGTTAACATTTATTTAACATGTACTGTTTAACATAATTTATATACAAAGTCACCAGTTGGCTTTCTACTATATAAAATAGCTGACCAAATACTGTTCAATAGATATGGACCAGATAATAGCTTTGTCAGCTTCATAGCATACTTTGTTTTGATGGTGTTGACCTCCTTATCACCACATTGGTGACTAATAAACAGGCAATGAGTTTTGGTGGAAAGCTGACAGCTCAGACAGGGTCAAAGAGTTGTCATCTGCAGGAAAAAGTCCAGATGCTGGCCAGCAAATAGAGATGTTCTTCAGGCATCAGTATTAAATCCAGTACTGTTTAACAACTATATTCATTATTTAGCTGATAGGATAGAAGTCTCTCTCAGCAGACAAAAGTTTGCAGATCTCACCAAATTGGCAGGGGGAGATGATCAGTATGTTCAAGGATGAGGCATGAGGGCAGGGTGGAGGAGTGGGCTGACAGGAACATCACAAAATCTGCAATCTGGGGACAAGCAATCCCATGCATCACTACAGACTGGGGAGCAACTGTCTAGGAAGCAGCTCTGTACAAAAGGACCTGGGGGTCCTGAAGGACACCAAATTTAATGTAACCCCAGCAATGTACCCTGGTGGCAAGAAGGCCAACAACATGCAATGTGTTAGTGAGAGTGACCAAGATAAAGGCAGCGATTGTTCCTTGTTCGACACCCATGAGGCCACATATGAAGTGTTGTATCTACTTCGGTGTCCCCGCAGATTGAGTCCAGTGGTGGTTACTGATAGGCTGAACATGAGCCAGCAGTGTGCCCAGGCAGCCAAGGGGGCCAATGGCATCCTGGCCTGCATCAGGAACAGTGTGGCCAGCAGGAGCAGGGAGGTCATTCTCCCCCTGTACACTGCACTGGTTAGGCCACACCTTGAGTACTGTGTCCAGTTCTGGGCCCCTCAGTTTAGGAAGGAACTTGCTGGAACATGTCCAGAGAAGGGCAACAAAGTTGGTGAGGGGTTTGGAACACAATCCCTATGAGGATAGGCTGAGGGAGCTGGGGTTGCTTAGCCTGGAGGAGACTGAGGAGTGACCTTCTTGCTCTCTACAACTACCTGAAGGGAGGTTGTAGCCAGGCAGAGGTTGGTCTCTTCTCCCAGGCGGGCAGCACCAGAACAAGAGGACACAGTCTCAGGCTGCGCCTAAACCTCACGGGAGGTTTAGGCTGGATGTTAGGAGGAAGTTCTACACAGAGAGAGTGATTGCCCATTGGAATGGGCTGCCCGGGGAGGTGGTGGAGTCACCACCCACACTGGAGGTGTTTAGGAGGAGACTGCATAGGGTGCTTGGTTGCATGGTTTAGTTGATTAGGTGGGTTGGATTAGTAGATAGGTTGGACACGATGATCTTGAAGGTTTCTTCCAACCTGGTTTATTCTATTACTAAGTGGTTGGATTCTGGAGCACATGGCATATGAGGAGAGTCTGGGAGAGATGGGCCTGTTGAACCTAGGTAAGAGAGGGCTAAGGGAAACGTTATTGCTCTTTGCATCTACTTGATTGAAAATACAAAGAATATGGTGTCAGACTGTTGTTGGAGGTGCAGAATGATACATAACAGACATAAATTAGAACACACTCTATTAAGATTATTTTTAAACCATGGGAGTAGTCAAATACTAGAAAAGCAATAAGCAATAGAGTTTTCGAGATCTGTTCTTGGCAGTATTAAAGAATCGACTGAAAATGTCATTGAGTAATCTGACCTGGTTAGATGTGCACTGACCAGGGAGTTTGACCAGATGACCTCCAGAAGCCACTTTGAACCAAAATTATTCTGTGAGGCTATTAGAGCTGTCTCCTGTGTATTTTCTTAGAGACAGGCTATGAATCCAGGAACAACGTGAAGAAAAGTTCAGACTTTTTTCTTTTTTTTAAGGCATGTGTAACAGATGGGATTACCAGAGCTAACATTTAATTGACTTTTATTAGCAACAAGCCTGCTAGTAACAAGTTAGCAGTAACACGCTGAAATTTTAAAGCATTCTGTGATTTTCTGTATCTTATGCTCTGTCAGACATACAGTTTCACAATATATTGTTGTACAAAATGTCCTACTTGCACTGTAAATAGCAAATATAAATCTACAAGAAGACCTGTGCAGTTTCTGTTCAGACTTTATGGCATCCTGCACTTAATGGATGATCTGAAAGATGGGCTTTTTTTTTTCTTAGGATAGATAGTGTTCGTAGAAAACTATAGTGACTCCAGACAGTAGCAGAACATTTTCATTTGTTTTATTTTGTGTTTTATTCAAAACCCCTATTTAAACATTGGTCCAGCAACCTAAGATGTTATTGTGATAGATTACAGTACTCAAGTGACTGTGGAAGAGACTCTGTCATTCAGTGGAAGGTGACATTGTTACTGCTACTGCTGAACAGTTATTTGCCAAATAAACCAAAAGCAATGTATTATGTTATTCACACTTGAAGAAAAATAAGGAATAGCTTTGTGGAAAATATTTTTAGAAAAGAGCTTGTGAAATAGAACATTTCTATCCACAGCAGTATATATTTGGGTTTTAACTCATAGCAGTTTATTGTTTACTCAACTGTAAATGCTGCAGCTACTGTAGCATAATGAGAACATTGGTTTTAGTGTTCACCACATGCACTTTCAAAATAAATTGGTACTGTAAGAATTTTTCAAGTTTTTGAGATTTTTGATGCAAGTTTAATATAAATTGTGTGGGAGAAAAATATCAGTGTCATTCAATTAGAACATATGCCTGTGACTGAAATGGCCATACTGATCCATTAAATGCATTTTGCCAGGGGAGAAAGGTTTTGAATATAGAAATTTGTAATTGCTTCAGCTTTTGCTTTTTACCTTGTAGATTTTAATCACAAATTTGGAATATTCAGTATAGAGAAAATCATGTACTGTAGATCATTATAAATACTATTTAAATCATACATAGTTATAAACATGTTCAACTTAATATGTATTTACACATCCAAGTGCCAGGTTCTGCACATTTGCCACAGCAACCCCATGCAGTGCTACAGGCTGGGGTCAGAGTGGCTGGAGAGCGGGCAGGCAGAGAGGGACCTGGGGGTACTGGTCGATGGTAGGCTGAACATGAGCCTGCATTGTGCCCAGGCAGCCAAGAGGGCCAATGGCATCCTGGCCTGCATCAGGAGCAGTGTGGCCAGCAGGAGCAGGGACATCATTCTGCCCTGTACGCTGCCCTGGTTAGGCCGTACCTTGAGTACTGTGTCCAGCTCTGGGCCCCTCAGTTTAGGAAGGATGTTGACTTGCTGGAACGTGTCCAGAGAAGGGCAACAAGGTTGGTGAGGGGTTTGGAACACAGCCTCAGGGCAGGCTGAGGGAGCTGGGGTTGCTTAGCCTGGAGAAGAGGAGACTCAGGGGTGACCTTCTTGCTCTCTACAACTACCTGAAGGGAGGTTGTAGACAGGCAGATGTTGGTTTCTTCTCCCAGGCAACCAGCACCAGAACAAGAGGACACAGTCTCAAATGCACCAGGGGAGGTTTAGACTGGAGGTTAGGAGGAAGTTCTATACAGACACAGTGATTGCCCATTGGAATGGTCTGCCCGAGGAGGTGGAGTCCCCATCAATGGAGTTGTTCAGGAGGAGACTTGATAGGGTGTTTGGTTGCATGGTTTAGTTGATTAGGTGGTGTTGGATGATAGGTTGGACATGATGATCTTCAAGGTCTCTTCCAACCTGGTCTGGTCTGGTCTGGTCTGGTCTGGTCTGGTCTATTCTATTCTATTCTATTCTATTCTATTCTATTCTATTCTATTCTATTCTATTCTATCACTGTCAACAGGTCAGTGATCTCAGCGTCTCTGGGACTCTTTCTAAATAAGTAATGCTCATGTTTCCCTTGCAAATGGCAGGGTGTCCTGGGAAGAAATGTTACACATTTTGTACATTTCGACATCTGGACATGAAAAAGTATGGCTTCCTATATTTAAATTGCTTCTGTATTTTCCTTTTGAAAGAGTTAACTTTCAATACACTAGTTTGGAGTCAAAAGTTTAATTATGTCTGTACTTAAAATGCTTCTTAGGTTTTCATCGAACGCTAATTAAAGAAATGAAATCCGTTCACTTGTATGGTTAAATTCTGATTGTTGAAAGTAGCTATTTTGACATTCCAAGTTTGGTGTTTTGTTTTTTTTTTTAAGACCCTTTGTCTATCTAGCATCCTTTGTAACAGCAAAAATAAACTGAAAATGTTGCAAAGAAACCAGAGTAATTGAAACAAATAATAAAACCAGAGATACAGAGATGAGAAAAAGCCCCACATTTTGGAACTTGCTGTAACACACTTAACCTGGAAGTATTTTTGAGGTGTAGAATTTTCTTAATTACACCACTTGAAAGCTGTACTGGCAATGCAGAGTAGCATAACAGATAAAAAGCTGAAAAGACCAAAGCAAACAGAAGTAAGAGTCCCAAAATGCTTGTGATTTTCAAGCAAAACGCATTTTATCTTTATATACAAAATTAATCTTCAACTATTTTATTTCTCTTGATAGTGTGACTTTCTTGAAATATTACTGTAGCTTGTGTTTTTCTTCTTAATCATGACATTAAAACTATTTTTATGACTATTATTATGACTTATGCTTCCAATTCATTTTTGCTTCCTTTGTCTTCAAGAAGAAATGGTGCTTTGTAGATCACTTTTCACACTTCAGTGTTTTAACATTCTTGTTTGAAAGTAATCATCAGCACTTAGCACAGTGTGCTTCTTTTTTACAAGTTCTCCTTAGTGCAACTGTGACATGGCACATTACAGTACCACTCCATCAAGACACAGTAGGAGAAGAAGAAAGTAAGAGCATTTCAAGAACTAGCATATGGACTACAAGATAATTAATAGGAAATACAGAAGGGAGCTGCTGGTAGTAAAATGCTGTGAAATCTACAGGAAAATAGTTAAGCAAATAGTCTGTAGTGCATTAATCACAATTTGATTGTTTCGTTATCATCAGGAACTTCAATTTTATTGCCTAAATGCCACATTTAAAAGGTTGGTATGGTGGTATGCTATATTATTCCTAGAGTGTGCTGCTATGAAAAGTATCACTCTCATCTGAATCTTTTTACATTATACACAGGACTCAACAGTTCCTATGGTTTTAATTTGTTTTTCTAGTCCCAGAAATGTGAATATTCATCAGCAATGTTAATGCCCCATCAAACTAATACTTACTAGGTTTCAGAGAGCTAGCAGAAATATAATTTCATATTAAGGGCACTTCATAGGCTACAAGATATGTTCCTTCTTTTTTCTATGGATCTGGTGATGATTATCTCTCAGATCAGCAGGACTACATTTCAGTCTCTCAAGTGAAGACTTCATAAATTTATAAATCCTGCTTCATCTTACTGAACTGGAGGCATAAATTGCCATCCATAGAATTTGTTGGATTTATAGAAGAATAAATTTGGTAAGAGACAAATTCCCTTGCATTCTAGCCAGTCCTCAGAAATTAGAGAGGTGTCTGAACTTACTTTGTAATAGGTATGCCTATAGGCTTGACACCAGACACACAAACAGGCTGTCTGTTGCAGGTCTGAATTCAAAAGCAGCAGTCAGGTACTCCAATAGTACAGTTTATTCATATGCTATATAAACAGATTCTTTAAGGTTGCCAGTGATAAATGGACTAAACTGTAGACTAGTTCTATAAATGCAGGCTAGGTCTATAAAATACAATTGCAATCACAAGCTCAATCTTCCAGGGAAGCACTCAACATAGCTGAGGTTGCAAATCTCAGCAAAAGGCATCCCTTCCTGGGAGGGAGTGGGGGTTGGGGGGAGATGTTATGATCGGTAAAAGGCTATTTAATATTCCATAAGTGGAACGATTAATAAAAAAATATTAATAACTTTATTAATCATTAAAATCCCGTGAAAAATATTAAATAGAACCTATTTACTGGTTTGAAATGTTCGGTTGTGGAACAGATACCTCACCAGCAGGAACAAGTAACGATTTAAACAATATGTACAAAAATCCAGAAACGGCACTTTAAACTGTAAAGAAGAAGGAACATCGGCAATGGAGCTGGAGATTGCTCACAAGGGGGGGAACTCCAGAATTCCCTAGGGTAACAGACCTTCAATAGATGCTTATAAAAATCAGATTTTGTAATTACTCACTGATCCTGATACCTCGTGTCACACTTGAGGATTTAAACAAAACCAAAATGGCGTTGACCACGTGGAAGCTGCAGGAGCACAGTTTCACTTTCTGTTGGTGTCTGCAGCTTGTTGCTGAGACAGGATTTATTCCCAAAGGCTTTGTACCTGAAAGCTTTGTAGAAAACAGGTTCCTCTGCTGCAATCCTTTGCAGCGGCGCTTACTCCTTGCTCCAATCAAATGAAACTGTCCTGGGGACTCAGCTCCTCCAGGGGTTCGCCTCTCGCCCGGCAGGGCGTGTCTCTCTGCTCCTGGGCTTTACAATGCTAAAACAGTGAGGGGTTTTTGCTGTCCTCCTGGGTAAACTGAAACACAGTTCAGCTTACAAGTGAGGCTTGTGATTGCATCCAGAGCATAGACAATTGCAAGGCAAGGCTCTGGTTCTTTGGGCTGGTACTTACAGATTTCCTGAGACAATAATGGCCAGTGACAACACAGCTTGAGGGATAAAACCCTGACACTGTAACCTATAGGTGGCCAAAAGCACACCCACCTGGCCCACTCAGGCTCCAGGACATGTTCAGACAAGCCTGGGCAATGAAAAATCAGACCTGAAAAACCTGAAAAAAACAGACCTACTGGCTCCTGCCTCCTTGTCTGGTTCAGAGCATTTTTGAGGCTTTTTGTCCCTTTGGGACAGGAGATGAGGAGGACAAATGAACCTGTCCCTGCTGATTGGCATCAAGCTCTTGATCCCCTCCAAATGAGATATGAAATTGGGGTAATATTTATTCCTCATTATTTACTGTTGTGTAGAGTATGTGGGTAGGACTGTGATCAAGCCCTCGCTACTGGTGGTTACACAGTTGATGCTTTATCAGTTGCACAAGATATTTCTTGGGTTTGGTGTGACTCCTCTGTTCAGCAGTGTTGCAGGCGATAAGTGAAAAAATGGAATGGTGGGCCTCCACATAGCCCGTCCATTCCTCCTGGTGCCATGGCAACACTGACCACCAGATCTCCTCCTAGCCTCTGTGCCTGCTCAGGTCACCTTGTGTTTATCAGAAATATTGACCTTGGTAATTTTCCACTGTTTCATGCTTCTAACAGAGATAGCTCAGGGCAATCAGATTCTTAATCTAAGGAACATTGGTGGGTACCTAAAATTGGTTTGCAGGAATCTATGTCAGCACATACAGAACTGCAAATACCACTAAAAAAGCATGCCCAATACATTGAATTTTAGGGGATTTTCTTGATGTTCATAGAAAACAGTGAAGATGAGAATCAAGGCGGATGAATTTTACAGCTGTAAATGCAAAGCATTTGAACCTGCGGACTAGTATAAAATGGAATGGCTGACATTTGTACATGTCATTGGCAAGATCGAAGGATGTGTCCCAGTGCTGGGGATAAACGTTGTTTGTTTTCATGAAAGGGTAATCCAAGGGTAGCTAAAGAGAAAAACCCTTGAGAATGCTTAGACTCTGTGTGTAGTAGAAAATCAGAGGTCGAGTGCTAAATGCTCTGAAAATGTAGGATATAATGAAGTTCCAATTCAGGTGTACCAAGAAAATGTGATGTACTATGTGTGTTTTCTGCCTGCTACTCCAAATACTTTAGGATTGAGAATAGGTCCTTTAGGGTAGAAAGAAGATCTAGTGCCTTCTCAGATAACAGAGGAGATAGCCTATCTAGAACATATAGCTGGTGAGAGGGGAGAAGGAAATAACATTGGGACAAGATGATTGGACTAAGCTAACTTGGGGAACCCTGGCAGGAAAAACAGTAGAAGGGAAGATGCAAGAGTGGGACACGACAGAAAGTCACTCTTAGGCATTGGACTATGATTAAGTAAACAGAAGAACATGTGAGCAGTAAAAATTGTATTTTGTAGAAACTCTGAAGTCTTGATATGCAGCACATACCATTTTCAAGATTTTCTTTTAAATGCTAAGTGGTATACTAAGGAGTAATTTGTATTGGCCAGGATGAGACTGCGTAACTTGTCTTTCATAATTAAAAAGACATCCTAAGTTACTGATTCGTAGATGGTGCTTTTCAATTCCAAGGATAAGACACACCTGAGGGCTAATTTTTATTGATAATAGTGAAGACCTGGAAGTGACAGAGTATTATTTCTGATCTTGTCTGGTAAAAATGTGTCCAGTACAGTGCAGGGCAGACAGCTCATTTGTCTGTTGGCTAAGTCAAAAAGCTTTTTTGGTCAGAGAAATATAAAGACAATAAAATATCTTTTGGTACTTTCAGTGCTGGGGGGAAAAAAATAGATTGAAGTTCAGCCCTGCTTTTCCCTGAAGCAGTATCAGAAAACTGAAACTTAACATATTTTGTCAATGTATGAACGCCCTTCAGTACAGTAGTGGCAGATGTTAAAAGAATCATAACACAGATATGGAGGAAAAAATCATGTACAATTATTTCTTCCTAACTGGAGCCAGGGGAAGAGAAAGGTGCATGTTCTCCATTGATCTACATTTGAAAAAAAAAACAAAACTATTCATTATTGGAAGACAAGACTTGGGGTTTTGATCTCATTAGCATGTTGCTCCAGCCCAAATCTTGTGGTGAATGCTAGTTCATAATTTTTTCAAATTTTCTTAATATTTAGAACATTTCTTGTGATACTATAAAATTCCAGGGAGTTTTATTTGTTTTGTGTGACCGTTTTAGGCTGTGCCTTTAAGACAGGGACAGTTGCTGGAACACTCTGGCTGAATGTTTTGAAAAAACATTCAGATATTCTAAACTAATTTTGTTGGTAGATAGGTAGAATGCAACTTTAAGTTTTAGTTCTGTTTGAAATTTCAGTTCAGTTCTGTCTGTTCCTGTCGGCCTGTCTGTTTCTGTCTCTCTCTGAAGCAACAGCTGCTGGACGGAGTCGACCTTGAATTAACAAAGCTAACCAGATAAGAAAACTAATTCTTGCATACGCTTTGAGCTAACAGAATTTCCTCCTTAATTACCTTTTTCTCTCTCTCTAACCCTTTTTTGGGAAAAAAGGAGGTAGGGGGAGAGAGAGGTACAGGGCCGGTGGGGGGGACCCTCCTGGCTGGAGGAGGGAAAAGGTCTTCTGTATTATGTTCATTGCTGTATATTTCTGTATATGTTGTAAATGTTGTATGTTGTGTACATATTCACTGCATTTCATTCTGCTTATAAATACAGCACATTCATTTTGCTTCTCCCACTGAGTTAGCCTTGGTTTCATTGTGTGTGGGGGGAGAACTTTCTCTCACCACCACATTTTGTTATGGGAGCTTGGCAACAACCCTTTCCTTAATAAGGAATTGAGTGACTAAATATAATAAGCAATAGCTAACAATATAATGCAAAGACAGAATGTGATAAGCCTTGGTACAGTACGGTCTATGGATGAACAAGCAAGAAGATGACAAAACCTGGATGTTTTGTGAAGATAGTCCATGATATTATCAGGGACTACTTTTATTGGCAGCCTGTGTAACAGCACCCCAGTTAGGGGCAGGGGATGGGAGGTATTTTGCAGATATCCAACACTGAGGTATAGTGAGTGTTGCACTTCCCCAGGCTCCACTGTGTGAACTCATATTTAGGGCCAGCTTCAGCAACAAGAACTGTGCGCAGGTTGTGTGTGTGGGAGTGTGAAGTTTTTCCTGACACAGATTATCTACTGCTTTGGTTCGGTTATTAAATTGAACTTTACAGCATCACACTGTCTGGTGCTCTTTCTCCCTGCCCCTCCCCACTGAAAACTGTCATTATGCTTTTTTCTTGGCAGTAAGAAATACCATATTGTCATATTTTGACTGTAAGTGTTCCTTACCCTGAAATACCAGAAATAATTTTTTTTCCCACCAGTGAAAACTGTTACATTTGTATAAATCATTTAGACTTAAAGACAGGGGAAAAGGAGAATTTATGGTCTTTTGAAGAGGGAGCAGCCACTCAGGAGGACTACAAAGTTGTTGTGAGGTTGTGCAGGTCGAGAATTAGAAGGGCCAAAGCCCAAATAGAAGTTAATCTGTCTTCATCTGTTAAAGAGAACAAAAAATGTTTCTACAAACATATCAGTAACAAAAAGAAGACTAAGGAGACTATCTATCCTTTATTGGATACAATGGGGAACATAATGGTAAAGGATGATGAAAAGGCTGAGATGCTTAATGCCTTCTTTACATAAGTCTTCAGTAGTAGTACCAGTTGTTTGCTGGATACCCAGCCCCCTGAGCTGCAAGATAGGGATGGAGAAGAGAATGAAGCCACCATAATCCACGAGGAGATGATTAGTGACCTTCTGCACCATATACACAGATCTATGGGGCTGCATGGCATACGCCCAAAGTACTGAAAGAGCTGATGGAAGTGCACACCAAGCCACTTGCCAGTATACTGGAGTCAGCTGACTGGAGATTGGCAAAGGCAACACCTAGCTACAGGAAGGGGTGGAAGGAGGATCCAGGCAATTACAGATCTCAGTCTGACATCGGTGCCAGGGAAAGTCATGGATCAGATCAACTCTAAGTGCCATTATGCAGCACATTCAGGGGAACCAGGTGATCAAGCCAAATCAGTATCAGTTCATGAAGAGCAAGCCCTGCTTGATCCCTTCTATGACAAGGTGATCCGCTTAACAGCTAAGGGGAAAGCATAGTGTCCTCATGCCCGCTAGGTAAGGGAAGAGCTGGTGGAGGCAACCACAAACATGTGTTGAGGGCAGGAGGGCTGAGCCAGTCCAGGCTGGGCCAGGCTGGGCTGGTCTATCACAGTCAGTGCTGTGTTTTGTATCACTTTGTATTTCATTAGTATTGTTCTTCCTGATTGTTTTTACCTCTTTTTGCTGTTCTATTAAAACCCCACAGGGTTTTGCCTTTTCCCACCAATTTTCCTTCCCATCCCATGGATGAGTGGAGGTGTTGGGGGAAGTTGTGTGAGCATCTGTGGGGAACTCAGCTGGTGGCTGGGCCTGAATCATGACAATGACGCATGCTGGCATGGAATGAAAGCAGCAATTATTTCTATTGTAAGGGTTTACATTTTGTAGAGAATGGCTAACTTCTATCAAATAGGGATAGTTGATATTCCCTTAGGAAAAGGTGACACTTGAAATTGTAACTATTCCCAAATTCACTGTCTGGAAATTCTTTGTCTTTCCTCGTGATCAAGTCTGTTCTGCTTTATATGTGACCCCACCTTGGTGACACCCAGTGGCCTTGCAGCCTAGCAGCAAAGAGAAGAGACTCAAAAAGTAAAAAGGAAAAAAGGAAAAAAATCCTCTTTATTTGTGTAATTTCCTTAAATAGTTTATAAGTTTTTTTAATTGCATTTCCAAAAGCTGTTTGAAAATTACTGCTTCTGAATTACTTCAGAAATTAATATATGTTCCAAAAGAAGAAAAATTGGTTGCCTCTTAGTAGGAAGTAGCCTTGCTTGATTTTGAGATCATTATTACATCTATTAGTATAAATGTAATTAGAGTAACAAAAAAATCACCCTAATTTATGTAATTTCATTAAAGTTAATAGTGCTAAGTTGGTTTATACCACCTGGCAATCAAATGTGCTCTTCTAGAATCACTTTATTAAGATTGTACATTTCATATATTTCATCTTAATTAGTAACTCCTAAATTTATTAGTTCAAAATGGTGCCATATTAATATCATGCTTTGTGTTAGCCTGTTTAGTATTGTATTGGTACAGTGGGTTTCTTTCATAAGGAAAACATTGCAAAAGGCAAGATGTAAGGAATTATGGGGATATTTCTTGGGCCTTTTCTGTGGGAAGAAAATGATAGCACTGACAGTGCTAAAGCCAGAACTTTTGAGGATATTCTGTACCATCTTGTGCCAATAATAAAATTCTGGCAATTGACTCCTCTTGTTTAATTTACTTCAGTACTGAGTCGAAAACACTCATGCCAGAAAAGATAAGAGTCAGTATCACATTGACACATTTCATTCTCTCCTACACTAGTCTTTGGAACATTGGAAATTTGAGTTCCTAAGTTTTGAAATTTGAAAGTTGAATCCATAGTTGCTAAACTCTCATTTTCCCTACAAAACCTTGACTACAAAAGTCCCTGATGTAAAAAATGTAAGTTATGGTAATTGCACAGTTAATGCTCATTCCAAGGGTTCATGTTTATTGTCAATATTTCTATTTTATTCGTAGAACTCCCTCTGGTGGATTATTTGAAGTATGAGCATATGTGGTTTATTGTTTAACCAAAAGAAAAAACAAACAAACAAAACCAACCAAACCCAAACAAACTGAAAAACCCACACAGCTCTAAAGAATATGACTCTGGAAGCTAATTTTATGACTTTAAATGCTAAAAATATTTCAGTTAGCATTTTAGCTATATATTTATTTTGGTGGTAGTTATATATATCATTTTCATTGATAGCAATGCTTAGAATACATCTGTAGTTATTTGCAGATGTATAATGTTGGCATCCACCATGGAAAGGGAAGTTTTAGTAAGGTGAAAGTAAACAAAAGTACTTGACTTTTTTTACTGCTTGCTGAAGGCTGATCTCACATGGATGTTAGTGATCGATTCTAGTTAAGGAAACAAATGGTATGCTTACCCCTTATGACAAATTTATGTTTCTCTCTCTCCTTTCCCTTCATAAAGTTTTGTCTCAATTTTCATCTAATTTGACAGAAAGACAGTTCACATCCATGACATTTTAAAGTGATGCTAATATCAATACAGATAAAAATTCCTTGAGAGAAGGTTCATCTAATTATTCTGTGATATTATGATATTACATTGGGTTTGGTTGTAGTCAATGTTTTCATCATCTATAATTTGGAAGAAAATTAAAATCACTGCTGATAGAGTCTATGGATTATACAAGATTGGCAGGGCAGTAAATAATCATGAGAAACAGCAACCACGGAGAACTGCCTGGATTGATTACTTAACAGTAACAAACTAATTCTAGTGAGTTATATACCCTAAAGCAGAAAGATGAAGAATGAGAGTGTCTGAATTTCAAATGTAACTGTAGATGAGGAACAAGAGAAGAAAGCTGAAACGCAGGAAATTGTAATGGACAAAAAATTGTAGTGCTATGCAATTATTTATATACTAATGTTGGAAGAGCTAAACAGAAAAGCTTTAATTAGTTAATGTGTGAAACTAGATTTTATACAGTTAACAACCACTTGACTGTTGTGCACATCTTCCAGAGGTGTGAGAGGATATGGCTTATTCATTAAAGAAAGTAAATGAGAAGGAAAAGTGGCAAATGGAATGACAGGCAGGGAAATTATTTGTAAATTGGATTTTTAAATGGATGCCGTTCTTGTTAAGTTATAAGAGTGAGAGATTTGTTAAGGATTGTCATTATGGAAGATTTTAACTTCATTAATGCACAAAATATAGGAAATAAATATTTTTAATAAAATTAGGGGCCAGTCATTTCTGCATGTAGTAGCTACCAGGTTTCTTTACCAATGTAAATACGTGACTTCATGATTTGAGACCATCATTCAAACATTGGCTGATGAAAGCAGAGTTAATTCATGTGATCATGAAATTAAGGATTACTTCCAGTGAGTTAGCGAGGGAAATTAACAATAATTAAATAAATATGATCAAACTTAACAGAAATGTGCACTTGCTTTTAATGATTACAGATATTTCAAACATGTAGACTAAAGCAGGATTTGCTCAAACACTTCTTGAAAGTGTTCACAATGAAAATGAAAGTAAAACTCAAAGTATATAGTAGTGATACTTATGTATGTACATGAGTTTGTATATACCTGTATACAGACAAACCATATACACATATTGCTCTGTGTGTGTACTGGCATACGTAACTACATGTACCTATGTACATTACGAGTAGAAACACACAAGATTCTCTGAAGTACAATCAGCACTGCTTAGGCAACACCTCTAGTACTGTGTCCAGTTCTGGGCCCCTCAGTTTTGGAAAGATGTTGAGTTCCTGGAACACGTCTAGAGAAGGGCAACAAAGCTGGTGAGGGGTTTAGAGCACATGCCCTATGAGGAGAGGCTGAGGGAGCTGGGCTTGCTTAACCTGGAGAAGAGGAGGCTCAGGGGAGAGCTTATTGCCATCTACAACTACCTGAAGGGAGGTTGTAGCTAGGTGGGGGCTGGTCTCTTCTCCCAGGCAACCAGCACCAGAACAAGAGGACACAGTCTCAAGCTGTGCCAGGGGAAGTTTAGGCTCGATGTTAGGAAGAAATTCTTCACACAAAGAGTGATTTGCCATTGGAATGGGCTGCCCAGGGAGGTGGTGGAGTCACCATCACTAGAATTATTTAAGAAGGGACTGGATGGGGCACTTAGTGCTATGGTTTAGTTGATTACATGGTGTTGGACGATAGGTTGGACTCAGTGATCACAAAGGTCTTTTCCAACCTGGTTAATTCTATATTCTGATGTGCTGGCAGCACACCGAATGATTGTTTAGAGATGAATTAATGCATGTCAGACTTATCCAGCATATTTCTTTTAAAGGATGATTGAGATTTCTTAGAAAAAGGAAAAAGAATGGAGCTAATGCATTTTTATTTCAGTAAGATGTGATACTTGCTATCTGTATGTGCAGAAGATCCGTGCAGGAATAGATAAAGAACCAGCTCCTACCTTAGTGTGGTCCTGTGGGAAAAAAAAAAAGAAAAAGAAAAGAGTAGATGCAGGAGTAGATTTTGTGATACTTTTGTAGTCTCCATTTTTAAATAGGGCTTGACTTTTGGAGTGTGTGAAGAAAGGAGCCAAGCATCATTACAGGACAGGAGAAAATGTCTTGCAGTAAATGTGCTTGGGCATTTTCAGCTTATTAAAAAGAGAAGATGTTATACTTGACTATAGTGTATCTCCACAGGGAGAAACTACTGTGACCTAAAGAGCTCTTTAATCTAATTGAGTAATCTTAGCAAGAGCAAATTCAGTTTAGACAAATGAGAAATAAGATACTCTTTTCCATCAAGAAGATGGAATAAACTGCAATAGCTGCAGAGAAAAGTGTTGAATTTCCACCTCTAGATATTGTCATCTCAAGATTGAGCACATTTGAATTAAATCTAGGCAGAGCAGGAATTATTCCCAGGGTGATCAGTGTACTGTATGTGCAGAATATATTTGATAGGTAAGAAATTAGATTAATGATCTAACTAATCTTGACTTTAGTGATCTGTGACTTGCCAAACTATTTGTTTCCTTGTTAGTGCTTGATACTGGCTACCTTTTTGCTAGTCATTAATACTGAAAACTAAGTAGAGTGGAAGAGTAGAAAGGCCAAATTCTCGTTAATAGGTAGCTTAAGAGCAGAAGGAACATTCTGGAGTCCAGGGTGTCATTAAATTTTGCTAAACAAGGAATCCACATATTGGAGAGGACAGGAAATTCTTCAGCTGAGTAAGAAACAGGTAAATCAGCCAAAATTTAAGAGACAATGGATAAAAGACTATTTTCTCCCAGTAGACATGAAGAATTTTATGCAACACAGAATGGTTGGTTTTGGTGTGTTTACTAAGGGTGGTGTGTTTACTAAGGGAAAGATACAAGGAATTTAAACAAATACTCTGTAGCCTTTCTTTGTATCTATTTTTTGAAGTCTTGGCTATCAGGCTTTCAATACAATGAAGGTATGACAGTCACTCATCTTATATATAGTTTATATAGTTTGAAGAATAATTTAATATATGGAATAAAGAAGTGTGTAAATTCATATAAATCCACATAAGGATTGCAGGTCTCCAGAGAGTAATGGACTGGTTTATATAAATACAGCATGAGTCTTTCTGATACGGTAGAAAAGGCCTACTTTGGTGTTGCATATTAAGAACTATCCAAGTTTAAATTTAGCTGATTGGTAGTTTACAGAACATGCAATATATTTGGCTGCTGCCATTATACCGCAATGATAACAAAGGACAATTTCCTTTTCACTAAAGAAGGAGTTGCATGGCTTGTTTGCAGCTAAAAAGTTTCCAAAGCATCGTCATAAAAGACAATGCTACCAGGTGGCTTCCGCTAAGAATGGCAAAGCGTGGAACTTCATTTGTTCTTACATAATTGGGACTTATCTTCCCATCTGCAAATATAAAGGCATATAAAATTTGTACAAAGTGCATCATTTAAATAGAACTTCAATCTTGTTGCAGAATTCAGATAGTAAATTTAGCTTATTATTATCCTAATATAGACAATGATGATTTGTTGTTCTTCTTGTACTTTATTAATGACTTTAGAATAGTGTATCACAGTTTCACAGTATCACCAAAGTTGGAAGAGACCTCAAAGACCATCAAGTCCAACCTGTCACCACAGACCTCATGACTAGACCATGGAGATGACAACCACTGTAGAAATTGATAAAATATTAGAACAGAAAAATTTACATCTGTTTCTTACATTTTAAACTGAATAGCACTAAAAAAAAAACCCAAATCCATACAAGCTACATCTAATTTTCAGTTTTTATTGCAAACAAAATTGCCACTAGTTAGCATTTATTTACCAATAAAATAAGTGTTAGTTCATCCATTCATACTTGGACATGTGCAAACTTCATATTCATCTTTTCAGAATTCATAATAACTAAAGAGCAAGAGTTAGCTTTCATGATTTGGTCATATTAATTATGGTGTCACAGAATCAATGTTAGGGGTTGGAATGAACTTCTAGAAATAATCTGGTCCAAACTCACTACCAAAGCCATAGCACCTAAGGGTATCCAGGCTTCCTCTTGTCATCAGAGGCAAAACAGAAGCTTCTCAAAAGGACATTTAAATGATCTTCAATTTTGGTATAACAGTAGCTACTCAGAGATTAAATATGAAATATTTCTTTTTCATGTTTAAAAAAACAAAGTGCAATTTCTCACCAATAAATTCACAAATGTAATTAAAATTACCCCAAATTCATCTAGTTGTTTCTGTTTTCACGTACTAAAGTTTTGGAACATTGTGCTACTCGTAATATCTTCCAGAGTAAATATCTATCTCTGGCACAAGCTTACTTTTTTTTGGGGGGGTTGTTTTTGTTTTACTGTTTGTTTTGGATTTTGGTGTTTTGGTGTTGGTGCTGCTTGTTTGTTTGTGGGGGTTTTGTTTGTTTGCTTGTTTTTACCCTGCAAACATGTCAACATGCATTTCTATGAATAAATAGAAGGAATTTCTGTTTGTGGAATTACTAAAAAATACAATTATGTGTAAATATATTAGGTTTAAAAATACCATTATACAGATCAAATCTTTAGTTGCCAGAATCAAAAATGTGTGTGCAGCCTTAATATGGAGTACTTGCACATGATGATTGCACACTTGCACATTATGATACAATCCCTAATTATATATGTTCCATGAAATCTCTATTTTTTTTTTCCCAACACACAGGAAAAATGGAAGCAATTTCATGAAGTAAAGACCTCTCATGCCATTCCTAATAACAAATGTATAGGCATGCTGAGTAATATTGAGTAATTTGAACTACACTTTTTATCTACAAAGGTTCACTAAAATAGTATTTCTTAGTTTATAGGTACTTGAGACTTTGGATGAGAAATCATTGTGTGGGAAATGTAAGAGTCTTTATTGTGGGCTATTTGAAATGTTGATCAGTGTAGTCCCAAACTTTTCATACTGGACTTTTTTAGAAAGCTGTATTCTTTTCTTTTCCCACTGTAAATTCTCAGCATTTCTTTCTCTGATTTATATATGGATATAATAAAACTGCATAATCTCTATAAGGAACTTTGAAGAAAACTAAAGGTTGGACGAATACTTACATGTGGATGGGTTGCACCACAGAAAAGTCAGGTAACTGATTAGTTTCTAATAATTGCTTAGCCTGGTGTAAAGTTTGCTCAGAGTTTAGGAATTACACAGAATATTAAGCATGTTGTTGTTTATTGGTCATCCATACAGAACACTGAGTGTCATTTTAGTCATGAGGTCTGTGGTGACAGGTTGGACTTGATGATCTTTGAGGTCTCTTCCCGCCTTGGTGATTCTGTGATTCTGTGATTGATTATTTAAGGTTTGAGTGTGTTATTATCAAACGTAATAGCAATATGTAGCCATAGTACTAGAAAATAAGCATAAACATCAGGCAGAAAAATCTCCTTGAGTTACCCAATTCTACTCAACATTTAAGCAAAACTTAGTGTTCTATAGTATATTTTTGAATAATCTAAACATTCAAGCAAAACCTTCAAGTGCCAAGCCACATCAAGTATGTTTTGAGTTTAGAGAGTTTTCTTCAGCTAGGTTGGGTACTGTCCTACAACTTGATAAACATGGATGTGAAAGCACAGTTAACACTGAGTCTCCAAGACCATCAATGAATATTCTAATGATTACATAGAAAAGGTGGCTTCCAAATCCTCATGTATGACATAGAGTAAGCACTGATTGATCCTTTCAAAGATCAGTGTTCTTGCTAATGGTTCATTCAACTCTTACATCGAGATCATGTTAGAAATATTAAACAGATCTGGCCTCTGGCACTGAGGAGTGCCACTGGTGACAAGCCACTAGCCAGATAGAGCTCTATGACTACAACTATTTGGATTTTACTGTTTAGATTACTTTGTACATCTAGGGCCTAATTTTTTATGTGGTTTCACATTTCAGTGGAAAAGGTCATTCTTTGAAACAAAGACACTGAATACTCGTGGTGCAGGGTAGTTGCTCCATTTTTCTTAGCTGAACAAGCAGTAATTTATTATTTGCCATTGTGATTCAATATTTATTCAGCATGTGTATGTGTAAGGGAATAGGTTATAATTTCACTCAGTTTATATTATAATAGGAAAGCTTTTATGGATTGATTTAAGCAAAATGATGTATAAAACTGTCACTGACTTTTGGTTATCAACAACATTTTTGGTTATCAACTTTACATTGATTTAGCTTAGAACAAAATATATGTATCTCTATACAACATACTTTAAATTAAGGAGTGGAGGTTGTCCTTGCCCCTCATTTTGCCATTAAGGTATTTATAAAAGGATTTTTTGTTGTCCTTCACAGAAGCGGCCAGTCTAAGCTCTAACTGGGCTTTTGCCTCTTTATTTTTTTTCCTGCAAGACCTAGCAACATCCTTAAACATCTCATGGGTTACCTCTCCTTTCTTCCATAGAAGATACACCCTCTTTTTTTCCCTTAATTCATTCAGAAGTTCATTGCCCATGCAAGCTGGCTGTCTGCCCCAGCAGCTCATCTTCCGGCACATTGGCACAGCCTGTTCCTGTGCCTTCAAGATTTCTTTCTTGAAGTAGGTGCAGCCCTCCTGGACCCTTTTGTTTTTAAGGGCTGCTTCCCAAGGTATCTTCTGCATTAGTTCCTTAAGTAATCTGAAGTCTGCCCTCCGGATGTCCGGAGTGGAGGTTTTGTTGATGACTCTCTTAGCTTGACTGCATATTGAAAACTCAATTATTTCCTGGTCACAGCAAGACACAGGAACAAGATGATGACAAGAGCCCCGATTTCTTTCTGGTCACCCTATTTAAGGCATTCCTAGGCAGTGTGTCCAAGGCCAATATATAATGGGTGTGCAGCACGCCACTTAATCATAGCCCACAAACCCTGGGGACTTGCCCCTTATGGAAGGAACCTCTGTCCTGGTGGGATGAATGGGCACTAATTACTTGTCCCCGGGCAATTTGCAGCTTGGAAAGCAATTTTGTGCCTTTGTCTTTCCCCATTCAAACCTCCTGGATGGAGATGGGGGAAGGAGGTTTGGAGCACACCTTAACACCATTTTAGAATTGATTAGACTTATTTAGAATGTATTTTGGAAATGCATTACCTAATTCAGTATCTCTTAGACTTTAGTAAAGTACCTGTTGGAAAAAGTAAATATGAAAAATATAAGATACCTTGATCCTTTTTAATTCAGGATGTTGCTGTACAATGTAGCAGAAATGCAGAGTGATATCTACTGCTGTCTGGTTTTATGTTTAATTAAAAATGAGAACGGACAAGAGCAGCCAGAGTCTGTCATCATTTTCAGCTTTTCAGTAAAATTGAATGCTAGCTGAAAATGTACTTACCTTGAATTAGGTTGTACGTATTATGTACTCTCTTTCTTAGCAAGAAGAAAAAAAAAATGTACTTGGGAGAAAGAGGCAGGTATGAAATGAGCCTTCTATCCTGGCTCACAGAATGAAAATGTGCAGTTATGTTGTACTGTGTGTATATCCTGTGTTCTGTACTGAAGCAAATCAACAAATTTAAGATAAAATGAATGTCAAAGTTATTTGGAGGAGGAATTAGTCTGTGATGCAAAGATGAGAAAGTGTGTAACACAGCCATGTTGCACCACATTTATTTCCTTGTGTGGACCCAGTCCATTTACTACTTTTTTCTACACTATGCCCTTGCCTTCTGTCCATACAGAATTAAAGCAGTTAAACCTTTTCTCATCGAATCATAAAATGATCTAGGCCAGAAGGGACCTCCAAAGTCATCTAGTCTGACCTCCCCACAGTCAACAGGCTCATCCTCAACTAGACCAGCCTGCCCAGGGCCTCATCGAGTCTTACCTTTAATATCTCCAGGGAAGAGGCCTCAACCACTTCCCTGTTGTTGTTTTTGGGCTTTTTTCCTAACTTAATAAGAATGGCATGATGACTAGGAACTCCTCCTAAGAAACCATATTCCAAGGAACTAGATAGGGTTCTAAATCTGACTAAGATAACTGACCTAACATTTGAAAATTTTAATATCCCATCAGTTGTCTTGACTGCAGAAGTCCAGGATCTATAGCAAATCTGTCATTGTGCAGAAATATGTTCAAAATCAGCATCGGTTGGGAGTGCACTGAATAATGTCCTGTCCATGAACACTTAGAATATTTTCCTGGGAAGTGATGAACTGGATTAATTTGGTGTAAGGCATGCCTTATTCCATAAGATTTCTCACAGAGAAATTTGAATTCTTAAACTGTTTGAAACCTAGGGATTATGTAGTATTCTGTGCAAGATTAAGGGTGTTAATTTGTATATAGAGGAACTGTTTGAAACGTAGATAGCTTTCTACTGGTACCACACTTTTTGTGAAGATTTTGAAGTTTGCCTTCTAGAGATAATTCTGTGCTTCATAATCTGCCTTCACTTCAGACTTGAAAAATGGGATTTAAAAAATGTCAGTAGGCACCATGTTTTCTTTTGAGAGGTTCCAAGTAGTGTCCTGTGTACTGTACAGAATGTTGGCTTGCTGTGTAGTGGCTGACTTTGCTCATACACTACATAGGGAGCTTGGGCATTAAGTTTGGATTTTATCCTCCTTGAAAACATTAAAACCAAAAATCGTGACAGACAATCTGTAAGGCTGAGATAAAGCAGATTTAATATGAATGTTCAAGGTAGATAAGGCAAAAGACAAACATTTGTAGACATTTCAATGAGTTGTTTACATTCAAATTTGTTTCCAAGTGTCTTATGCAAAAAGTAACCTCCTTTTTTTGGGGTTGTTTGTGGTTTTTTTTGTTTGTTTTTTCCTCCTAAAAGTAGATAAGTCAGAGTAATTATCTCAAAAATTATATGGGTGCAGACAGGTCAGAGCACCATTTGGTAATAACCCGATCATTCTGAAGTAGTGTTAGCTTTCATATGTAACCTAACATCTAAGTTGCCTTAGAGAAAAATGAAAGCTGGTAGATGTAACAGCAGTGAAAGAGTAAAGAAAAAAACAAGGAAGCCCCACAAACAGCCAGACACCATTGCTTTGATTTGTGTATAAATTGGCTAAGTCATAATAGAAGAGAGCAGGCAGAAAGATGGATTGGAAAATGGAAAAGAGTAAAAGAAATTTTGGAAAGGCAAACCTCATTTCACAAGTCTGTGGGAATCTGTGGACAAATTGTGTACTTGTGTTTCCAAAGGTCATTTGATTAAGTTTGTTATTTTCAACTCTTAAAGAAACAGCCTTAAAATCATGAGAGGTGTTGCTGTGGTTTAACACCTGGTTAACAATTAGGACACAAAGGATATCTCTGTGTAAAAAGCAATCAGTAAGGAACACAAGAAAATTGTGTTGAGAATTACTCAAACATTCTTGTCCATTGTATGGAAAAAGAGTAAATAATAACATGAAATGGCATTAAGGACAGTTGCCAAAGATAGTAAAAGCCACAGAAGTTGCAAAAAGGTTTTGTGATACTAAGCATATAATATTTAAAAAATGCATATATTGCTCAGGTAGAAGTAATGCAGGTGGAAGAATAAGCTGTACAAATTTAATGATGGTATCCCTCTTACCAGGGAGGGGGGAAATACAAAAGCAATTAAAAAACCAAACTATTTTATGTATTGAGATGAGTTGTCTGCCCATTAGAATGTTTGCTGAGCACTTAAGGGGAATTACAAAAGAAGGGGAGTACTGAGGAGTGTTAGGAAAGAAACAGAACAAATCAGGAGACACCAAGTCTTACTCCACACCATGGTTTGCACGATTAATATCACTTCTAGCCCTGGATATTTAATCTCACAAAGAATATATGAAGGTGAAAAAGCACTAAAAAAGTATTGGTGATGACTGCATCTAAATTATCTGAAGTCTGAATCCTGTGCTATCTAGATCAAATATTTATCCTACAGTTTAGTTTACTTTTCATTGGAAGAAGCATGTCAGTTGAGATTTGTCTGTTTTCTCTGTTCTGAGATCATCTGCAGTAAAGTCATCTCAGAATGGCATTGGCAAGGCACTGTTTAGTTGTAGCTAACAATAATATGGAATACTAATTGAAAATGTGTGAAATACCACAATTTCCATAAAAAGAGAGGTGTTTTGTTGGTCATGGTGGGGGTTCTGTTTTGTTTGTTTATTTGTTTTTCTGGCAGTAGGGAAAGTATGACTGCTGGAGAGGATGTAATAGATCCATAAGACATAAATGGAAAGGAAAGAAAAAATGGATTTTTTCCCCCCCTCAGTTCAGAATGAACCACTGCATATTTTTTCCAGGGATGGAGGTGAGGTTGACTAGGCTATAGTTTCCTGGAACCTCTTTCTTGCCCTTTTTGAAGACTGGAGTGACATTGTCAGGAACCACTGTCTTTAGCAATAGCTCGGGAAATCAAGTTTGGGTACAGTTTGATCAGATCAATCTTTTAAAAAGTCCACATGTTTTTTTTTTGGTGGATTAAATGGAAGTGTAGAACAATAATCAAAACCAAGGTAATGGAAAATAATCATCAAAAGAATGCACAGTGGGATGCAGCTATAAAGTTATTTTGGCCTGCTCCTCCTTCCCAATAATGAATCAATGCTAAGTAATCAGTGCATATTATAGATACTTGACAGCATGAGATTATTAGATGGTAACATGCAACCTTGGAGACAGTGAAATGTAGTATCTGTCCCTTCAAAATCTCTAATTTCCAAAGCACCAATAAACAAGAGCAACTGTCAGTTTAATCAATGTTATCAGCAGGATGACAAATATTTTACAATTTCACTTGATTCTGACATCTGTCTTTTGGGATTCATACAGTAAGTTACCTTATTCCCAGCATTCATTTAACAAATTGTTGGGTTTTATGTCGATGACAACAACTTCTTGAGACAAGTTTTCAGCAGCTTTATATCTTAGCAAACTACTTGAGATCTAAATGCAGTGGTTATTTTACAATGTAGTGTATATATAATTATTTTGTTGGAATCACAGAATGGTAGGAGTTGGAAATTACCTCTGGGGATCATGTAATCCAACTCCCTACTTGAAGCAGATTTGTCTTCTAAAGGAGGTTACACAGACATTTTTTGAAAGTCTTTTTAGAAAGAGAAGGAGACTCCACAACCTCCCTGGGCAGCCTGTTACTGTGCTCCATCATCCTCACATCAACAAGTTTTTCCTTATGTTTAGGTGGAACTTCCTGTGTTGTAGTTTGTTCCCATTGTCCCTTGTCCTATCACTGAGCTCCAGTGAAAAGAGACTGGCACCAGTTTCTTGACACCTGCCTTCTAGATAAGTATTGGTAAGATCCCTTTTCAGCCTTCTCCAGGTGGTTCTTTCACCCTATTCTTATAAGAGAGATGCTCCAATGTCACAGTATTTGTAGCTATTCCCTTTATAGTTATTCCCTGGTTTGGCTTTTTTTTTTCATATGCGGAGCCTGGAAGTCAAGACAATACTCCAAATGTGGCCTCACTAGGGAAAGAGTATGAAAATCATTGAGAGTATGGTCAAACATCTTTGTATGAATTATTCTTTTTTTCTGAAATACTGTGGAGTGCAACATTTCTGTTATCTAGGGAAGTGGTATGTATGGCTATTTTAATTAGCTTTGTAACATAACACTGTGGTTTAGAATTAATCTAAATTTAATAGCGTGCTTGAAAGGTTTAAGTGCTGTGAGAAAGTGATCACCATATGTCTTTCTTCAGACCTGTTCACAGAATAGAAGTCTTTGGAAGTACCCTTTATGTAGAGAGGTGGTTCTCCCTCAGAATCCTGTTTGTTTTTTTTTTCCCTGTTACAGTGTTTTTCTAATTTGGAGTGTATTCTCTGATACTAATTAAGACTCTCAGGAATGCTTCAAATTATGCTGGATGTTGGTTGAGAAATAGATTAGAGTCTTACAATAGAAAACCAAGTGTATGAGAAAATTCATAGTTTCATAGTTTCAGTCAGGGTTGGAAGGGACCACAAGGATCATCTAGTTCCAACCCCCCTGCCATGGGCAGGGACACCCCACACTAGATCAGGCTGGCCAAAGCCTCATCCAGCCTGGGCTTAAACACCTCCAGGGATGGGGCCTCAACCACCTCCCTCGACAACCCATTCCAGGGCTTCACCACCCTCATGGTGAAGAACTTCCTCCTCACATCTAGCCTGAATCTCCCCACCTCCAGCTTCATTCCATTCCCCTTAGTCCTATCACTCCCTGATAGCCTGAGAAGTCCCTCCCCAGCCTTCTTGTAGGCCCCCTTCAGATACTGGAAGGCCACAATGAGGTCACCTTGGTGCCTTCTCTTCTCCAAACTGAACAGCCCCAACTCCGTCAGTCTGTCCTCATAGGAGAGGTGCTCCAGCCCTCTGATCATCCTCGTGGCCCTAATGCATGATTCAGCCATGCCATTAACTTTTTATTCTGTATGGTCTATTTGTTTTCTAGAATGGTCTTGAAAGCTGTATACTTTTTCAGCACAGTGATTTGCTATGAATCAATCAGAAATACTAAGGTTTTCATATGTCTTTGCTATGATTATTTTGAATACTTGGTTTCAGTTAAAATGGCTGCCAAATCTGAAATATGAACATAAACTACCATTTTTAAACATTTCACTTCTCAATCAAAACTGTCACTAGCATATGCTCCAGGTGCAGCATGTATCACATGTGCCTCAAAATGTATGGTTTGAGATAGCTAATAAAGATGGAAGTAATAATGTTGTTGCAAATCTTTATAGTGTGGAAAGGAGAGTAACAGGACAAGGCATTTTTCTTCCATAGTCACGCAATTCAGATGGTTCATTAGGTGCATTTTTATTTTAATGGCTACTTATTTTTAATTCAAGTTTGTAGTATAGGAACACGAGAAAAGATTTCACTCTAGTTCTCTGACTGAGGTTTGAATTGCCTTTTGGAATGCTAATTACAATATTTATTAATAATGTATGAGTGTAGAGGCTTTTTTTTATAGACATGTTCTTGTGTATGCCTTCAACCTCTGCTTTGTGCCATATTCCATCACATTTCACAGGCTAAGTAGGGTCAGGATAGGTCAGTGAATGATTATGATATTACCAGTGAAATTGTAGGTCCTACCACAAGAAATGGCATTAGTGATTAAGTATCTATTTTTCACTCCTGAACATTAAAATATGGTATTACAGGACACGGCACTGTGAATGAATTGTGAAAGCAAGGCCATAACCATTCAACTCCTTGGAGTTACTAAAGACCTAAAAGATTATTTTGAATTTTCTGAGTTTTCCTGCTAATGGGATCGTTAATCAGAGTTAGAAATTCATAGTAAGAACCTGTATGTATGAGTGGAAGAGAGATGAGTTCAGATGGGAAATTAGATACACATTTTAATGTCAGTGATGATTACTTCTGAAAGCTACTGTGAAACTGGCAAATTATCCATCTGCGAGTGTCTGAAATGATGCCTTTGGAGAAAGTGGTCTTCTGCTTTTGTAGAAAACAGAAAACATAAGGGTAACTGGGTTAAAACAAAACTGAAAGATTTCAAGGCAATTCCCTACTGTCCAGGGAAACCACCTTATACAATCCGTTTTGTAAACCGCATCTGAAGTTACTATCTGAAGTTACTATACTGGTTCTAACAGCCCTGTTACCTGCATACCCACTCAAAATGTGCTCTAGAGCTTGATGCTTTAAAAGCAAGATTTTAAAAAAAAATATTTTTAATTATATTTGTTTTAATCATATTTGATTTAGGTAAGGCTCTTCTTTGGCTCTTTACCCTCCACTTTTCTTGTTTTCCTTTTCTGTGCCTGTAATCGGAGTAAACAGGAAAGGGGCTCCATTAGAACATGAAGCTACGTGCTTACCTTGATGTCAATGGTGAAAGGTTACACTAGTGCTTTTCTGCATCCAATCTTGGTTTGTGGTACAGTTCAAAGGCTAGATTACAAAGGTTGCCACACATCTCTCTGACTCTTCTCTAGTTGTAGAATCTGTGTGGGTGGAGTAAACTATGGCAGAGTGTCTGAAAGGGTTGCTGTTTTTATTAATCCACAGGCCACAACTCTAGCATATACCACAGTCATGCAGAGATGCATGAAACCTTGAGACACATTTGTAACCTTTGCTGAGCAACCCAGTGCCTAATGGTACTGTTTCTGAGTCTTCATTGACCCTAATTTTGTCTTTTCTCATCTTGCTACAAGATGATATAAGCTTCAATTCCAGTCCTTGGCTTCAGGCATGAATACTGCCAGGAATGATTTGGTCAATATGGGCTAGTACTCAGTACCTTCTGCAGAGTGTGTATGCATGTCTGCTCCCATGTGTGGAGTATTCCAGCAATGGCCAGAAGCCATGGGGAGTGTTCATGGAACTTTTAAAGGAAGGCATCCCTCTTCTCTAAGCTCACTATTTTACCCTAGTATTATTTTGCCCTGCCTGATGTTGTAAGTGATGGTCCATATGTTCTCCTATCTTATAAAATTATACTGTTTCTTCTCCTATGGGAATACCAATTGTGGAGTGGTTTATCACCAGTGATTGCTCCAATGGTTGCTTGTTGTGTTTTTCATTTAAGGAGAGGCTGAAAGAACTGATACTCATCTGCCTGGAGAAGTGAAAGCTTGGGGGAAATCTTATCAATGTGTATAAATGCCTGAAGGAAGAGACTGCAGATAAGGGGGTAGACTCTTCTCAGTAGTGCCCAGTCACAGGACAGGAAGGAATGGACACAAATTAAATAACCTTGAAGTTCCATCAGAACATGAGAAAACAGGTTTTTACTGTGAGTGTGGTCAAACCTTGAAATACATTGCTAAGAGAGGTTTTGGAGTCACCTTCTGTGGTGATACAGAAAACTCAGACACAGTCTTGAGCAAGACTCTATCAGACCCTGCTTGAACAAGGGTGTAGGACTAGATGATCTGAAGAGCTCCCTTCCAAACTAAATGATTCTCTAACTCTCTGACCTGCTGTGGACAGACTGTAAATGGTATTGGGACAGCAAACTTCTACCAAAGCATAATTACAGGAGCAGAGTTAGAGTAGAAATAAAAATCACACCAGGAGAGTAAGAGTGTGTCATGATGACTGCTTCATGGCAGTGTAAGCCCATGAATTTGTTGTTCTGTTACCTAGGTGTGCAAAAAGCACAAATTAAAAAGTTGAGACAGCTCATATTTTCAGTGTTTGGGGAGTGCTAAGGGTACATCTTACATAAGTAAAAGCATGACAGACAGTCACCAGAGTTAGTACAAGTATATATCCACACTTCACTATACTGCATCATTTTTTCTCTCCCAAAATGTGTCCCTTGTTTCTCTTAACTTTACTTTCAAAGGGTAAGCTAATATTAAGAAAGACCCAAGAAAGGGAGTGGGGGAAGGAGAAAAAAAGAAGACCAGAGAAAAGATGGAGTTGTGAATTACAAGAAAATTAGTTTATAGGACACTAGATACCATACTAGGAAGAACATGTAAAATGTTTGCACCCAGAAGTTACAGGATTTATGGGATACAAGACCTTCCAGAACAATGTTGAAAGACTGTTTCAGTCAGAAGGAGCAAGATGTGTGGATGCCTTCATCCATTTAGCAAATTATGTCTGTTTTGTGTAAGCCACTTGGATCTTCCTAAATTTGAAGAACAGTATGTGCAGCATGCTCAAGCCAAGGTCCTTTAGCTAAATATTAACCATTCTGACGCATTTCTGAAGGAAATTAAGGCAAGATTAAGGCCCTGGGACGAAGTGAAAGTTTTAGCCAGTTTGTTGTGATAAACTGGCTTATCAGGAAATGTCTATGACCAACTGGTTGTTGAAATACATTTAGATTGTGTAATCTTGGAATATTGCGTGATAGTGGTGATGAATTAGACTATAGTCTGTCTTGTTCTCCAGAGTCATATCCTAAAAATGAAAAATTGTGAAAAACTAAACAATAATCTAAAAGTTGCAAGTAAAAAATATTAAAATATTTAGATTGTGGTAGCCTTTGTCACCTAGAAGTCTCTATTAAGGTCTCTATTAAGGTTTCAGTGTGCTGTGTAAGCTTTACATGCCCTTTGTAATGGTGATATCACACTGACATCTGGTACTTGAAGAAAGATCTACCTCTTTGGATGATACAGGGCAGATGGAGCTCACTCTCAGATAAAATCAGGGATTTGGCTAGAGAACCAGACCATAAGCATATTCATAAGTAGTGGTTCTTTCTCTAATGGCAGTTCAGGAACTTAAGAAACCCATTCTTCTTAGGGAAGAGGATACATCATTGGACAGTTTTTTTTGCAAACCAGATGTATTCTTGTATGACACAAAGTTGACAGGGAAAAGTGGGTATACAAAACAAGAGGACTTTATTCAATGTCGCGCAGCAGCAGTAATTCCAGATTGAAATAGTTTAGGGCTTGACCAAAATAAAAACTGACTTTCAGGTCTTCAGCACTTCAGAAAGTACACTGTGTGATTTAATGTGGAAGTCAGGTGCACTATTTGTTAACTTATTTAAATGTTTTTATAAAAACTTAGGTTTTAAAATAAAAGCAGCTTGGGCTTAAAATATCCACTGATCCTGTTTAAGTGAAAGGCTAGTGTACACATGTATCTATTTTTGCCATTATTTTATGTTTTTAGCATTTCTGTACTAGAAACGTGACATTCTTTGTCCAGGTATGAAAGTATTTCACTTTTTTATCACAGTATATTATCACAGTGTTATGATTGTAAGGAGGTTATTAATATTCAATAGGTGGAGCGCTTAATAAAAATATTAACAACTTTATTAATAATAAAAATCCCATGGAAATTATTAATAAAGCCTATTTACTGCTTTGAAATATACGGTTGTGGAACAGATATCTCACCAGCAGGAACAAGTAACAATTTAAACAATATGAGCCAAAATCCAGAAACAATAAACAGCACTTGAAACTGTAAAGGAAAAAGGGAACATCGGCAACAAAGCTGGAGATTGCCCACACGGTGGGGGGAAATGGGGGTGGTGGGAACTCCAGAATTCTCTAGGGCAACAGACCTTTAATAGATGCTTGTAAAAATCAGATTTCGTAGTTACTCACTGATCCTGGCACCCCACGGCACACGTGGGGGATTTAAACAAAACCAAAATGGCATCGACCACGTGAAAGCTGCAGGAACACAGTTTCACTTTCTGTTGGCTTCTGCACCTTGTCGCTGAGGAGCATACAGGATTTATCTCTGAAGGCTTTGTAGCTGGAAGTCTTGTAGAAAAGAGGTTGCTGCTAAAGCGTGCAGAACTTGTTGGCTTTGTAGCTTTGCCTATTTGGAGAAGTTCTTCTGCTGCAATTCTTTGCAGTGGTGCTTGTTCCTTCTTCCAATAAAATGAAACTGTCCTGGGGACTCAACTCCTCCTGGGGTTCGCCTCTTGGCCTGGGGAGACACATCTGTCTGCTCATGGGCTTCACAACGCTATACAGCGAGGGTCTTTGCAGTCCTGGCTGGGTAAACTGAAACACAGCTCAGATTCCAAGCGAGGCTTGTGGTTTCTTCTGGAGCATGGACAATTGCAAGGCAAGGCTCTGGCTCTTTGGGCTGGTATTTATAGATTTCCCGAGACAATGATGGCCAGTGACAACAAAGATTGAGAGATAAAAACCTGACGCTGTAACCTATAGAATGAGTTCTCTCCAAATGTGGCCAAAGGCACACACACCTGGCCCACTTGGACTCCAGGACATGTTCAGACAAGCCTGGGCAACATGGGCATTTTCCTGAAAAACCAGACCTGCTGGCTCCTGCCTCATTGTCTGGTTCAGAGCATTGTTGAGGCTTTTTTGTCCCTTCAGGATACACAGTCTATCACAATATATTATTAGAGGTTGGAAGGGACCTCAAGAGATCATTGGGTCCAACCCCTATGCCAGAGCAAGATCACTTAGGGTAGTCTGCACAGAAATGCATCCAGGTGGGTTTTGAAAGTCTCCAGAGAAGGAGACTCCACAACCTCTCTGGGCAGCCTGTTCCAGTGCTCTGTCACCCTCACTGTAGAGAACTTTCTCCTCATGTTGAGGTGAAATCTTGTACGTCCAAGCTTGAACCTGTTGTTTCTTGTCTTATTATTGTGCACCACAAGAAAGAGCTTGGCCCCCTCCACTTGACACCCACCCCTCAGATATTTATACACATTGATGAGATCCCCTCTTGGTTTTCTCTTCTCAAGACCAAAAAGCCACAGAGATCTCAGTCTATCTTCATGGGAGTCATGCTCAAGTGCCCTAATCATCTTTGTGGTTCTCTGTTGGATTCTCTCCAACAGTTCTCGTCTTTCTTGAACTGAGGAGCCCAAAACTGGACACAGTATTGCAGGTGTGGTATCACCAGGGCAGAGTAGAGAGGTAGAATAACCTCCCTAGACCTGCTGAACATACTTTTCTTGATGCACCCCCAGGAAAGAATTGTCTCCCTTGACCACAAGGGCACATTGTTGTTCCATGGAGAACTTGCTGTCCACTAAGTCTCCAAGTTCTTTCTCTGTGGAGCTGCTTTCCATCAGGGCAGCCCCTAACCTGTACTGCTGTCTGTTGTTATTCCTCCCCAGGTAGAGGACCCTGCATTTGTCCTTATTAAAATTCATGAGGTTTGCCTGCACCCAGCTGTCATTGGATGGCTGCACAGCCTGACAGGGTGACAGCCACAACCCCCGCCAGTTTTGTCTCATCAGCAAACTTGCTGAGGGTACTCTCAATCCCCTCATCCAGGTCGCTGATAAAGATATTGATCAAGACTGGACCCAGTACCTATCCCTGCAGAACACCACTGGCTACAGGCCTCCAAGTTGACTCTGTGACCCTGATGACAACCCTCTGAACTCTGTTGTTGAGCCAGTTTTCAATCCACCTCACAGAGCAGCTGTCCATGCCATATTTACTAAGTTTTTCAGTGAAGATGCTATGCAAGACAGTATTGAAACCTTTACTGAAGTCAAGATAAATGACAACCACTTCTCTTCCCTCATCTACCCATTTGGTCATGGTTTCATAGGAGGCTATCAGATTAGTCAGACAGGTTCTCCCCTTGGTAAATCCATGTTGGCTACTCCTGATAACCTTCTTGTCTTCCATGTAGTTAGAGATGACCTCCAGAATGAGCTGTTCCATCACCTTTCCAGGGATAGAAGTGAGGCTGAGTGGTCTGTAGTTATCTGGGGTCTGCTTCTTGCCTTTTTTGAAGACTGGAATGACATTTGCTTTCTTCCAGTCTTCAGGCAACTTTCCTGTTCTCCATGACTTTTCAAAGAGAGAAGGAGAGAGGTTCAGCAGCAGTATCAGCCAGCTCTCTCAGTACTCATGGATTCACCCCATCAGGGCCCACGGACTTGTTTGTCTTTAGATGATGTAAGAGTTCTCTAACCCAGTCCTGACTGAACAGTGGAATGTCCACATCTCTCCAGTGCTGCTCCCTTGCTTCTAGAGACTGAAGTTCCTGAGGGCTGGTTTTAGGAGTAAAGACTGAGGCAAAGAAGGCATTCAACAACCGTAAACCTCTTTTTTATGTTTGAGTTTTACTAAGAGTTCCTTGCTTATCCATGCAGGTCTTCTGCCTGCCTTACTTGACCTTTTTTTTTCCAAGGGAATGCATTTCTCTGAGCTTGGAGGAGGTCTATATATTTTTATAATGCTGCAGACGTTATGTTCAGGTTCTTACAACTGATACATGCTGATTAGTGAAATCAATGGCATAAGCATCAATGAGAATTAAGCTTTGTGAGATAATTTGATTCCATAGTAAATAATGATCATTAGAAGTCTAGATTAAAAAAAATAATTTGTATTGATAACATCATTATAAGGAAATATGTAATATTTATTTTTATTAAATTCTGTTCAGTAATAGTTTAATTCTTTTCGAGCATCCATGTTTCTATGATGCACAATATATTAGATTTTGTAAACAGGTGCTTCCTTATTTACCTTTAAATGATGATATGTTTTGTTTATGTGACTCTTCAGTATTACTGCTTTATGGTCATTGAATTCTAATCCTGTGTGCTGCTGAAAAGGTTTAAAAGTGAAACAGCTCTGCCATGGAAAAGCTGTGACCCCAAAGCAATGGTTATTGCATCATTTTTAGAAAGTGGAAGGACAACAAAGTGAGACAGAGCTTTCTCCAAGTGGGTTCAGAGACTTTCATGCTTTCTATTCTAAGTTACCTTTTTTAATTCAGTAGCAAAAAAACTTCTACTCTATTTAATTAAAACATTGCAAGTCTTGCTGAAGGGGAAAGCTAAGACAATGACTCATACAGGAAAGGCATTAGTCACAGCCCAGCTGATCTTGTGGGACTTAGGAAACAGTGAAAACCAGATCTACAAAGCTTCTTAAGTATCATTCAAAAGTTACAGTCCTAAAAACTTGTAACACTTCTGTCACATAACTCTGAATGTGCTTAAATGTTGAATAACTTTATTCAAAAAACTAAGGTTTCTCATGTGGCCTCAGTTGGTAGCACCTAAGACTCTTACTGGGAAGGTCGTGAGTTCAAGCCTGCAGTGGGCAGGAGTGTTCTCTCTGGGGAGCAATGTCCTTTCACTTGGTGCCATGGTCTAGTCATGGGGTTTGTGGAGACAGGTTGGACTCGATGATCTTCAAGGTCTCTTCCAACTTTAGCAATACTGTGATACCCCATAAGGATCTAAGCATTCCTGAAAGCGCTTCACTAGAGCAAGACTGAGTAGCTCAATTCCTAACTCGCGTCTTAATTTCAGGAGAATTTAAAATGCATTTCATTTATCTTGAAAAACTGAATCCATAGATTGCAGACATCACTGTATCATGTTCCTAAAAGTGCAAAAAATGAAGACCAATTATATTTGTTAATCAAGGTAGATACTTTCCAATAATAAGCATATAATAAATTATTTCTTCTATGACAAAACAGCAAGTCATTGAAACTTATTTTGCTGCTCCAAATTAAATGATTCTCGAGAAATTAAAAAGTGTTCTGGGAAGTTCTAAACATTTAATGGTCAATTTAGGAAATGATAAACACTCTAAAAAGAGAGTTTTTAGCTCTGAAGATCAAGAACCTGGATTTTATGGCTGCTTTGTATGTTTGCAAAATGCATACATAAATATGCCACATAAATGTGTGTGTATATACAGAAGTTACAGTTATCTAAATATTTGTTATTAAATAACATTTTCTACAATACTTGTGCCTGAATAACATTAAACTTTAAAAGAAGAGATTTGAGCTCATATGCTTTGTCAGAAAACTTTGTTAGGTACTACTTTTACTCAATGGTCAATTGGTACAGAGCCTGGGAAAAATTCTCCTTAAGCCTATATTCAAAGGAAAAGGCAATTAAGAATGATTAAAAATTCTTAATCAAACCTAAAATTATTACTCTGGGAGCCCTTGTTCTGAGTGTTATTCAAAATTAATTAAGTTCTGTGAGTTCATAAAATGTATTCCAACATTGCAATGCTTCTCAACAATATTAAGCCTTTGGATTAATATGCTATTGCAAAGTTTGATGTTGATACCTGTTATGAAGTAGAGGCAGGTTTTGGTTTTGGTTTGGGTTTGGGTTTGGTTTTTTGTTGGTTGTTTTTTTTTGTTTGTTTGTTTGTTGTTGGTTTTTTTTCTTCATAATGAGATTTAATGCCAGTTTAACCAGCTTTAATTGAACTTTGGCTTACAAACCATTTTCTTGCAATGTGAAATGAAATTTGCTGAGTTTATGTTTTTTTAATTACAATTAATTAAACCAACCTGTGGTCAAGTGCTTGTGAACTATTTCCCTCGCATTTCCAAGCTATAGTACAATGTTCTAGTCACACAATTTAATTTTATCAGGAGTCAACACATTCAAACATTAGGCAACAATAGTCTACTTTTTTTTTGTACCTGTTGACATTTAATTGATCAATTCAAAAAAGAACTGAGTTGTGTTATCAGTTAAGTAAAGGTAACTTAGCAGCACTAGTTCCCTCACATTACCAAGCTATAGTGCAATGTTCTAGTCACACAATTTAACTTTATCAGGAGTTATCACATTCAAACATTAGGCAATAACAGTCTAATTTTTTTGGTACCTGTTGACATTTAATTGATCAATTCAAAAAAGAACTGAGTTGTGTTATCAGTTAAGTAAAGGTAACATAACAGCACAGTTAATACAGACCATGACCATGTATATACCTCTGCTTATCTCTTGTGTTTATGTAGATATTAAAAGTTACTCAATGAAAGTTAAGTTTTCCATGTTAAAGCATTCACATTCATAATAATAACCATTAACTTCATATTCTACTTTCACATATTTGATATGTAAATTCTCTTGCATATTTCAGTGAGCTCCTGTCTGTCGTGCTTTTGTTGTGTCTATGCCTGTTCCGTTCTTCCTTGCTACATTATACAAAATAATGTGCAGCTAATTTTTAATAGGTTATTTTAAGAGGTAACTTTTAAAATATATGGTATTGGAGAATTAAAATAACAATTTTATTGTATTGCATAGAGCTGGGGGAGTATAACATGTGATTTACTAGCGCCAGGGTATAATTTTCATGTTTGAAGTCTTGTACCATTTTTTTGTCTCTGTGTTAGTTACACTGTTTCAACAATACTGTGTTACTTTCAGTTCCTCATTACAAGTCATCCTTTCCCCTGGCCCAGACCCAAACAAGCTATTAGCATTAATTTGAATGTTGCTATGCTGAGAACTGAACTGTGTAGGTGTAACAATGGAATTACTCAGTTTCCTTAATTTTGATTTTCTTAGGCTTAAGTCCTTGGCCAATGTTTTGTCATTCCTTCTCTGCTTCTCATATTACACTCAGGAAGCATTATTAAATTTATTAGTATCTTTTTATCTATCAGGTCCTGTAACTTACTTCTCCCTCCAACACTTTACATTTTAGTTTTATGTCAAAAGATTAGATTTTGAATTTAATTTTTTCCCCAGGAGGAGGATCTTGTGCCTCCAGTCTGTACCTGCTTCACTTTCTTTTTACAATTATCTCTGAATCACAAATGTGGAAACACATTTACAACCTATCCACAAAGATCAAGCACCCTAAAAGAAATATTTGGAAAAAGATACCCTGTGGAATTGTAATTATTTTGTGACTTGTTAATATAGACAGTTCAGAGAGCACTTAATTCAGTCCTTAGGGTTCAGTCAACCTGACAGTATAAAAACTGTAAACAATATGCAGATCTGTCCTAGCCTTTACTAAGTCTGACATTTTTAATACAATATTGCCCTATAGACTTCCTGTTGTTTTCTGAATATATTCCTATGTGAAATATAACTATAGACATTGATTTCTAATAATCTTTGTTTTTTCTCAAGAACTGGAAGGGCACAGTATGGCAAATACTAACTAACCTCATGGGTTTATTAGATTCATAGATTCATAGAATCGTAGAATGGTTTGGGTTGGAAGGGACCTTAAAGATCATTTAGTTCCAACCTGTTGTGGGCATGGACACCTGCCACTAGAGCAGGTTGCTCATGGCCTCATCCAGCCTGGCCTTGAACACCTCCAGGGAGGGGCATCCACAACATTCACAGGCAACTGGTTCCAGTGTCTTACCACCCTTACTGTAAAGAATTTCTTTCTAATATCTAGTCTAAATCTACCATCCTCAAACTTCAATCTATTTCCTCTTGTCCTATCACAACAAGCCCTTGTGAAAAATCCCTTCCCAGCTTTCTCATAGGCCTGCTTTAGGTACTGGAAGGCCACTGTGAGGTCTCCCCAGTGCCTGCTTTTCACCAGGCTGAACAGCCAGAACTCTCACAGCCTGGAGAGGTGCTCCAGAACTCTGATCATCTTTGTGGCCCTCCTCAGGACCTGCTCCAGCAGTTTGGTGTCTTTCTTGTGTTGGGGCACCAGAACAGGGTGCAGTACTCCAGGTGAGGTCTCACTAGAGCAGAGAGGGCTAGAATCACTTCCTTCATCCTGCTAGTCACACTTCTTTTAATACAGCCCAGAATACACTTGATCTTTTGGGGAATAAGCACGCATTGCCAACTCATGTTGATTTTTTTATCACCTGATGAAACAGCTGCTTTTATTTTATCCCAGTAGTAATGAATCTGAAATATTTTCTCTTTCTCAGGAGAATATAATGGAAGTTATACGAAATCAAGAATTTTTACTTCTACCAGCTGAAGAACTCCATAAACTTCTTGCTAGTGATGATGTGAATGTACCTGATGAAGAGACCATTTTCCATGCCTTAATGATGTGGGTGAAGTATGATATGCAGAGGAGATGCAATGACTTAAGCATGCTACTTGCTTATATCAGATTGCCACTGCTTCCACCTCAGGTATTTTTAAAATTATTATTATATTTTAATGATAATAATAATGATGATAAACATAGTGTGATTATAATCTCTAACCACTGAATACTCTAGATGTTTAAAAGCAAAGTTGTTTATAATTATAAAAAGCGAATGACAGCAGAAGCAGTATAGTAAATATTCATAGAATCATAGAATGATTGCAGTGTGCCCAGGTGGCCAAGAAGGCCAATGGCATCCTGGCCTGCATCAATAATAGTGTGGCCAGCAGGAGCAGGGAAGTCATTGTGCCCCTGTACTCTGCATTGGTTAGGCCACACCTTGAGTACTGTGTCCAGTTCTGGGCCCCTCAGTTTAAGAAGGACATTGAGACACTTGAATGTGTCCAGAGAAGGGCAACGAGGCTGGTGAGAGGCCTTGAGCACAAGCCCTATGAGGAAAGCCTGAGGAAAGTTGGGATTGTTTAGTCTGGAGAAGAGGAGGCTCAGGGGTGTCCTCATTGCTCTCTACAACTACCTGAAGGGTGGTTGTGGCCAGGATGGAGTTGGTCTCTTCTCTCAAGCAACCAGCACCAGAACAAGAAGGACACAGTCTCAAGCTGCACCAGGGGAAGTTTAGGCTGGAGGTGAGGAGAAAGTTCTTCACTGAGAGAGTCATTTGCCATTGGAATGGGCTGCCCAGGGAGGTGGTTGAGTCCCCATCCCTGGGGGTGTTCAAGAGGGGATTGGATATGGCACTTGGTGCCATGGTTTAGTCATGAGGTCTGTGATGACAGGTTGGACTTGATGATCTTTGAGGTCTCTTCCAACCTTGGTGATTCTGTGATTCTGTGGTTCTGTGATTTAGGTTGAAAAGGACCTTAAGCATCATCTAGTTACAACCTGCCTGTCATGGGCAGGGACAATTCCTACTAGACCAGGTTGCTCAAGGCACCATCCAACCTGGCTTTGAACACTTCATGAGTTGGAGCCTTTACAGCTTCTCTGGACAAACTGTACCAATGCCTCACCCCACTCATGGTGAAGAATTTCTTCCTAAAGTCTAATGTAAATCTAGCTCCTTTCATTTTGAAGCCATTACTCTTTCTTCTTTCACTACATGCCTATGTAAACGCTCCTTCTCCATCTATCCTGTAGCCACATTCAAGTACTGGAAGGCTGCTGTAAGGTCTCTCCAGAGCCTCCTCTTCTCTCAGCCTGTCTTCATAGGAGAGGTGCTCCAACACTCTGATCATCTTCACTGCCCTCCTCTGGACCTGCTCTAACAGTTCCATGACTTTCTTGTGTTGGGGCTGCAGAGCTGGACACAATACTCCAGGTGGGATCTCATGAGAGCAAAGGGGGAAAATCAGCTCCCTTGACCTGCTAGCCATACTTCTTTTGATGCAGCTCAGGATGCGTTTGACTTTCTGTGCTGCAAGTGCACATTGTCAGCTCTTGCTGAGCTGGCAATACTCCCAGAAAAATACCTGGAGATCAGGACAGATACTGCACTGAGTATGAGCCAACAGTGTGAATGTGGAAAACTAAATACTGATCTACATCAGGAAAAAATTCTTTCAGGAGGCAACATGAAGTTGTTATTCCCACAATGCTTGGTGGTGCACCTGGAATATTGTTTCCTGTTTTGCACTACACAATATGAAAGGCATAGGAATAAACTGAAAAAGGTCTGGTGATGGGCTACCAAGATGGTAAGTCAGCTAGGTGGAGAAATCAGGATTTTTTAATCTGCTGAAAAGGAGTCTAAGCAATGATGTAATAACAGTTGAAGGCTTTTTGAAGTGAAGATCATATAACTAAATTCTGTAGCCCTCGTAATTCAGATTGGACGTTGGCTGAAAGAGGGGAATCCCTGGCAATGCAGTGAACCCTTGCAGCAAGTTTTTCAGAGGATAATCAAGCTTTATTGAAGATTTCCCTGAATTAGGTAGATGAAATTATCATCAAATGCAGTTTTGAATTAGACCTGATTTGAATGAGAGGTAGAACTGGTTGACCACTGGAGATCCTTTGGAGCTGTGTTCCAATTAATACTTATATGATTCAGGCTTTAGTTCCTTTTTTTTTTTTTTTTTTTTTTTTTTTTTTTTTCTTTTTTTCTTTCTTTCTTTTTTTCTTTTCTTTCTTTCTTTTTCTTTCTTTTTTTCTTTTTTTCTTCTTTTTTCTTTCTCTTTTTTCTTTTTTTCTTTCTTTTTTTTCTTTTTTTCTTTTCTTTTTTCTTTTTTTTTTTTTTCTTTTTTTCCTTTTTTCTTTTTTTTTTCTTTTTTTTTCTTCTTTTTTTTTTTTTTTTTTTTTTTTTTTCTTTTTCCCTTTTTTTTTTTTTCTTTTTTTTTTTTTTTCTTTTTTTTCTTTTTTTTTTTTCTTTCTTTTTCCAGGGTAGTAAATATTAACAGTAATTTTCTTCTCCTTAGCACCTCCACAGAGTCATCCTTCTTTCGGACAGTGTACTGGGTCTCGCTGAGTGCAGTTAACTTTCTTCATGGCAGCATGTATGGTGCTGTTTTTGCACTTTCAGCTGAAACAGTGTGGGTAACACAGCAATGTTTTGCTGCTGCTGAGCAGTGCTTCCACACCTCAAAACCTTTTCTCTTCTCTACCCTGCTACCTCTCCAAAAGCTAGTAGGTTAGTAGTGGTAAGAACATGGGAAGAATCACAGCCAAAGACAGCTGACCCCAACTGACCAAGGGAATGTCATACTGTATGACACTATGCTCAGCAAAGAAAAGCTCAGGGAGAGCAGAAGGAAGGGGGAGGATGATTGTGGCTATAACATTTGTCTTTCCAATCAATTATTACATGTACTCAATCCCTGTTTACCAGGACATGGCTGGACATCTGCCTGCTAGTGAGAAGTAGTGAGTCAGTATTCTTTATTTTGGCTTTGTGTTTGCAGGGTTGTTTGTTGTTGTTGTTTGTTTTGGTTTGTTTTGTTTCCTCTATTAAACTATCTCTACCTTGATCTTTGAGACTTTTCACTTTTTATTTTCTCCCTGTCCCTCAAGAGAGGGGACTGAGTGAGAAGTAAAGTGGATATTTCATTGCTGGCCATGGTCAACCTATCACAGCCTTTTTTGACACTCCACACTGGGCATCAAAAAGGAGTGTTTGTGGGGAGGGTCACAACACTGAGAATTGAACAGTGATGAGTAAGGTCAGAATCAGCTGCCACCGCAGTCTTACTATTAGATAATGATAGCTATACTGGCAGTAATATCAGATCATATTGACATCTACATGAGTTATTTCTACAAAGGAAGCTAGAGGCAATGTTCCCACATACCTAAATCTCTTTGTGTTCATTTCAGCATACTTACTGTTCCTTATAGAAATTCTGAGCTGAGGGTCCAGTGTATGAACAAAGGAGTCACTAAGACAGTCACCAGGCTACTTCTTCTCTGAGCCTCTCTTCCTTCAAATCATGAAAGAAAAAAAAAGACAAAAATAATATGACAAGGGCAAATAGTTTTGATTGTGAATCCTAGTTGTTCTGCATATTAACCTTCCAGAATGACTCACTTGTCCAAAATCAAGAAAGAAATCCAAGTACAAATCCACTTAAAAATCAAGTAAATGTTAATACTATAATCCTCAAATGACATCCTGAGGTTCTTTCATATTGGGAATGTGACACTGCAAAATAAAAAGAAAAACTGTGAGAGACCTTAAACAGAAGCTCTCAGTCACCCTTACTGGTGAGTTGTTAATTTAATTCCTGACTCTGGTTTGAGTCTTCTTCTCTGGAGACTTTCAAGACCCATCCGGATGTGTTCCTGTGAGACCTCTGCTTGATTCTATGGTCCTGCTCTGGTGGGGGGGTTGAACTCAATGATCTTCAGAGGTCTCTTGCAACCCCTAACATCCTGTGATCTGGTGATCTGGTGAACCACTCCAATTAGATGTCTTCAGACAAGTATCCTGTAGACAGTTGTAATCCTTACACAACTGGAGTAGTTGTTTATTGTCATGTTTCTTCTACCAGTATAATGTGATGAATATGGTTATTAACTTATGGATTATGATAATATGAATTATTAAGATAAATTTTAATTAATAGTCAAAATTATTAATAACTGTTTAGCACTATTTATATGCAGATGCTAGTGCACAGTCATGAAAAATATCCCATAAACTGGTACAGTTTAACAGTGTGAACCCAATTAGAAAAAGTACAAAATAGTTATTCAATTAGGAACTGAGGTTGCAATTCTGCCACTTGTCCACCAGATGGAAAATCAGCAAGACACTTGCAGCTTTATGTTAGGTATCAGGCACATACAATTTAAAGGAACCTTTCATAGACTTAAATCAAATTTGCTCATGAATTATGACTCTGGGCTTTCCAGGGTGGTGCCTTGTGAACCACAAGTTACAATACAATGCAGGCTAAGACGCAGGGATTTTAAACAGAACCATAATTGATGTTAAGCATGTAAACACTGGAAAGATACAGTTTCACTTGCTGAGCTGGTTGCTAAGTCACTGCTAAGACTGGCTACAGGGACACAGCTGGGTCCACTGTGGCTGGCTGTGAGGCTTGCGGAGATCCAGTGCTGGCTCCCTGGGGGATGCGTGGAGGCAGCTTTCTCCTGCGGCTGCAGGGTTGCAGTGCAGACTTGTGCTGGCAGGCAGGTTCACCTGGACAGGCTCTCTCTGGAGCGGCTCGCTCAGTGCTGCAGTCCCTTTGGAGTCGGCAGGGTGCTGTGGAGGAGTAGTCCTCCTTTGAAGAGTGGGGAAGGGGGTGGTGGAGAGCAGAGCAGTGCAGCTGTTCCCATGTCTTGGCTCAAAAGTGGCTGATTCTTCTTGGTGGCTGCTTTCCTGTTTAGGGCTATGGAGCGACAGGCAGCTCCTTTCTCCTGTGACTGTGTGGCTGGCACACAGGATGTGGGTGTATGGTGCTCTTCTTTGTGAGCTGGCACACTTAAGTTTTGGCTTGCAGAGGTCTGCTGTCTTGTGGCTATAGCAGCCTACTGGAACTGCTGGGGTTCAGGCTAGTTCCCTTCCTGTAATGGCAAATCTTGCCAACAGGGTCTCAGTCCCTTTAAGGTGCAGTGGCTTCTTCTTCCCTACTGGTGGGACTGAAATACAATGCAAGTCTGTAGTTGCAGAGTAGCTTGCGAAGGACTCTTTGCAGGCTTCCAGGTAAACTGAGGCATGGCAGTGCTTTCCAGGTATTAAGCTTCTCTCTGGACTGCAAACAGCAGAACATGCACAAGGGCAGAGCACAAGTAATGCAGCTTAGTAGCCAAAGCAATAAAGCTTAACAGCAAGAGCAAAGAGTGACTTGTTTATGATTTGGGGTAATATTTATAAGCTGTTCGAGGCTTGGATTTAGCCACTAGTCAACCTTGGTAATACCTTTAACTAATGGCAAAGCATGTGTTTAGAATTATGCCCAAACATGGAAGCACAAGCATCTCATGAGCATCCCACAAGGCGGGTGCATGGTGTTGTTTACCCCGAAGGAAAGCAGGCTAGATTGTTTACCCCGGCTTGCTGACACCAGGTCCTTTGTGACTCAGCTCTGGGCTAAGCACCCACTCCAGAAAAGAGGGCAAGAGGGGGGATGTGAGCAAAACATGCTCAGACAAGTTCAGCAATATTTGGGGCATAATTCTGGGTGCAGGCTCCCTTCATGACATATAAACACAACATATGCATGTCTGACATGCTTAAGTAGTTACCCTGTTTCAGCTAATATTTTGAAGTATGTGGGAAGAAAGATGAAGGTAGGCTAAGAGAGGCAGCTCACTACATGACCAGATAAATGGACTGTGATGACCAGACAAATGGTATTGTAATATTTTTTTTTTTATGTACAAAACACAGACCCACTTGAAAGGGATCAAGAAAAGAATGCTAGGAGGAGATGATTAAAACAAGATCTATCAGAAATCATGATGCAAAGATTTACAGTCACACTGCTTCATACTGAGATCTCAAAGGGTTGAGTGGGATTTTTTGAATTTTATTTTCTGATATACCATGTGCAACAAAGGAAATAATCACATATAACAAAATTAAAGGTTTCTTTGTCAGAACTGTGAGCTTTTCAACATCTGTGCCAGTTGAGAAGCGAACACACAATATTTTGCATTACTGTAGTCTTTAAAGTGTTGGGTTTTTTCCAAATCTGCCAAGCACATACAGAAGGTAACAAACTGTTCACACACCAACCTCACCCCTACCTCTTTTTGTCTGGAAGGAAATCATGCAGCCTCTGTTGGTTACTGGTCTCTGCCCTGGTTCATAGTAGTTGTCTTTATAATTAATACCTGTGAGATGTTCCATTATGGAGTTAAATGCAGCTATTGACGTCAGTTGAAAGGAATACAACTACTTTGCTGGTTCAGTGAATTGCTCAAAACAGTGAAAAATAAAAGGAAGATTAAAAGTTTATTTTCCTTTTCAATAGCCTCATGTAATATATCAGGTAGTGTATTTATGTGTTTCTTTCTTTGTGTGTGGGGAGGGAACTTTCTCACCCCACCACAGTGTTGCATTGTTATCTAGACTCCTTCAGGTCTTGAATATGAAGGTGTTTCAGTCATTTCCAACCTGGAATGTTCTTTGATTCTATGGTATATAAAATATCAACTACTAAGTCAGATGTATTAAACTTAATTCCATTGTGTATCTTTTAGAACATTTCTCATAAACTTTTCTGCAGATTCAAGTCCAACTTTTAGAGAGAGCATGTTTCATTCTGAGCAGTCAGGAAACTGTTAGCCAGTAAATAGGGTATATGAGAAAAATAATAAAGCTAATTGTAAGAAATGTTAAAAATAATTATTGTGATATAATTGTGATATTATAATATAATAATTATTGTGATATAATAGAGTGATATAATTCTGGCAAATCTTTTTTGGTCCAGTTTAATCTGAAAACTAACCTTTTTCACTGGTGCCCGCCTATGATTGAATATTGCATCTATTTGCTATAATGTCAAAATTGTTTCCACATTAAAATAAAGGTATAACAAAGTTTCAAAAGAAAAATATTGAGAGCTAGAGGTGAAAAATTTACTTTTTGTTACCAAAAGGTGAAATTTTTCCCATTATAAGTTTTGTAAATAATTTAAAACACTCTATCATTTTCATTGCACTGAGAGCTAACTGAAGAGCTCTTTGGAGAGAAGCCAGGTCAAAATTAAAAGCTAATCATTGGACCTTTGAGAAAAATATATAAAAGAAGGGCTCCCTACATTTAAATTCACTAAAAGAGATGAAGTCATAGACTGCAATTACTAACAGATTGGAAAGATTGTACTGAGATCCTCTTAAAACAAAGACTTAAATTTATAGTCTTAGTTTTTATGATACCTCATTTCACTTTCAAGGTGCAGTAATTATATTGGCAATGTAGTCAGACTTGAGTAATAGGATATCAAGCAAAGTAATTCAAAATTCAATAGAAGAATTCAGAACAAGCCAGTCAGAACATATTAAAAGGGAAGTATCACAAAGCCAAAAATGAAATAATAGAACTTATAATGTTGCCCTAAAACTTTAGTTTCACTTTGCCTTTTTTTTTATTTGTCTAGAACTATATGCTAAACTAAAAGAGTTTGAATTTCTTCAGTCAAGTCAAACTTGAAAGATTACTGGTTTGACTAATAGAAGAAATTCTTTATTGCTTCAATAGGTAAGATTTAGCTACTTTCTGTCAATAGGTATTCCAAATATTTTGTGTTGATATGTACAGAAAACATATTAATTTTTGTTCATTTTCACTCTTAAAAGATTCAGGAAAAGTAAAAATACAGTAGCAACCTTAAACCATGTTAATGCTGAAGTATTCTAGATTATTTACTGGAATTCTTCATTTACAAGCTTAACTAGTTTTATCTACAAATTTTTATAGTGTTTTTTACTAAAAGTTAAGAAACGAAGATATTGTTAAGCTGACATTTTGTCTGTTGTTAAAAAAACTCTAAGGAGCTACTTCTTGTGCTAAAAAGGTACCAGAGCGGCCCTCAGGTTTTGGAAGTATTTTTCCATTGGTTTAAAATTATTTTAATGTACTAAAAATTCAAACAAAATTATTATATTTAAAGCAAAGCTACTAAAGATGGCTTGTGGATACATCTATTTTGAGATAATATGATAAACATATACAGAATCCCAGAATCCCAGAATGGCTGAGGTTGGAAGAGAATTCTGGAGGGCATCTGGTCTAACACCTTCCTGCAAGCAGAGACCCCTAGAGCCAATTGCCCAAGACCATGTCCAAATGTAGAATAGAGTAGAGTAGAGTAGAGTAGAGTAGAGTAGAGTAGAATAGAATAGAATAGAATAGAATAGAATAGAATAGAATAGAATAGAATTAACCGGGTTGGAAAAGACCTTCGAGATGGAGACTTGATGGGGTGCTTGGCTGCATGGTTTAGTTGTTTAGGTGGGTTGGATTGGTTGATGGGTTGGACGCGCTGATCTTGAAGGTCTCTTTCAACCTGGTGTATTGTATTATTATTGTATTGTATTATTATTATTATCAAGTCCAACCTATCACCCAACACTATCTAATCTACTAAACCATGACACTAAGTGCCCCATCCAGTCTCTTCCTAAATACCTCCAGGGATGGTGACTCCACCACCTCCTTCCTTGGGCAGCCCATTCCAATGACCAATCACTCTTTCTGTGAATAATTTCTTCCTAACATCCAGCCTAAACCTCCCTTGGCACAGCTTGAGACTGTGTCTTCTTGTTCTATTGGTGGTTGCCTGGGAGAAAAGACCAACCCCCCACCTGGCTACAGCCTCCCTTCAGGTAGTTGTAGACAGGAACAGGGTCTCCTCTGAGCCTCCTCTTCTGCAGGCAAAGCATAGCAGGTGTCTTTGGATACCTCCAAGAACTGTATCAGGGCCTAGTTGAACTCACAGTATAAAATTCTTTCCTAGCATTCAAACAGAATCTCCTGTGTTTAAGTTTGTGCCCCTTGCTTCTGAATATAGATCTGGACACAGTACTACAATTTTAGCCTCGCTGGTACTGAGTAGAGAGGGTTGCCCCTCTTAACTGACTGACAATACTTTGTCTCATGCAGCCCAGCATCCTCTTAGTCTTCTTTGCAGCACAGGCACAGTACTGGCTCCTGTTCTGCCGAGCTGCTTTCCAGCTATGTGGTCCCCAGCTTATATTGCTACATGAATATATACAGACATGCATATATAGTTTTATTTCATTACTTTATAGTAGTCTGTTTGTGTGAACCTTTTAGTTAGAGGTGAAAAATCTATGGTTATGGAAAGATAACCCATTAAGATCTGGTGAGAATAGTTAAAGGTGTCCTTATCTAATTCCCTGATGACTGTCTTAACCCATCAACTAATGATTACCATCACCATGACGCATGGCATAGTGATTAACTTCTCCACAGATCAGGGAGCAAAACAGTCCATCTAATTCCTTGCTAATTCTATATAGGCAAAAGTCTAACCTCATCTGCAGCTGAAGGTAAAATGTTAAATTCTGTCATTGAAGGCAAAAGGTATAGAAAATCACTGATTTCTCCTTTCTCAAAACAAATTGATTTCTTCTATGCTTGTGTCTCCTAATCCTATTAAAGGGCTGGACTAGATGACCTCTAAAGCTTGCTTCAAACCCAAACCATTTGATGATTCCCTGATTTAAGTTCTACCTGGAAACAATCAATGCAACTCAATATGTTTGGGCTTCTGCCTAGCCCTATTTTGTTTACAAGTGATGTAATTGCTTTTAATAAGATGAAAAGCTTGGTTTTGCTAATTGTCTGTACACAGTGTAATTTATCTTTTAAAGCTGAAGCTACAGCATAAGCCAAGAATGTATGCAGAGTTCATTGGACCAAACATTACTTTTATGGTGTTTCTTACCAGTGTAAGAAGTTGTTAATGACAGTTGGGGTGCTGATAGAATTTGCAAGCAAGACTTAGGAGCTAAGACATGATATGGAGTGCCTTGACTAGCATGAATAGTAAAGAATGAGGATGTTGTGTTCTAATGTTTCTCAACAAACATGCATAATAAAAAGTACACAAATGCATACTTGCAAAATTGTCAATTTAAAGAAAGCTTGTACTCCACCAGTGTGCTGTGTTTATAATGGATGGGGTTTTTTCAGTGGCTTGGTTAACTATTGTAACCTAGAAGATGGCATAGTATAAAGTATAAATGTTATTGCCTTCTTCTCTACGACTCTTTTAATCATATCACTTTCAGAGGCTTGTAAAACATGTCAGTAGAATAATGCATAGTCTTTGAATACTGAAAGTGTGGCTCAGTTCCAGTGAAACTAAAAGAGGCATCTAAATTAGGTTTCTTGCCCAGGGGCCGAAACAATCCGGTCCTTAAAAAGTGAAGTACTTAAGTACCCTCTAAGTCACTGGAGAGAAAGCGAACTGATCCGCATGAGTTCTGTTCTTATTGACACTAAGATGTTGTAGGGAACCGGTAGGAAATTCTAAGCCTCTAAATCCCCTCAGAATGCGCACGTTACATCTGGCTGTACATGGTTTTAAAAGTGTGTATTAATTTGCATATAATAATTGAGTAGAAACTCTAGCTTGGATAATTGACATTGTGAGGCAAACTTGTAAATTCCTTCCACAGCTCAGCTGGCATTTGGTAAAGAGGTATTTCTCTGTACTTCTAAAAAAACCAATTAACTAGGCAATCACGAGATTGAGGTTCATTGAGTTCTGACCTTTTCAATATACACTGGGCTCATTGAAACAATTGAAGGATCCTTTACTTAGCAAAAATTGAGAGTATCATTCTGTCTCAGTCTCTAACTTTCTCCTTTAGAGCAGTGATTGATAATATAAAGGGATAAAACTTTTTGAGTTCTCTAACCATCTCTAGGTTGAGGCCCCGTCCCTTGAGGTGTTTAAGACCAGGCTGGATGAGGCTCTGGCCAGCCTGATCTAGTGTAGAGTGTCCCTGCCCATGGCAGGGGGGTTGGAATTGGATGATCCTTGTGGTCCCTTCCAACCCTAACTGAAACTATGAAACTATGAAACTATTGCTAAAAAAATATGCCTGATGTGCATTCACACCTGATTAGAGTTCTAGGTTTTCTAGAGTGGTTCTCACCTACTGGTCTGGATTAAATGCCAAGTAGTGTGTGTATTCAGTCATCCTCTACAACAGTTTGTGAATTCTTTCAATAATTTCTAAATTAATTGCATGCCAGGAGATTATAACCTAAATCTGAAAGGACTGAAGGTAGGATTCAGTTTCTTATTCAGTTATGTGCATATAGGCCTCTTTGCATCAGCTAGATTCTCAGCCTCCCACTGTAGGCAACAAAGATCTAGGGCAGTTCCCAGCATGCAAGAACAAACTTGTATGCTGAATTGAGAGGTTCCATGGATTGGTATGCTGCCTGAGTCCCATCAGATTTTCTGGAAGCATTCCCTCATAAATCCAGTGCCATATTTACTGGCCCTATGTGAATTCATAGACACCATGTGGCATTTCAGGTGTTGTTAAATGCTTGGTTTATGCAAGGGAATTAAGCAGTCACTCCACTTTCATCTGTATCAGAGTAATGTAAATTTGGGAATGTGAGGAAGTTTGACAATATTTTTAATACAACTTTTGTGTTAACTTTGAGGAAATAAAAATGATTTATTAAGAACTAGTAATTCCAAGTTCTTAGGAAGTTTCAGGCAAGCATCTGGGGTGACCTCCATGTTCCACTATTAGCTTATCAATGAAGGAGAACTATTGGTGTGTCAACATAGGAGAATTTCTGCCTAAAATTTCATTGCTTGTGAAATGGCAGTTACTTTATTATAGTCAGTACAGGATAAACATGCTGTCATTCTTCTACTTTTCTTCTGTAGGTCATGAAGTAAAGCTAACATTTTCCTGTATTCATTACAACTTCTCTGGCTGGGGAGGTTTCTTGTCAGCTGATATTTTATCTGAAGAAAGATGTGATAGTTCAATTCAGTGTGCAGATACAATTCAAAAGGATTTTTTTTTTTGCTCTTTTGGCTAATTCTAAAATTGCTCACGAGTCCTGTCAGTCTGGTGGTGTTTCTTGTGCAGATAAATGTCAATGTGAAAATTATAAAGAGCAAAAAAGATAACCATTCATAGCTCAGTTATGTGTTCATTCATTTCCATATATAATTTTCTATCAGTGTAGTTTAGTAAATACCAGTAAATATCAGCCAAGTATCAGTAAATGCTGTCTCAAGATGCTTTTGAAATAAAAAGTTGAGGTATTATAATGCTTTAATAGTGGTTTTTTTTATCCTACAGACAGGCAATTTACCTGACTCTTTATTCAGTGTCTCATTATATACTGAGCATATGTTGGAATAAATTTATTTAGTAGAACAGTGAATGTTCTCAAGGTAAATCAGTTTTACATGTGGTCATAAAACCATTGAGGAACGACAAAAATGAATAGAAAATACAAACCTTGTGTCTCTTCTTATTAATTCTGCATTGCCAAAGGTTCAGAGCAATGTTTTCATAAAATAGTCTACTTCTGCTGCTCAGGCTATGCAGTTCATTCTAGGTGAAACATTCATTCCATAAATGTCTCTATTATATTGGGGAGGGGGGCATTATATATGTATAGAAAGTGTCCATTTGAAAACAGATATTTATTGATACTTTAGATTGTATTTACTACCCAAATCAATTATAAACTCTGGTTATATAAATAAAAGCATGTCTTTCCTTGACTTTCAAAACAGCATTATTTTCAGTGCATGCTTAAATGTTTAATAATACAGTGTAATGGTTTAAATCAGAACAAAATGGGTCAAACCAAAGCAGCAGGTTAACCTGTCTGTTTTCCCAACAAAGAAATGAGGGAAATGTAGCATGCATATACTCAGGATTGAGACAAAAAAGATATAACAGGTATGAATAGATTTATTCAGCAAGATCAGATAAACATAATATAAAATGCACAATTGCCTTAGCCTATTTTCAGAAAAAGCACAGTGCAAAGCAGCAGCAAGCAAAAGCAAGCAAGGCAAAAGCTCAAGCTCACTGCAGATGCTCTGGAGCTCCACTCTATTCTAGTACATTCTGGATCAGATTGTGACCAGTCCAAATGGTGTGTCTGTGTTTCCACACCTGGGGCAGTCGAGTCCAGTAACTCCAAATGAAAGCAAACTGTACCTTGCATTCTGGTGCTCAGCTTCCAATGCATGCAGGAGTGGAGATCCCTCTGTTACACCAGAAATACAGATGTGTTCCACCTCTTCAACCTGCCAAGCCATTGGTTCCGTACAGTCCAATAAACCTAGTTGTTCCTCTCCTCCATCTATTCGGGGGTAGGGCCCCTGTCGTTCTGACTGGGATCACTTGCATCTTGTGAAGATGCTTTGGGAGTGCCCTCAGAAGGATCAGAAGCAGTATCAGTTTGTCTGCTCCTCTTAGGTGATTTTCCACTGGAAACTGAGGCAGCATTCTTCAGGGGAGGATTCCCTTGTAATTCACATACTCGTGCAGTCAAGACTGAAGTGGGTTTTCCATCCCATTTCATTGTGTCCTCCCTTGGTCATGCAAATAAAACCACAGGGTAGGCTGTGTTATGTGGCTCCCATATTCTGTCCTTTGGACAGGGAAGGACCTGCTTCTTGTGGCTGAAACATGGAACAATACAGGTGGGGGGGAATAAAACATGGTCTTCTTGAATTGATGGACCTCCTGGTACAGTTCCTTCACAGCTGAAACACAGGCCTGGACAGAGGAAGAGAGATTGTGTTCATCTTGCTGAAGCCTTCTGTTTGTTTCATCCTCTGCCCTTGGCCATCTTCCATACCCAGAGATGAGGTGAACAAGCAGTCCTGGCTCTTTGTCTTGTTCCTGTGATGGACCTTATTTGTTCTTATCTTTTGCAGGACAAGCTGCTTTCCCTATAGGCTTCTTTTTCCCATACAGTGGGAGCACAGGCCGATTCTCTGCTGCAGCCGTGTCTGCTGCCCAGAGACCTTCTCTTACTCCTGAGAGCTCCAAACACTGATAAGAATTCCATATGCATGCGCTAGTCCCCAGCACACTGTAATGACTTCTTTCTCTTGGGAACTCCCAGGCTGACAGCACACTTTTTCCAAGCATTTGACCAGCTTGTCAGGATTTTGCACTTCCTCATGGGTGAATTTCCAAACCACCAGAGGACTCCACTATCCTAAGAATTTTCTCATACATTCCCATACTCCCTGCCACTCAACATTATTCAGCATTGGGTCAGATCTTGAGGAAGTCCTGTATTGTTCCAAACAAAATCTGGCCTACTGGTATCCATCACAGGAGCATCAGAACTGGAAACCATTCCACTGAGAAAAGGTTTGTCATCAGAAGGAATATATACAAAATGCCAACACACAGGAGCCAGCTGCCAGCAGAAAGCAAATACCCCAACATAGTGAACACAGCACAGGAAAGAAAAAATGTATAAAACTCTCTTAACAAGTTATAAGCCTTAATTGAATCTTCTTGTTACCTCCCTTTTTGTTATCCCAATCCCTTTGCCTCTCACCAAAAATCTGACTGTCTTAACTAAGACCGCAGGTTTCATTGCTCCACATTGGATGCCAGAAGTAGTTTAAATCAGGCGGAACCAAAACAGCAGTTTAACCTGTCTATTTTCCCAGCACAGAAGTGAGGGGAAACTAACACACAAAAGCTCAGGATTGAGACAAAAAAAAGTGAGATAAGAATAGAGTTTACTGAGCAAAATCAGATAAGCATAGTACAAAATGCATAATTACCTTACGCTATTTGCAGAAAAAGCATGACACAAATCAGCAGCAAGCAGAAGCAAGTGGGCCAAAATCTCAAGCCAGAAAACTACTCCCCCATCTCTCCTCATTCTGCCACCATTTCATCAGAAAAGACCAACACCCAAGAACTTGGGACCCATAAGCAGCTACAGGAAGAAGGAAACCTCCTATGTTACAATCTGAACTTCAAACCCCATAACAGTTTACTCCAGCCAGTACCTTCATTTTTGAACCTGGCATGACTGCAGCATGGTATGAATGACAGCAGCAGATTCAACTCAACCCATGACAAGACAGTTTTGCAGAAAACTATGTCTTTAGTTTCAAGTTATTTTGTCTTCTTAAATATATGCAAGGTCATATTATTTGTAGTCATTATTTGGCATCCCATATTTTTCTCTTACCAACTGTCAGATTGTAGATTATATCAAATTGCAGAGATTGCTTAATTCATTCAACAAAATGTATCTGATTAGGATGCCAGGGTATTATAAATCACACCTGAAAATCCTGTGTGTTTAAGGACTATTAAAAGTAAACTATTATAAGTAAACTATTAAAAGTAAACACAGTTGGGGTGTATCAACAACAGTAGTGTACCTCTTGTCAATTTCCATTTCAAACTCTGGTTTACAGTCATTTTTTGATTACACCACTAAACTGCATCATAATCACATACATGGATCTCAGCCATGAAAATTAACAGCTTTCTGCAAAGCTCCACTTCCGTTTAGGCATCAATGTGATATGCTGAGACTTGCCATTCATAGCAATTTTAATGGCAATGGATAGGTGTTAAGCGGTTCTAAAAGACTAGCTTATGATGCTAAACAGAGTCTCAAGTTGCTGCCCACTTTTAGAAATCTTGTTATGAATATTTTTTTCAAATGCCTCTTTCCCCTAGACCTGTCCTGGCTGTGTTTTCATCTGCAAGCATACAAAATAAGGATTACCATTAGATTCAAACTGCACTGTATAGAATGAACACTGTTGCTTCACTGTGCAGTAATATATTTTGCTTGTGAGTGGCAGTAATAACAAAACTCCAGTGCTGCTGGATTTTTAAATGATTTTGTGGAGTTCATCATGTGGTAGTGACCTCTGTTGTAACTAACGAGGGCAGAAAGCCCTATGAGGAGAGGCTGAGGGAGCTGGGTTTGCTTAGCCTGAAGAGGAGACTCAGGGGTGACCTTATTGCTCTCTACAACTACCTGAAGGGAGATTCTAGACAGGCAGAGGTTGGTCTCTTCTCCCAGGCGGGCAGCACCAGAACAAGAGGACACAGTCTCAAGCTGCACCAGGGCAGGTTTAGACTGGATGTTAGGAAGAAGTTCTATACAGAGAGTGATTGCCCATTGGAATGGTCTGCCCAGGGAGGTGGTGGAGTCACCATCATTGGAGGTATTCAGGAGGAGACTTGATGGGGTTCTTGGTGCCATGATCTAGTTGTTTAGGTGGGTTGGATTGGTTGATGGGTTGGACACGATGATCTTGAAGGTCTCTTCCAACCTGGATTTATTTTATTGTATTGTAGAAAGATGTATCTAGTGGATAGAGAAGCTTTATCATAGGAGAAAAACAAGCCTGCTTCAGACTTCACATTTTTGTTAGGATCTATACAAGGTGGCAAGACTTTTCATTGTGGGCTACAAATACCCTGAAACCAGTAATACATTAAAAGCTGTCACTGGAGTATATTAATTCTATCTTTTCAGGAGCTATGTGGAACAACCCAGAGAACAGTATGTATGGTGCCTGGAAGGCACAGCTTAAATTACACACTCAATTATCTTGAAACCTTTACTACTTGAGTCTAATCCAGATGTCTGAGTTTACCTTGTTAGAATGTATAACACTTTCATACCTATTTATTGCAAGCTCTTCCAGTTTTCTACTTACAATCACAGAATCACAGAATGGTTGAAGTAGTAGTGGACCTTTGCAGGTCGTCTGGTCCAAACTGTGCTTAAATAGAGCCCAGAGACAGTTTGCCAGGACCATGTCCAGATGTCTTTTGAATATCTCCAAGGACAGAGACAACATCCCTACACAACCTATGTTCAGTGACCCTTACAGTAAAAAAGTGTTTCTTTATGTTTAGATAGAACCTCCTTGTTTCATTTTGTGCCCATTGCTTCTGGTCCTGCTGCTGGTCACCACTGAGAAGAGCTGGGTTTGTAAGAGCTCTGTCTTCTCTGCGATGGACTGTCACAACTATCTCAGCCTTTTCTCATAGCAGTGAGATGGTCCAATCCCTTAGCCATCCATGCAATCCTTCTCTGAACCTTCTAGTCTCACTTATTTATCTCTGTTTCACTGGGGAGCTCAGAATTGGAGTAGAAGGGAAGGTTTACTTCCCTCAATCTGCTAGCAATACATCACCCCAGGACACTGTTAACCTTCCATATGGCAAGGGTATACTCTCTTTCCTTTTCAACTTAGTGTCCACCAGGACCCCATGTCCTTTTCTCCAGAGCTGCTTTCCATCTGGGTAGCCTCCAGTACATACTGGTGTTTGAGGTTGCTCCTCCCTATGTGCAGGACTTTGCACTTGTCCTTCTTGAACTTCATGGGATTCCTATTACTCCCTTTCTCCAGCCTCTTGAGGTGCCTCTCCACAACCCTTCTAGTCACCATGAGCCACTCCTCCCAGTTTGGTCTCATCAGTGAACTTTCTGAGGGTACACTCTGCTTCCATCATCCAGATCAGTAATGATTTCCACAGTTTAGTGTAGAGATAGCTAAGCTAGTTTCAGGGTGACTAGTTTGTCAGGATAGCAACAGAGTGAGTTGATCCTAGAAAATATTGAACTATCCTTCTGCATGGCAAGTTTTGCTGCCAATTGTTGGTATTCCCTAGATCATGACTCCGGAAGTCATGCAGCAAAGATCAGTCACTACTCTCAGCAACTGTTAATGTGTAGTTTTAAAAGCAGAAACCTTTTTTACTCTTGAAATAACTTGAAGTATGTCACTTTCAACTAAAGATGGAAGAAAAGAGGGATTCCAGATGCTTGAAATGGTACAGTGGATTATCTCGAATGGGTTTCCTGGAAAAAGGGTAGTGAAAGATAGGAGTTGGACCTCCCTTCCCTATTTTCTCTATTGTTGCAGTGCAGTGCTGTTTCCTGCACCCTTTTTTCTCCCTTAAATTGATTGTGCACAATAGGAAAATACATAATTAGAAAAAAATTCTCTAATTTTAGTTGAGCCATCAACATTTCTAAGATTATGCATGTGCTAGAAGAAGAATTCATACTAAACACTTGTAGTATTTATTCTGGGAATAAACTTTCTATGTGAGGTTTTCTTATTCATCCCTTTTGCCTATTTCTGTGACCTGAAGATTGTATTTGTGTCAGGAGAATGTTACTTAGGGACAAGTATTTATTCTGGGAATAAACTTTCTATGTGAGGTTTTCTTATTCATCCCTTTTGCCTATTTCTGTGACCTGAAGATTGTATTTGTGTCAGGAGAATGTTACTTAGGGACAAGAGCCTTATTCCATTTCTTAGTACTTATTCTCTTACAGGAGTTTCATAAAAATTGCATCAATTTTAGTAGGCTGCAGTTAACTTGAATTAACAGGTAACTACAGTTAGAAATAAAACCCCCAGTGATCTTCAAATGTAATCTGTCAACACTTTTTGACTGAATAACATTGGTGTTCCATTTGTCGTTTTGTGTCATGCTTTTACCTAGTCTTCTATTGGATTCATTGTGTTCAGAAGGAAAAACCTAATCTGATTCAGAGGGCCTTAAATGGAAGCATCTGCCTTCTAACCAAAAGAGACTAGAAAATAAGAATATCTTGTCACAGCTCAACCTTTTTGTGCTGGCATATCAGTTTTATGTTCTTCTTTTTTTTTAATGTGACATTTTTGTTTGTCTTCCTTATGAAAGCAATTTTACTTCTAAAACTTTTCCTAGTTTTGTCCTAGTTTTGGCTTGGACAGAGTGAATTGTCTTCCTAGTGCAACACTGGTTTTGATTTAGTGTGAGAATAATGTTAATAACACACCGATGCTTTAGTTGCTAAGTAATGCTTATCCTAAATTAATGATTTTTCAGTTCCTATGCTCTGCCAGTAAGCAGGTGTACAAGAAGGAGGGAGCATGGCCAGGACAGCTGATACAAACGAGCCAAAGGAGCATTCCATACCACAGGATGTCATGTGCATTATATGCAATGGGGGAGTTGGCTGCGGGAGGAAACAATCACTGCTTGGGGACTGGCTGCTCATCAACGTCATCATCATTTGCTGGTGAGGGGTTTGGAGCACAAGCCCTATGAGGAGAGGATGAGGGAGCTGGGCTTGCTTAGCCTGGAGAAGAGGAGGCTCAGGGGTGACCTTATTGCCATCTACAACTACCTGAAGGGAGGTTGTGGACAGGCGGAGGTTGGTCTCTTCTCCCAGGCAACCAGCACCAGAACAAGAGGACACAGTGTCAAGCTGCTCCAGGGGAGGTTTAGGCTGGATGTTAGGAAGAAATTCTTCATAGAGAGAGTGATTTCCCATTGGAATGGGCTGCCCAGGGAGGTGGTGGAGTTGCCATCACTGGAGGTGTTTAGGAGGAGACTTGATGGGGTGCTTGGTGCCATGGTTTAGTTGATTAGATGGTGTTGGATGATAGGTTGGACCTGATGATCTTGAAGGTTTTTTCCAACCTGGTCTATTCTATTCTATTCTATTCTATTCTATTCTATTCTATTCTATTCTATTCTATTCTATTCTATTCTATTCTATTCTATTCCATGCTATGCTATGCTATGCTATGCTATTCTATCAGTGAGTGGTGAGCAATTGCATTGTATATCACTTGTTGGGCAACTTGGGGACTTTCCTATGTATCCAGATGTGGCAGTGGGGTAGGTGTGAGCAAACAGCTGCATCGTGCTTAATTGTCAGCCCCGAGACTTGTGTGCATGTCAGTGGCATAGCAGATCACTGACCACTTCCTCATTTATTGTGATGACCTCATTCTGCCTTCCCTCCCTGCCTACTAACTCATAAGGTGTTTTTTTCAGTTCAGGGATTAAAACATAAATAAATATAAAGTACTCTGAAGAGTTCCTAACTTTCGATATCTAGAAAGGAAGTATCTAACATATGAGATACATATTTACTTTAAGGGATTTATCATGAAATATTTTTTTTTCTTCATTTGCAGGAGTGAGAACCTAGCAGGATGAGGTTAGATGTAGATCCTTGCATCAAATATAATTATGTGTAGAGACTTTACATCTTACATTTTTCACTCCTTATTTTGGCCTGTATGTAAAATATGTGGATTGATACATGAAAACACATTGCTACAACTAGAAGCTGGGGGAATAGGGGAGCATAAAAAATTACTGTTTTCCTAAACTGAAGAACATTTCAATCAGTTACATTTTGAGGTTATAAGGAAAATGGTCAGAGTAGTTTCATAGACCCATTAATACTAGTAGTACAATAAAAGTCAGTGTGTGCACTCAAAAAGTGTGGGCACATTTATTAAATCAGTTAAAGTTTACAGTGTGATAACAGATAACAGGGGACCACTTATAGAAAATAATATTGAAGATTTTAATCAATGTAGTCATTAGATCATAGATCATAGATTCATAGATTCAATAAGGTTGGAAAAGACCTCAAAGATCATCAAGTCCAACCTGTCACCCAAGACCTCATGACTACTAAACCATGGCACCAAGTGCCACATTCAGTCCCCTCTTGAACAGCTGCCTGCAGAGGCAAAAGCCTACAAGCACCCAGTATTCCCAGGCAGTCTCCCATCCAAGTACTAACTGGGCCCAATCCTGCTTAGCTTCTGAGAACAGACGGGATCAGGCACTCTCAGGGTTTGGGAGCATGTTTCTGTTATGAAAGTGGTTACAACACCACAGTCTAAATACTTACCACAGATGCTACCCATGAGTATTCCAATCCCATAACTTAGTTTACTTAAGATAGTGGGAATGAAAAAAAGAAGTTTCTTCATTTTTATATCAAACATGGAGCCTCAGAGAATGTGTGGATGTGTGAGTGATTATCTAATATATTCATTACGGTAACATAACAACAGGTTAAAGAAAGCAAACTTCAACTACGGTATGTTCTTTTAGAGTTTTGTACCCTGATATGGGGGAGGAGTAAGGAGGGCTCAGGAAGCGTGGAAAGTAATTTACAAATTTCTGCTGAATATGAAATTTCTGCGGAGTATGTGTCAATAAATTTGCGATTAAACATTATTTGCATACTTATTTGCATTTCCTCTGCTAGTGACTCTGATTGCCAAAAATAACAAGGTAGTAGCTGTCAGAATTTGGTTGCTAGAAAACATAACTAGATTTCTATCCAAAATTACGGTCCAAGGCCATTCACTGTTACTGCTATGTGATTGATCCCTTTGCATCATCACGTGCAGGCATACAGAGATCACAGACTTACAGGCGAAGTAGTGAAAGTCTCTTGTGTCTAAGTAGTAAATCTTAATGTTGATTAATTGTAATAAAAGAAAATGAGCTGTATATTTCAAGAAAGAAGTGGTCTAGAGTTTCTTAAAGGTCTTAAATTCTGCTGTATCTTATTGCTGAGGAGAACATAACTATTCTCCAAGAATACAGAAACCAGAGGGATTTAGTAGAATAGAATAGAATAGAATAGAATAGAATAGAATAGAATAGAATAGAATAGAATAGAATAGAAGTCTCTTTGTGAGTTGGTTGATCAGCTGACTTCACTAACTCAGACATTACAAATCATTTAGTCCATGAGCAACATAAATATTGAATTTCATGTACCACATATTTGTGTTACTACCAAAAATACGTTGAAATAATCTCTGAGCTGAAACCGGTTTACTGAAATTACTAATAAAACATGAGTAAGAAAGAATTCTACACAGAATGTTTGGTGAGCTGAAAGGAAATAGAAAACAAAGCAATGTAAGACATGCTAAATAAGAAAAAATATTAATTGCAAATATATTCAATCATTTTATTTCTAAGACATTATGTTTCAATGGCTGTTTCAAAACAAATTAAGAACCCAAAAAGGTAAATTAGATATATCTAATTTTATTTTTTTTAAAAATCAATATAATGCCCCTAATTACAAAACAGTCAAGTGAGTAAAGCAGATTATTATGTTGGATGCAGCTCATTGCATTCAATTACTAGGAAAACAAAAAAATATTTAAGCAATACTGCTAAGGTACAGTTGGATAAAATGGGATTCAGAAATGCAGTTTAAACTTCATCTCCATCCATGATCAATTTGTGACCTTGTTATCTCTACATTCAGGAGTCCAAAAAAAAAGGGTAACATTTGTATTTTTTGAAAAAGCCTTAAAGGAGGTAATGTGGAAACGTTTAAATAGTTTAATTTATTTTAGTTGAAATCTATTTGCAAGTCAGGATCTGGATAAAGAATGACACTGTTGGCAATACCAGAGCACAAACTCAATACAATACAATGCAATATACCAGGTTGAAAGAGACCTTCAAGATCATCGTGTCCAACCCATCAACCAATCCAACCCACCTAAACAACTAAACTATGCAACCAAGCACCCCATCAAGTCTCCTCCTGAACACCTCCAATGAAGGTGACTCCACCACCTCCACAGGCAGACCATTCCAATGGGCAATCACTCTCTCTGTATAGAACTTCTTCCTAACATCCAGCCTAAACCTGCCCTGGCGCAGCCTGAGACTGTCTCCTCTTGTTCTGGTGCTGGCTGCCTGGAAGAAGAGACCAACCTCTGCCTGTCTACAACCTCCCTTCAGGTAGTTGTAGAGAGCAAGAAGGTCACCCCTCAGTCTCCTCTTCTCCAGGCTGAGCAACCCCAGCTCCCTCAGGCTCTCCTGACAGGGCTTGTGTTCCAAACCCTTCACTAACTTTGTTGCCCTTCTCTGGACACATTCCAGCAAGACAACATCCTTCCTAAACTGAGGGGCCCAGAACTGGACACAGGACTCAAGGTGCGGCCTAACCAGTGTAGTGTACAGGGGCAGAATGACCTCCCTGCTCCTGCTGGCCACACCATTGGCCTTCTTGGCTGCCTGGGCACACTGCAGGCTCATGTTCAGCCTACAATCAACCAGTACCCCCAGGTCCCTCTCTGCCTGAAGTTGTACCTGCAAAATTAACTGAACTGTTTATGTACAAACATGTCTTAGTTTCTGATCTAATATATATTTTTACATTTTTTGTAAGCACTATTCTAAGTTTAAATATTTTGGGTTTAAGTTGTGGATTTTCACTTTATTATTGTAAATATGGTAATAATGGATGCTTAATCAAGAGCCTAAAACACTTTCAGTTTCCCTTGTAAACAGGGCAGGCATGCTGCTGTCTGTCATTCCTCTTGTCTTAGTATTTTTTCATTAATACTTAATTTGGTATGTGTAAAAATAAATTAGTTGTGTATTTTTCCTTATCAGAAAATACTGATGATTGAAATGTCTTGCTCATTTTACTTGAGAATAGTTAATAATATCATTAGTGGAAACCATTTAAATTTCTAATGCAGGCATTGAAATAAATGTCTTGCACTGTCAAGAAAGCTGTAATTCTCTCCTACTTAAATCTGATATTTTCAAGTATGGAAGTTAAGCAGGAAATTCACTTAATGTTCTGAGAGGAAAAATTAAATTGAAATTGAAAGAAGCAAGCTATACTTTAATTCCCCAGTACCATTCTGTAATGAATTTCATAATTATCCTTCATTGGGCAAAAGAAGAAAATTATTTTATAACTAACCCACGGTATTGGAAAATTCTCAATTCAGAGATGCTTCTATCCAGTTTTTCAAGCATGCAAGCACCTTCATATGCAGTAAGGATAATTAAGATTGAAAAGGATGGTCAGGAAAAGGGATGTAAATTTTCAGCTGAAACAGAAGAAGTAAGAGAAATTATAAAGGATAAATGTTCTGCAGAAAAAAAAACACCAACAAACCAAACCAAACAAACCACCATGTTTTGTGTTTGTTTGTTTAATTAATTCTGAAGATATCAACTCAAAACTCAAAAACTGTTAATGAGAATGTTTTGGGTTGTCATGGAAAATGCTTTCTGTCTTGAAGAATAAAAAAAAATTCACTGCTAGCTTGCTTTCTTTTTGGTAGCTCCTTTTCTTTTTCGATTATTCTTTATGTGTTTTCAGTGTTATGTGGTTTTGTCTATGAGACAGATCTAAAAAATTGATTTTTTTTTCAATATACAAGGAAAACTAGTCAGAATGATCAATAATTTTTTTTTATGTTGTGTCTCTTGTAATTGAAAGCCTACTTACATTTTTGAGCCCCACAAAAAGTGTTCCCATGTGCACTTACATTCTTCAGTATATGCCAGGGAGTCAGATAACTGGATTTTCTGGTAAATCCAAAAAGACAATTATCATAAATGTGAACATGTTTGGGTTTTTTAACACTAATTGGTGATGGATTAACTCAAAATTACTTGTAAAATCATGCTTCCTAGTAGTAAGTGCTATGCCTGAATTTTATGTCTTCATATTATGGTAATTTTCAGAATTTTCAGCATGATTTTCCTGCTACACTTTGTGATACTGAGGAGGTAAAATGATTTGTATTGAGATTTGGGAATCATAGAACCATAGAACTGTAGGATCATAGAATTGTTAGGGTTGGAAGGGACCTCAAGGATCATCTAGTTCCAACACTCCTGCCATGGACAGGGACACCTCACACTACATCAGGTTGTCAGAGCCACATCCAGCCTGGCCTTAAAAGCCCCCAGGGATGGGGCCTCTACCATCTTCCTGTACAACCTGTTCCAGTGCCTCACCACCCTCATGGTGAAGAACTTCTTCCTAACATCCAATCTGAACCTACCCATTTCTATTTTTTTTTCCATTGCCCCTAGTCCTGTCACTACGTGACACCCTAAAAAGTCCCTCCCCAGCTTTCTTGTAGGCACCCTTAAGATACTGGAAGGCCACAATTAGGTCTTCTCAGTGCCTTCTCTTCTCTAGACTGAGCAGCCCTAACTGCCTCAATCTGTCCTCATAGAGAATCATCTGGAATGTGTTAAACTACATTAAAAATTAGTACTTGGCATCAAAAAATTGTTTTCATTTGGCAAAGCCTATCCTACTTTCCAGAATTTCTTGATGTTTCATTTATCAACCTTACTGACATTTTAGTAAAACAAAAACAAAAAAAAAACAAACAAAAAAATTCTGTCACTTCTGGAAAAGATTGTTAGTTACAAAGTCCTTTTATTGCCTTGGCCATGAAAAGTAGCATTCGTTGTTTTCCAAATAATTTTAAACAATATTTATAATAATAGACAATCACAATTTAAATAAAACCTTATCATTCTTGATTTAAACCTTCTCAGATCTTGATTGTGTCATTGTAATTGCAAAGAATGCACAGATATATTAATTCAGACAGAATCCTGAATTAATTGATGGAGCCCATATTACAAGAGGGATATGGACATGCTGGAAGGTGTCCAGAGAAGGGCCACGAGGATGATCAGAGGGCTGGAGCACCTCTCCTATGAGGACAGACTGAAGAAGTTGGGGCTGTTCAGTCTGGAGAAGAGAAGGCTCCCAGGTGACCTCATTGTGGCCTTCCAGTATCTGAAGGGGGCCTACAAGAAGGCTGGGGAGGGACTTCTCAGGCTATCAGGGAGTGATAGGACTAGGGGGAATGGAATGAAGCTGGAGGTGGGGAGATTCAGGCTGGATGTGAGGAAGAAGTTCTTCACCATGAGAGTGGTGAAGCCCTGGAATGGGTTGTTGAGGGAGGTGGTTGAGGCCCCATCCCTGAAGGTGTTTAAGCCCAGGCTGGATGAGGCTCTGGCCAGCCTGATCTATACAATACAATACAATACAATACAATACAATACACCAGGTTGGAAGAGACCTTCAAGATCATCACGTCCAACCCATCAACCAATCCAACCCACCTAAAATACAATACAGTACCATACGGTACAATACAGTACAAAAGAGTACAATACAGTACAATACAGTACAATACAACCCACCTAAACAACTAAAAAAAACCTAAACCCTGGCACCAAGCAACCCATCAAGCCTCTTCTTGAATACCTCCAATGAAGGTGACTCCACCACTTCCACAGACAGCTGATTCCAGTGGGCAATCACTCTCTCTGTATAGAACTTCTTCCTAACTTCAAGTCTAAACCTGCCCTGGCGCAGCCTGAGACTGTGTCCTCTTGTTCTGGTACTGGCTGCCTGGGAGAAGAGACCAACCTCCGCCTGGCTACAACCTCCCTTCAGGTAGTTGTAGAGAGCAATAAGGTCACCCCTCAGTCTCCTCTTCTCCAGGCTAAGCAACCCCAGCTCCCTCAGCCTCTCCTCATAGGGCTTGTCTTCCAAACCCCTCACCAACTTTGTTGCCCTTCTCTGGACACGCTCCAGTAAGACAACATCTTTCTTAAACTGAGGGGCCCAGAACTGGACACAGTACTCAAGGTGCGGCCTAACCAGTGCAGTGTACAGGGGCAGAATGACCTCCCTGCTCCTGCTGGCCACACTGTTTCTGATGCAGGCCAGGATGCCATTGGCCTTCTTGGCTGCCTGGGCACACTGCAGGCTCATGTTCAACCTACAATCAACCAGCACCCCCAGGTCCCTCTCTGCCTGGCCGCTCTCCAACCACTCTGACCCCAGCCTGTAGCACTGCATGGGGTTGTTGTGGCCAATGTGCAGAACCCGGCACTTGGATGTGTTAAATCTCATGCCGTTGGACTCTGCCCATCTGTCCAGCCTGTCGAGGTCCCTCTGCAAAGCCTCTCTGCCCTCCAGCAGATCAACTACTGCCCCCAGCTTGGTGTCGTCCGCAAATTTACTGATGATGGACTCAATGCCCTCATCTAGATCATCAATAAAGATGTTGAAGAGCATGGGGCCCAGCACCGATCCCTGGGGCACACCACTAGTGACTGGCCGCCAGCCGGATGTGGCACCATTAACCACCACTCTCTGGGCTCGGCCCTCCAGCCAGTTCCTAACCCAACGCAGTGTGCTCCCATCCAAGCCATGGGCTGCCAGCTTGGCCAAGAGTTTGCTGTGGGGGACGGTGTCAAAGGCCTTGCTGAGGTCCAGGTAGACCACATCCACAGGCCTCCCCACATCAACCAGGCGGGTCACCTGATCATAGAAGGAGATCAGGTTGGTCAAGCAGGACCTGCCCTTCCTAAAGCCATGCTGGCTAGGCCTGATCCCTTGGCCATCCTGTAAGTGCTGCATGATCGCACTCAAGATGACCTGTTCCATAATCTTGCCTGGCACTGAGGTCAGGCTGACAGGCCTATAATTCCCTGGCTCATCCAACCGGCCCTTCTTGTGGATGGGCACCACGTTGGCCAGCTTCCAGTCTTCTGGGACCTCTCCAGTGAGCCAGGACTGCTGAAAAATGATGGAGAGCGGCTTGGCCAGCTCATCTGCCAGCTCTCTCAGCACCCTAGGATGGATCCCATCTGGTCCCATGGCCTTGTGGGGGTCCAAGCGGCTCAGAAGATCTAGTGTAGAGTGTCCGTGCCCATGGCAGGGGGGTTGGAACTAGATGATCCTTGTGGTCCCTTCCAACCCTGACTGATACTATGATACTATGATACTATGACCAGATGTATTCATACAGAGGTAGATTCATTTGGTACGCTGTTAATAACATTAGCTCAGTATGCTGTTTTTTTACTACCTAGTTTAAGTGGAAATAAAATTGTCTGACATCAAGTTGTCCTCAGAAAAAGAAATAACAAAATTATTTACAATCACTGCAAAGTTTTCCTGAAAACCACACTGTGCTCATGATCAGTCTGCTGAAAAATAGAAATGACAATTGCTGAACAGTTGCAAGTTGCAGAATCTATATTCAACTCTCTCAAGGAAGTTTGCATAAATTTTCTGAAAATGAGGAATTGCAGTGAGCTCTTAAGGTAAAACCAACAAGCAAACAAAAAAATAACTAGCTCATTAAAAGTGGCTCATTCTGGAGGTCATCTCTAGGCACTTGTTATCAGGAGCCACATTAGGCAACTGAAATACTTGCATTCATGTAACAATACAATGATGTAAAAATGACAACTTTTTCTTCTACCACCTTTGGACAGATAAAAAATTCCTCTAATTGGATTTTTTTTCCAAAGATGAACCGTGTTTCCTAAGCTCATAAGCACAGTAGATTTTGAAAGTGGAGTGAGATCTTCTCTAAAGACATTTTTAAAACAGTATTTTTATACTTTCTAGGAATCCATACAAATCCATACCCTTTGTTTGCTTTCCATCTATACAAAGAACAGACATGACCTCACATTTCAGATGGCTTTATTTGTTCCAGCTCTGATCATCAACAATAACCACCTGTAACGAATATGCAGAAAAGAAGACATGTAAAAAGGACAATGATGCCAAATATCTCTCTTGAAAGCATTTCAGTATGCAAACTGCAGGTCATTCTTTCTTCAGTATTTTGTTTCATACAGTAATGTGTTTCTCTGACTAAAGATTGTCAAGTAACTTCAGATACATTTTGGATCAAGAGAGAAACTCATGGGATTTCTTAAATGAAATGTGGCATGCTATGAAAGTTTTGGTGAGAGTTCTGTGGCTCTTCCATTATCTTTTCTTGGGGAAGCAAAAATACAAATTCCTCCCAGAAAGGAAGGAGGTAGCTATGTGTGACAGCAACGCAGGAAGCAAAGAGGGTGCAGTCCCTGTCATAGTAGCAGCACCAACATCCCCTTTGGGGGCCTATTATCATGGTACCATAGTATCAGTCAGGGTTGGAAGGGACCGCAAGGATCATCTAGTTCCAACCCCACTGCCATGGGCAGGGACACTCTACACTAGAGCAGGCTGGCCAGAGCCTCATCCAGCATGGGCTTAAACACTTCCAGGGACAGGGCCCCAACTGCCTCCATGGACAACCCATTCCAGGGCTTCACCACTCTCATGGTGAAGAACATCCTCCTCACATCCAGCCTGAATCTCCCCACCTCCAGCTTCATTCCATTCCCCCTAGTCCTATCACTACCTGAGAGCCTGAGAAGTCCCTCCCCAGCCTTCTCGTAGGCCCCCTTCAGATACTGGAAGGCCACAATGAGGTCACCTTGGAGTCTTCTCTTCTCCAGACAGAACAGCCCCAACTCCTTCAGTCTGTCCTCATAGGAGAGGTGCTCCAGCCCTCTGATCATCCTCGTGGCCCTTCTCTGGACACCTGCCAGCACCTCCAGATCCCTCTTGTAATAGGGGCTCCAGAACTGGATGCAGTACTCCAGGTGGGGTCTCAGCAGAGCTGAGTAGAGGGAGAGAATCACCTCCCTTGACCTGCTGGCCACACTTCTCTTGATGCAGCCCAGGATCTGATTGGCTTTCTGGGCTGCAAGTGCACATTGAGAGCTCATGTTGAGCTTCTCGTCCACCAGCACCCCCAAGTCTCTCCTCAGGGCTGCTCTCCAGCCAGTCCCTGCCCAGCCTGTATTTGTGCCTGGGATTGCCTCGACTTAGATCCTTTTGGCAATACTTAAAGTTTTCAGTCCAGACCTCAAATTGAGCAAGCTTCACTGAGTTGAAGCATGTCTGCTCTCTGTACGATCATGTTGAAAGCAATTTAGAACTACAGCTGTGAAAGAGGAAAAAAAGAGATGCAAGGGGTTTGGAACTAGGTGATCCTTGAGGTCCCTTCCAACCCTAACAATTCTCTGATTCTATGATAACACAAATAGTTGCTAGTCTGAGAAGTTCTAGCAATGCTAGAAGTAACTGCTGAAGTAACACTGATACAGAAGTTTGAGATGCAGCAATACTGAGTTTCCATTTGCTACAAACCCTAGAAATCTTAGGCTGATGTTAGATACAATTGTCTCTTAATGAAGTATGTCAGAGCCAGGGATGATCTAGCTGAATATAATACGTCCGTATTAACTGAATTTCCTGACCAGTTGTATCCTGATTTAATAACAAATATATATTTATTTCCTCATTTTTATGTAATAAGGAAAGATAGCTATGGAGAAAGGGAAAAATGAAGCAGATAATTGAAATTTAAACAATATATACAAGTTTTGATTTCTAAACAGCACCTTTCATTTCAGCTTTCCCCCACTCCTGCATCACTCACAGGGTTTGGGACATCCAGAAATAACAGTGTTTAATAAAAGTCAGCCCATGTGCTAAAAAGGAGGTAGAAAGAAGGAATTAATGTCTTTCCCAGAGTTACTTTTGCCCATATCTTTACAGATGGGAAAAGGCCTTGGAGTAGCATGTTTTACCCTGTAAGATTTTAATTGTTTTTTTGCACTGCTACTTTTTTAGTTATTTAATTGGGGGAGTTGTGAAATAGATATTTCTGATTTATTTCTATTTTTTAGGGAAACAAAGACAGGTTTCTATATAATTTAAAAGTTTTGTTTATAAATATGATATTTTTTTCTAGAATGAATTTCTAATAGTAAAGGAAAAGAGATTCAGCCTTTATTTGCAGTTGGTGCATGAAATCTCACAATTTTGGGACAGGAAAGAATTCATGGATTATTATTTATTTGAAACACCTGCTGACTCAGTTGGAAGGTCTCATAGAGATAAATATTTGCTTTAAGGTCCTAGTCAGAGACTGGAACATCAGAATAAAGAAGTATCTGTCTGATAGGAAGTCACAAAACACAATTGTTGGCCTTTGATCCTTACTGATATAATAAGCTTGCTATAAAAAACCTTGCCATCAATTCCATTAATTCCATTAAGTATTAAAAAGTATATATAATGTAATATATTGCCTCAAATTTGTTCAGAGGAAGCTGATAATCTGATTTCTCAGCTTTCTTATGCCTGTGTTCTCTTCAATTAGTTGTTGGCGGAGTTCTGTTTGATTCAGTAGTGCTAAATCATATGTTAAATTATTCTGTAGAAGAAGACATCATCCTGCCTGAACATTGAACATTACTTGTCTTCAGATCTTTTATTTTATTCTACTAAGTAGTGTGCTGAGCACTTTAAAGGGCAACAAAATCATTAAAAGGATATATTAAAAACATTGATAGTATGAAATATGAACCTTATGTTATTTAATATACTTAATACCACTGTTTAATAGCACACTTTATCATCCTTATTTAAGTAATAAAAAACCCTTTAATTTCTTCAGCTACAATATGTGGAATTTCTGTTCTGCACCTATTCTTCTGCTGCAATGCATAGTCTCCTAAACTTAGAAAGTTTGCTCTGCAATTTAATAATAAAATCAAACTTTCCACATACAAGTTTTACCTAGTTGCCCATGCATTTGCAAGTACAAAAGTTACAGGCTGATGACAAATTAAGTCCTCCTTCACTGTGAACAGTCCATGATTGTTAGTAGCACAAATCTCTACTCTGATATGAATCTTTCTGCATTGCCACATGGCTGCTGTGTGTACATTAGGGTAGGTGAATCTCTCTATTCACTTTTTTTAATAAGCAGATCTATCGTCTCTTAGGCCATGAGTCCTATTAAATAGGAGTTCTGGCTCACCATTTGAGATACTGCAATACAGCTCTGGTGAGATCCTACGTGGAGTACTGTGTCCAGCTCTGGAGCCCCTATTACAAAAGGGATATGGAGGTGCTGGATGGTGTCCAGAGAAGGGCCACGAGGATGATCAGAGGGCTGGAGCACCTCTCCTATGAGGACAGACTGAGGGAGTTGGGGTTGTTCAGTCTGGAGAAGAGAAGGCTCCGAGGTGACCTCATTGTGGCCTTCCAGGATCTGAAGGGGGCCTACCAGAAGGCTGGGGAGGAACTTCTCAGGACATCAGGTAGTGATAGGACTAAGGGGAATGGAATGAAGCTGGAGGTGGGGAGATTCAGGCTAGATGTGAGGAGGAAGTTCTTCACCATGAGAGTGGTGAAGCCCTGGAATGGGTTGTCCAGGGAGGTGGTTGGGGCCCTGTCCCTAGAAGTGTTTAAGCCCAGGCTGGATGAGGCTCTGGCCAGCCTGCTCTAGCGTAGGGTGTCCCTGCCCATGGCAGTGGGGTTGGAACTAGATGATCCTTGTGGTCCCTTGCAACCCTGACTGATACTATGATACTATGATACTATGATAATGTGCTGTGCCATTCTTTGCCCCCACATGGATTAATTTTGTGAGTGACAAACAGGAGTCTACTGTCTACATGTACAAGCTATTAATATTTTAGATTTCACAGAACACATATGGTATCTGCAAAGTTACAGAATCACAGAATGAAGGGGTTGGAAGCGACCTGTAGGAGTCATCTAGTGCAACACCCACCCCCCCCCCCAGTTAAATGAGGTTCACCTAGAGCAGATTACACAGAATCACACCCAGGTGGGGTTTGAGTGTCTCCGGAGAAGGAGACTCCATAACCACTCGGGACAACCTTTTCTATCACCCTGTCATCCTCAAAGTTTTACCTTGTGTTCAGGAGTAAAAGGACTGACAGACTGACAAAGGACATTCATGCATTCTTCAGCAGCCAATGTAGTCCAGATGCTAAGAATCTAGCTACCTATATTTAGGCAACTGCAAAGCATATATGTGACTGTGAAGAAGATAACTCCTTATAGATTCTGGGAATTAAATTCTGCTTTGTGGCCTTCAGCTGCCTCTCTGAACATGATTTGATCTCACAGATGTTTGATCAGTTTTAGAAATGTCAACAAATACTCAACAGATGTGCTGCCATATGCAGTTGAAACCTGCTCTAATTTGATAGTCAGAAGAATATCATAGTATCATAGTATCAGTCAGGGTTGGAAGGGACCACAATGATAATCTAGTTCCAACCCCCCTGTCATGGGCAGGGACACCCCACACTAGATCAGAATCTAGAGGTACTACTTGATTGCCTAAACACAGACATTGAGACCTTAGGGTATCTGAGATGTCTACACAGCCCTGGCAGACATGGCCCAACATGTGCAGAAGCATTGTACTCTTCTAGCCTGATATCAGTAAGATCACAGAATCATTCAAGTAGGTCCAACCTCCTGCTCAGAGGTAGGTCAGCTGTGAGGTTAGTCCAGGCTGCTTAGTCCACTGGGGTCTTGAAAACTTACAGGGCGATTTACAGCATCTCAAATGCAAATACAGAAAAGTGAACCAAATATTTAACATTCACAAAGTGTAGCCTTCTTCCTTGGACACATAAGCTGTATTCACTAAGTGTCTGTTTTGGCAACTACTGATTATACTTTTTATGCCAATTACTAAGATAATATAACTATCTGGATTAATAGATTCAAAACTTGCACAAGTTTTTTGCTTTGCCTTTTTGTTGTTGTTGTTTTATATATTGTTGGGTGTGCTCTGTTGTGGGTTGTTTTGTTTTGTTTTTTCTTTCTTTTTCTGTTAAGTGTGTATTACTTTTGACTTGGTTTTAGATATGAGATGTTCCTGGAAAGCATTGTATAAAATACTGTAGAATGTTGTTGTTATATGACTGCACATCCCAGATGCTCACCAATTGATACCTTGTGGATCCCTTCAGTGTTGTGCTGGAAATGATTAAAAATGTTAGGCTAGAGCCTACAAGAGAACACTTCATTTTCATCAGTGTCTTCAGTAAGAAAGTAGTAAATTTGTATTCTTAACAGATGGTGAAACAGTGATCTAAAAGGTGCCTTGAGTATTTTTGAAAAACAGCTAAACATTTACTTTCCTGTCCCTCATCTAAGGCAAATAGCCCTGCAAACCTCTCCATTCTACAATGAAGTGATAGGTGTATTACATCTGTTTTCTGATGTTCTCTTATCGAGTGGCATTGTTTTTCTAGGAATTTCTAGTATCTTTGATTCATGCTTGTGTCATTCACAGATATTGGCTGACCTAGAAAACCATGTGCTTTTTAAGGATGACCTGGAATGCCAGAAGCTTATTCTGGAAGCCATGAAATACCATCTTTTACCAGAGAGAAGAACTCTCATGCAAAGTCCAAGAACTAAACCTAGAAAATCTACAGTTGGGACACTTTATGCTGTTGGAGGAATGGATAACAACAAAGGTATTAGAGGATATTTGTTGGTTTATAGCAGCTATATTTTGCATTTGCTGTATTAGAAAATACTGAAATAACTTTAAATTCCAGGGTTGGGGTGAGGGTGTCTACATCAGTCAAGAAATGCTGTCAAGACTTTTGGTCCAATAAAAGTATAATGCTATTAGAGAAAATAAATTGAATTTTAAGTTTATTCTTTGTTCCAAATTATTACAATTTCTAGAAAGTGTTTTAACAAAAAGTGCAGAGTGATGATAATTTATTTCTAGCATTCTATAAATTGTTTCATTTGTAAGTCAATGAAAAAATCCTGTTTGATATGCAGTAGATATCCATAAGTAGTTGTCTGAAATACTATGGCGGTTTCATAGTCTTCTGATGTAGAAATTTATCACAGTATCACCAAGGTTGGAAGAGACCTCAAAGATCATTGAGTCCAACCTGTCACCACAGACCTCATGACTAGACCATGGCACCAAGTGCCACGTCCAATCCCCTCTTGAACACCTCCAGGGATGGTGACTCCACCACCTCCCTGGGCAGCACATTCCAATGGTGAATGGCTCTCCGTGAAGAACTTCCTCCTCACCTCCAGCCTAAACTTCCCCTGGCACAGCTTGAGACTGTGTCCTCTTGCTCTGGTGCTGGTTGCTAGAGAGAAGAGACCAACCCCTTCCTGGCTACAACCACCTTTCAGGTAGCAATCATATAGGAAAAAAAAGCTAAGCAATTAGCCTTAAACTAGATTCGTAATTTGTCAACAGCAAAAGGAAGGTGAAATTGTCCCCATCTTACTGTGTTAAAAAAAAGGGGGAGGGGGCAAGCAGTAAAAATTTTATTGAAGTATTATGTTGTTATTTGTTGGGAACAAGAATTACAATGATGTGGTTTTAGTTCTGGTAAGAAGTCTAATCCACTGATTTCTTAAATGGAATGACATAAAACATTTGAATTAGCAACTGGCTGTATTATAAGCCTATATAATACTCAGAAAGGCTTTTGCTATTACTTTTCCTTGAAATTCACTAGCAATTCCATGGTACCTTACATTTCCATGTCTGTATTTAGAATGAATGGTGTCTCTTCAGAAACATTAGCTCTAACATAAAATACATGGGACAAATAAAAGTATAATATAGATTTATATCTTCAGTATTTTACAACTATTTCTAGGTGTAGTTATTGCAGTTGTTTGACTTAATAACTGTGACAATATCATCCACAGAAAGACATTTCATGTTTTTCCTATAGAGTTACATCAATGAGAAAGACGTAAGACATCTGTGCTTGTGTGAAATGTTGAGAAAATAGGAAAATACAGAGGAAGGAGCCACTATGTCTTCTCTTTAGCTGTAGATTATTTTTGTCCTTCTAGCATTTGTAAATGTTTATGTAGCTAAATGTCAAGAAGAGATTTGAGCAAAACTTTGCCTTGGATCATAAAGTGCTTGATATATGAGAAATTATGCCAAACTTTAAGTATTCAAGTAGTGGAAATTACTGTAAACCCAATTAAGGTGCACCTGCATTTGTTTTAGCTTCCTATAAATATCTCTTAGTATTTAGTGTAACAAACCAAAATATAGAAATATATAGGAAGACTGCACAAACAACTGCAGCATCAGCATGCAGCCTATCTTGCAGATTCAGGTCAGGCAGAAGCAGTTTATTCCTGCAGGATCAGGAGAGGATACAGTGTAACAGCAATTCAGCCCACTGTGGATGGAAAGCTGACTAAAGCGTAAGTACCAGGTCTGGCGTACATTTACAGCAGATGAAACTTTTTTGAGAGGGGACCAGGTATGATAAAGCACCATCTGTGTAGTAGGAGCCTTTGTTATAGCCAGTGTAACCTGTTTTCCTGATAGCTTGGGATCTCCATCCATACAACTTCAACTCATCCCACTTATGGTGCTCCTTACTTCCATATGTCAGTTGAGCAGACCTGATTGCTGGTTGCACACTTCGAAGAGTCACTGTGTTCATAAAGCATGCCTCAATATTTGGACTGTGAGATGATGCTGGTACTGTATTATCTCTATGCAATAGTTAACTTCCCCCCCCAATTTCTAAACTGGAATTCTGACATGGATGATTGTGATTCACAATGATGCTTTTGTCATGATCAGGTAGTTACAGTATCACAGTATCACTAAGGTTGGAAGAGACCTCAAAGATCATCAAGTCCAACCTGTCACCACAGACCTCATGACTAGACCATGGCACCAAGTGCCACGTCCAATCCCCTCTTGAACACCTCCAGGGACGGCGACTCCACCACCTCCCTGGGCAGCCCATTCCAATGGCTAATGACTCTCTCGGTGAAGAACTTTCTCCTCACTTCAAGCCTAAACTTCCCCTGGTGCAGCCTGAGACTGTCTCCCCCTGTTCTGGTGCTGGTTGCTAGAGAGAAGAGGCCAACCCCTTCCTGGCTACAACCACCCTTTAGGTAGTTGTAGAGAGCAATGAGGTCGCCCCTGAGCCTCCTCTTCTCCAGGCTAAACAACCCCTGCTCCCTCAACCTCTCCTCATAGGGCTTGTGCCTCTCACCAGCCTTGTTGCCCTTCTCTGGACACACTCCAGCAAGTCAACATCCTTCCTAAACTGAGGGGCCCAGAACTGGACACAGTACTCAAGGTGTGGCCCAACCAAAGCAGAGTACAGAGGCAGAATGACTTCCCTGCTCCTGCTGGCCACACTATTCCTAGTTACATATATACAATACAATAATACAATACAATAGACCAGGTTGAGAGAGACCTTCAAGATCATTGCGTCCAACCCATCAACCAATCCAACCCACCTAAACAACTAGGTCATGCCTCCAGGTGTTTGCTACCAATAATGAAACAGTTACGTATAAGACCTAGATGAGCTAAGCAAATTAGCGATTTATTAACTAGCATATAAAACAGTGGGTAAGTGCTAGTATGGAAGTATCTGAAGGTTATGTGGCTCATCACATAAAAGATAGCCTAGTATGCTGAATCAATCTTTTTTTTTCTTTCATCTGTTCTATAGTTACCTTCCTTTCCATAAAAAAGGAGATAATAATTAAACTCCAGCAGCCACTGATTGGAATTGTGAAAAGTTAATGTAGCATAGCACTAACTAGATAGTATTGAAAGGAACTAGGCTGTAGGGAACGGAGACACACACAGCAGCAAAGACACAAGGATTAGTAACCACAGGAACAACAGAGAACTGTTAAGTAGGAATTAGAACTCCCTGCAAAAAGGTGGCAGGACCATTAGATCAATTGAAGGAAATTTACATTAATGCACACAGCATGGGAAACAAACAGGAAGAGCTGGAGGCCATTGTGCATCAGGAAAACTATGATAAAATGAACATCACTGAAATGTGATGGGAGGTCTCACACAATTTAAATGCTGCAATCAATGGCTATGGAGAAATGGTGGGGTGGCTGTGTATGTCAGGCAGCATTTTGAGTTGTCTTTAGGTTAATGATGGCAATGATAGGGTTGACTGTCTACTCGTCTTAGCTCCAGAATAGCCCTTCTGCCCTCCTCACTCGCACTGATTCCCCACAGCAAACTGTTTGGTGGGACACAGCCCCAGGCTGGAGTTTATATACTCCCTGGTTGGCACCTCAGACTAGGGACTTCCATAGATCCAGTCTGATTCCAGGAGCAGCCCCTGTGAAGCAGGAATAAAAACATGCTGTTATTATTCATGAAAGAAGCAGATATTCATGACAGATAAACTGAGAAGTAACAAATGGACTGTTTCTTTTCCAACCCTACTCTTTTTGTTGATAGCATCATGTATCTGTCCTCATCAGTCATCTGTATGAGTTTCTTCTGCCTTTACTGCTAGTTTGTTTTCACCTGTATGTTTTCTGTGAGGGCATTTGTTGTGTTAAATTAAAGAATCATGTAGTCATAGTGTTAAAATGCCTCAGGAGGATAATAAACCAAAGTAAGTTGTGCATTGGATGTTCTACAAAGCTACCTACCACTTTTATTCAGAAATATGCAGCAGTACTCTGAAATCTTGCCTGCTCTATTTAAGTAACATTTATGTCTCAGCCACAAAATTCCAGTCTTTTCAGGTAGCATAAGTGAGTGATTTTACTGAGACAGATGTTTGTAATGTGATGTTTACTCAGTTCCATGTAATATATAGTAGTATTCTTTCTTACACTATCTGGAGTCCATTTTTCCCAAAAAAATAACACATATAGAGGTGTGGGGTTTTTTTAAAACATAAAAATATTCATGTATAATCTAGTGTTTTTTCAGTCATTCTCTAGCCAGGAATAGCAAAGAATTATACCATAATTTATGTTAATTGTTAAATGCACTAAAAAACAAGTAATGCCTGCAGTGTGCCCAGGCAGCCAGGAGGGCCAGTGGCATCCTGGCCTGCATCAGGAACAGTGTGGCCAGCAGGAGCAGGGAGGTCATTCTGCCCCTGTACACTGCACTGGTTAGGCCGCACCTCGAGTCCTGTGTCCAGTTCTGGGCCCCTCAGTTTAGGAAGGATGTTGACCTGCTGGAGCATGTCCAGAGAAGGGCAACAAAGTTGGTGAGGGGTTTGGAACACAAGCTCTATGAGGAGAGGCTGAGGGAGCTGGGGTTGCTTAGTCTGGAGAAGAGGAGACTGAGGGGTGACCTTCTTGCTCTCTACAACTACCTGAAGGGAGGTTGTAGCCAGGCAGGGGTTGGTCTCTTTTCCCAGGCAACCAGCACCAGAACAGGAGGACACAGTCTCAGGCTGCGCCAGGGGAGGTTTAGGCTGGCGGTTAGGAGGAAGTTCTACACAGAGAGAATGGGCTGCCTGTGGAGGTGGTGGAGTCACCATCACTGGAGGTGTTCAGGAGGAGACTTAATAGGGTGCTTGTTTGCATGGTTTAGTTGATTAGGTGGTGTTGGATGATAGGTTGGATGTGATGATCTTAAAGGTCTCTTCCAACCTGGTCTGGTCTATTCTATTCTATTCTTTCTATTCTATTCTATTCTATTCTATTCTATTCTATTCTATTCTAATATTCCATTAGCTTTACGTCAGCCTTGTGTAACAATGACCACATTTGTTTCCTTTTTTCTCTTTTTTTACCTTTTTGTAAAAATCACCAGGAAAACAATAATTGCATATATAAACAGGAACAAAACCAACAAAAAGTATCTGTCATTAAAGTAATCATCCTGGCATACTAATGAGCTTGTCATCATGGTGGGTTTTCTTTAGAAAATTAGAATACCAAAGTAAGAGGCATGCAGGCTACGCAGATGAATAATTGAATTTCTCAGTGTCTATATTGCTGTTGTGGTTTTGACTTAGCCGGCAGCTGAGTTCCAACAGCTGCTCCCAGAAGGCTCCCACAACTTCCTTCCTCCCCCCAGGTGGGAAGAGAAGCGGGATCAGGAGCAAAAGAATAACAGAAAGTCCCATGAGTTAAGGAGAGTTTAATGGAATAACACAAAAGAATACAGATATTTTTTTTTTAGCAAGAGTGGGGACAAACCAAGCCAACAAGCCAGCAAGCAGAAAAGGGAAACACCCAAGCCCATAAGTGGAAGAAGATGCACAGAAACAGGAAGAGTCACAGATCACAGTCTGAATTCCAAGTCCCATGATCCTTTTTTTCCCTAGACAGCCCTTTCCTTATACAGCAGGCATAATGTCAGCATGGTATCAAGACTCATTAGCTGATTCTGCTGGCTGTTATCTCCCAGCTGGACAACTACAAATGTGGATCAAAATTTACATTTAATTTTAGATTGCTCAAAGGGAACAGACAGATGTTAATTGTCAACAAACAAACAAAAAACAACAAAACCCCCACCTTTTTAAAGCAGGAAACTGAACAAGTGATTTTAGGTGCCCTATATTATTGATTGCAAGAATTAATATTTTTCAATCATTTTAATGTGTTCCAAAAGTTCCTCATTAGGTGTATGTTTGATAAACTGCAATGAAAGTATGATTTTCAGTTTGATTCACACAGTGAATAAACTCAAATGAAAGGAACCATAGCAACTCCTAAGAAATATCTATCTGTCTATCTGTGTTACATTTATCTGACAACACAACATTCAGGAAAAATCTTACAAAGCTCAACATGAGGAGTTCCAAAGTATGCACCTGGAGAGGAACAACCCCAGGCATGGAGCCCTTCTCCTATGAGGACAGACTGAAGGAGTTGGGGCTGTTCAGTTTGGAGAAGAGAAGGCTCCGAGGTGACCTCATTGTGGCCTTCCAGTATCTGAAGGGAGCCTACAAGAAGGCTGGGGAGGGACTTCTTAGGCTATTGGGTAGTGATAGGAATAGGGGGAATGGAATGAAGCTGGAGGTGGGGAGATTCAGGCTAGATGTGAGGAGGAAGTTCTTCACCATGAGGGTGGTGAGGCCCTGGAATGGGTTATCCAGGGAGGTGGTTGAGGCCCCGTCCCTGGAGGTGTTTAAGCCCAGGCTGGATGAGGCTCTGGCCAGCCTGATCTAGCGTAGAGCGTCCCTGCCCATGGCAGGGGGGTTGGAACTGGATGATCCACTGAAACTATGAAACTATGAGTATGTGCTAGGGCCATCTAGCTGGAAAGAAGCTTGGCAGAAAAGGAGCAGCTGGGGTCTGTGGGTTAGTCTGGTTGGGGAGAAGGTTTGGGGGGATTTTCATGTATCCTGTATATGTATTAGGTGTTAAGGATTCATGTATTCTGTATTTTCTTGTATATTTTTAAATACAATTTCTGTATTTCTCTCCAATTTAATGAGAACATCTTTATTTTACCTCCTTTGAGAGTAAAATAATTTCTGTCTGTTCTTTAAGAGAGAGATGCATAACAATTGTTCAGATATTAGGAAATGACAGAGTTTCACAGGTCAGTGTGATTCCAGGTGTCAAGCTGCCGGAGCAGAGAAAGCCATGCAGAACATCCACCTTCTGCATCCCACTGTCTGCTATATGGTAGACTGTGGTAGTGTGAACTGTCACATAGACTTAACCTGGTGAATTTTAAAGTATCTGTTGCCTTTATAGAGGGACGTGCTAGGGGATTATTTTCCTCATTTCATTTGATTTTGGTGCCTTGAAGGCACTGAGAAAGCTTTGCCTTGATAATGTAGACATGATCCCAGCAGATTTCCCCCATGGTGCGTGGCAGCGTGTCAGGTGACTTTACGTACCTCACCTGTAAGCCTTATTAGCACAATGCAGTGCACCTTTTTGGTGGCAAGGGGTAAATCAAGAAAAAGGAAATAATCCTTTCCTGTGTAGTTACTGGAAAAAATGGTAGGCAAAGTTTCCTTATTTGCAGAGGCACTGGGTGATGCTTGGTCTGTTCCCATGTGCGTGAGTTACATATATTCACATGTTTTGGTAATTACTGACTTAAATCCTGCTATGAGAATTCTGTTTTCAACAGAACAGGCCCCATAGTTTGTGGATATTAGAGGTGTAATATCACAGCATGTTCTCTGTACAGGGCTCTTAAAATCCCCTTTTATCCACTTTTCTTCGAGGTTGAAATGATCCCTCTGTCCCTTCTCTTTTCAGTCATCAAAAAGCTTCCATCTTCCCTGGTCTGGTCAGGTCTCACTGGAAATACTTGCTAATACTTTAACATATATGACTTAATTTCAAATCTCTAATCGACTCCCCCCAAATAGTAGTTGGGGACAAAATAGTCATTCTATTATGGAGAGGTTTGCAAGATTCTTTAGACAACTTTAGGATGACCATCAATAGTGATTCAGGCATGTGTTTCTTGTGAGATATTTAGAGATATTTAATTACATCTTTGGAGAAGCGTTCACCAATTCCAGCCAACTTTCTTGCTCCTGTGAGCTGTGTTTTGTGCCAAAACTACAAGCTATGCACCTTCTCAGATAGCTCAGGTGACTTGAAACTACAAAGGTAATTTAGCCTCTGGAAATGGAAGAATGATCCTGGTATCCTGAATACTGGTATATTAAGTGCACGGGTTTGAGCACTGAAAAATAGGTGACTCTGCTTAAGCAGAGTGATTGGACAAGAGACCCTTACCACCCTCCACTGTTCTGTGATTTCTGTGGGTCGTGGTGGACAGCAAATTGAGCAGGAGCCAGCAGTATAGCCTTGTCACAAAGAAGGCAAATGGTATCCTGAGCTGCATTATGCAAAGTATTGCAAGTAGGTTGAGGGAGGAGGTAATCCTCTTGCTGTGCTCAGAACTTGAGAGACCATGCCTGGAGTGCTGTATGCAGATCTGTGCTGGCCAGTATAAAAGAGAGAAGGAACTGATAGACTCTCCAGTCAAGGGCCACAAAGATGATGACTGGAACATCCCTATTATGAGGAAAGGCTGAGAGAGCTGGAACTGTTCATCACAGAGAAGACTCAATGTATATATATATATATATATATATACAGTGTATAAACAGTGTATAAACCTGAAATGAGGGTGTATTGGGAACAGAAACAGGTTCTTCTCAGTGGTGCCTAGTGACAGGACCAGAAGCAGTGGGCATAAATTGAAAGACAAGGGTGAAGGTGATTAAGCTTGTGACCCTGCCCAGGGACATTGTAGAATCTCAGTATCACAGTATCACAGTATAACCAAGGTTGGAAGAGACCCCAAGGATCATCAAGTCCAACCTGTCCCAACAGACCTCATAACTAGACCATGGCACCAAGTGCCACGTCCAATCTCCCCTTGAACACCTCCAGGGACGGCGACTCCACCACCTCCCTGGGCATCCCATTCCAATGACGAATGACTCGCTCAGTGAAGAACTTCCTCCTCACCTCGAGTCTAAACCTCCCCTGGCACAGCTGTCACTGGAGAGATTAAAACACTCTCAAGACAAGACCCAGGGCAACTGACAATGTGGCCCTGTTTGAACAGGGTACTTGGACCCGGATGACCTTCAGAGGTACTTACAACCTCAAAAGCAGCTGAATATGAGCCAGGAGTTTGCCCAGGTGGCCAAGAAAGCCAGTGGCATTCTGGCTTGTATTAGAAATGCTCTGTCCAGCAGGAGTAGGAAGGTGATTGTCCCCTTGTACTCATCTCTGGTGAGGCCACAACTCGATTATTGTGTTCAGTTTTGTGCACCTCTATACAGGAGAGATGTGGAGGTGCTGGAGCAAGTGCAGAGGAGGACAATGAAGCTGGTGAAGGGCCTGGAGACTAAATCTTATGAAGAGCAACTGAAGGAGCTGGGGCTGTTTAGTTCGAAGAAGACCTCATTGTTGTCTACAACTACTTAAAAGGACGTTGTATGGAGGTTACTGCTGGACTTTTCTCACAAGTAATTAGTGATAGGACAAGAGGGAATGGCCTCAAGCTGCAACTGGGTAGGTTTAGACTGGACATTAGGGAAAAAAAATTCACAGAAAGAGTGGTCAGGCATTGGAATGTGCTGCCTGGGGAAGTGGTTGAGTCACCAACCCTGGATGTGTTTAAAAGTCATTTAGATGTGGTGCTTGGGGATATGAACTCTGTAGAATTAGGGTTATGGGATGGACTTGATGATCCTGAGGGTCTTTTCCAACCTGAATGTTTCTTTGATTCTGTGAAATATTCTGTGATTCTGTAACATGATAAAGTAATTGTAAAGGTGGAGCTTGGTTAATTTATTCACCAGGAGAATATGAAATACACTAATGACTAGTAAGATGACTAAATGTATAAATCACACTAAAATCATTCTCTTTTAGCATTATTTTTTTCTTCTTTTCACTCCAGTGAATTTCAATATGTTGCAGAACATTCTGCCTTTTAGGCCAATCTGCAGGAATAGTACTTTGATTTGCCTGTGCATTTCTGAATAGGAAAATACCCAGATTGTGACACCATCTGGTAGTTTTTCAGTACTTCTTTTACATAAGTTACTTTCTGGCATTTTTTTTTCAGTGTAGTTAACTTCTGAAATTGCTGATTTGCTTACAGTTTGAAATAAAGAGAAGAACCTGAAATTATCTATTCTGACAACTATATGGCTTCAAATATAAGGGAAGAGACAAATGTATCACAGAAGATAAATTTAATCATCCCACAAACGCCCCACCTTGCCAATCTGTTGCTCTAGTATTCACAGTGATTGGTAGAACCTATGCAGTCAAATAGCTGTGCCAACAGGCTGCTGCCTTCATAAGAATGTGTGAGGGGTTATTCTCCTAAGAACACCTGTAGTGGGTTGAGGCAGCCCCCCTCCCCACCACAGGCAAAAATAACTCAGACAAACAGATTGCAGAAGTGATGGAAAGTTTAAATGAAAAAGCAGTGAATGTTTACAGAGAGCCAGAAGCACAGTGACAAAAGAAAATCCCAAAACATACCCAGGAAGATCCCATCCCCACCTGGGGGTACATCCAAGACCCCCAGGGCTCCTTCTTCCCCCCCTCCCCCCTGCTAGGCTAGTCTCAGCTGGCCAGATCTGAGACTGCACATCCCCCCGTGGCCTTGGGCCTAGCCAGGCCCATGGCCGGGAGAAAACATCTGCCCCAGTTACCGGGGCGACAGCGAGGAAGAAAGAGGAGGTGCCAGACCTCGCACTGGATCTCATAGTGGTGGTGCAGAGAATTATGGTAGAAATACCTAGTTTCCTGTGTCCACCCACTGGGCTGGACCTCTGGACACAGGAAGCACCCCCCATAGCAGAGGGCACCCAGCCCAAAGTGCAACAACACCCCTGTGTCCCTGCTTATTACTTCCCTGATGTGTACTTTGTTCAAGAGCACCCCTGTGTCTATGCTTATTACTTCCCCAATGTGTACTCTGTTCTCTGATAGTGGAAGTATTTTATCACAGGGGAAAAAAGTGTAAACCTTACATATCACAGGATCACAGGATGTTAGGGGTTGGAAGGGAACTCTGGAGATCATTGAGTCCAACCCCCCTGCCAGAGCAGGATCATAGAATCTAGCACAGGTCACACAGAAATGCATGCAGATGGATCCTGAAAGTGTCCAGAGGAGACTCCATAACTTCACTGAGCAGCCTGTTCCAGTGCACTGTGAACCTCACAGTGAAGTTCTTCCTCATGTTGAGGTGGAACCCTCTGTACTGTAGTTTATATCCATTACCCCTTGTCCTATACAATACAATACAATAAACCAGGTTGGAAGAGACCTTCAAGATCATCGCGTCCAACCCATCAACCAATCCAACCCACCTAAACAACTAAACCATGGCACCAAGCACCCCATCAAGTCTCCTCCTGAACACCTCCAATGATGGTGACTCCACCACCTCCCTGGGCAGTCCATTCCAATGGGCAATCACTCTCTCTGTATAGAACTTCTTCCTAACATCCAGTCTAAACCTCCCCTGGCACAGCTTGAGACTGTGTCCCCTTGTTCTGGTGCTGGCTGCCTGGAAGAAGAGACCAACCTCTGCCTGTCCACAACCTCCCTTCAGGTAGTTGTAGGGAGCAATAAGGTCACCCCTGAGTCTCCTCTTCTCCAGGCTAAGCAACCCCAGCTCCCTCAGCCTCTCCTCATAGGACTTGTCATAGGGCTATCACAGGGTGCAATGGAGAAGAGTCTGTCCCTTCCCTCTTGACACCTAGCCCTAATATATTTATAAACATTTCTTAAATCCCATCTCAGTCTTCTCTTCTCCAGAATAAAAAGCCACAGGTCTCTCAGCTTCTCCTCATAGGGCCCATGCTCCAGTCCCTTAATCATCCTCATAGCCTTCCATTGGACTCTCAATTAGATCCTTGTCCCTCTTGAATTGGAGAGCCCAAAACTGGATGGAATATTCCAGGTGAGATCTCACCAGGGCAGAGTAGAGGGAGAGGAGAACCTCCATCAATCTTCTGGACACAATCCTCTTAATGCACCCCAGCATACTATTGGCCCTCTTGGCCACAAGGGCACATTGCTGTCCCATGGATAACTTGTTATCCACCAGGACTCCCAGGTCCTTCTCCACAGGGCTGCTCTCTAGCAGATCGCCTCCTAACCTGTACTGGTGCAATTTTTTATTCCTTCCCAGATGCAGGACTCTGCATTTATCCATGAACCTCATTAGGTTCCTCTTGCCCAGCTCTCCAGTGTGTCCAAGTCTCACCAAATGGCTTGGTATCATCAGCAAACTTGATGAGCAGACACTCTGTCCCCTCATCAATGTCATTGATAAAGGTGTTCTAGAGAAGATACATGCATCACAGCTGGACAATTTAGAGAATACCTATTCTGTTAGAAACATTAGCTTTTCCCCTACACTAACTAATTTGTGTTCTCTGACTACTCAAGTTTCCTTAAAGGTTGTTATTACTGGAATTTGCTTTGGAATAAGGCAAATAGTTTCTTCCAGCACAAATCCTAGATGTTGTTCTGGAGACAGCTCACTGCTGGAACCACCTTCAACAGCCAGCATGGATAAGACTTTAAAATTGTTGGAACCTCCAGCTCTGTCTTGCACCTTTGTCCATTTCATAGATCTTCATACCAAATCTTCACACCCAAGAGGCTGTAGTTTCAAGCATAAGAACATCCAAGTAAGCTTCAGTACAGCTTTTGTCTTATTTTTAACAATTTAAACTTGAAAACTCAATAATATAATGCATTTATCTCTTTGGACTACAGAAGGCCCAGTGGATATTGTGTATTAGCTGGCTCCTATCCATGCATATTAGCATATCATCCTTTACAATAGGTTTACCTTAGAGAGAGGTAATTGCAGCAAAACAGAATCACCCAGGAACAGAGCCAGCAGCTCAGAAGTATGAATGAACATCTGTACAGCTATAATGATAAATTATAAAAGGCCAAGGGTAATGGGAAATTGGTGCTGTTACAGTGCCAAACTTCTCAGTTTGCATCTTGTAAACTAAATCATGATCAAAGGAGCTTATTGACATAGTTGTGATACATAATTAACTGACAATCAGATGAACTGTGTGTTTTGGATCAGTATCAGTCATGCAAATGATAAACTGCAATTTGAGACACAAAATATGAGACAACTTCTTCAAATTTCTGAACAACTTTCTTGAGCAAATTCCTCAAACTTCTAGTTGCAAGCACAGGTGCACATACACAATCACAGGTACAGGTACCCTCTATCTTACAGTTTGTGAAGGTCACCATCACCTCTTCCCCAGTAGTGGGAGCTCCACTGGATGCACACTCCTCCTGCAGGAGATGCAGCTGCCCCAGCATTTGCTGCTGTCACATAGAGAACTTTTATTTTTGATGTTAACACCTTATTTGCATAAATTCCAGTGGGAACAGAACAGCTTTTAAATGAGGCATGTGTTTTGTTGATAAGCAAAGGTGTACTGCATAACATAAATCAGTAATGAAACTGCTTCAGTAATTTTAAAACAAGATAAAACCAAAATAATACAGGATCACACAGGATCACAGGATGTTAGGGGTTGGAAGGGACCTCTGAAGATTGATTCAAACCCCCCTGCCAGAGCAGGACCATAGAATCAAGCACAGCTCACACAGGAACACATCCAGATGGATCTTGAAAGTCTCCAGAGAAAGAGAATCAACAACCTCTCTGGGGAGCCTGTTCCAGTGCTCAGTGACCCTCACAGTGAAGAAGTTCCTCCTCATGTTGTGATGGGTTAAGCCTGTCCTGAAAGCAGGGAGGGGAAAGGGGCTTGTGAAAGCATTGCCTTCCCTGGAGGGGGTTTTCCCCCTGGGAAACTGAGTTAGTCTGTTCCACTCCCCCCCACTGTCCAGCAAGCCTATAAAAAAGGAAGACACCGCAGCTATTAGTGTTCTTTTTGGCTCCTGACTTGCCTTGCCTGGAAGCTGCTGGCTTCGTGCTTCTCTGCCATGTGGTCAGGCCTGGTCCGCTCCCTGCTACATCGACGCCTGGTGGACTGGTTTTGCATACATTTTATTTTTCCCCCATCCATCCTTGTTCCTCACCCCTTGTGAACCCTTCCTGTTTTATATATATATATATATATATATATATATATATATATATATATAAAGAAAACTTTTACCTCTTGACTTCCAGACTGACTCCAGATTATTTGTTGGTGGATTTTTCCCCTTCCCTTTGTTTTTGTTCTCTCTATTGGGAAAGAGGAGGGGGGAATGGAGGAGGGATTCTCAGTCTTGCCCCCAGCTGAGCTCTTAAATCCCAGTTAAGGTTCAAACCACCACACATGTTGAGGTGGAACGTCCTGTGTTGTAGTTTATATTCATTAATATGTTATAAAACATAACTCTTATAAAACAAGGTACCCAAAACTTAAGGCATTACCTAAAATTGCTGCCAAAAAGCTGTTATTTCTGATGTTTTTAAAATAAAACCATTAATGAGAAAAAATCATCATATTTTTGGGAATTCTGATCATACTGATTAACTGAATATTCCCAAAGGTTTTTCCAATATTTACTTATGTTACTTTGTGGAAAGTCCTAACAAAATTTGTATGTATTGTGTATGTATATTATGTATAATTATGTGTGCAATAATTATGTAAATTATGTAAAAATTCTGTAACCATAATTATTGTATACAATACATACATAATTATTGTATACAATAATTATGGTTACAGCATTTTTAAGTGCTTAAAGGAATTTCATACAGTAACTAAAGAGGAGTTAGTTGCTACACTGTTTTCTGGATAACTCTACCAAGAAATTCTTCTTGATAAATTGAAATTTTTCATCAGCAACCTATTAAAGTAGCATTCATTGCACTAGAGGAACCATCTTTTCAGATCAAAATGTAATGTTGCAGATGGCTAGTTTAAGGCCATAATGTTGCACCTACTCACGGCAGTATCTTTAACCCTTGAACAAAATGGTCAGAGTATACATCAACAACAGTAATAATAACAAAATTAGCACAATGTCTTACAGGAAAACAGAAATAAAATTGTGATGAAGAATGTAGAACTCCCAGCCTTCTTGGTGGCTTTAAATAATGCATCTTTCTAGCTATGAAAAAAAACACAGTTCATTTATACTGGAAATTTCAACATTGAATACTAAGGTGGGGGCTGGGGCAAAGAGGAGGTGTTTGCATTTGCATCTGCTTCAGAAGCAATTTTCACTTTCTTTTACCAAATTCCTGCATTTATACTTAACTAAAATGGATCAATTATGATCATTTTCTCAGACATCTTTTATGAAGTTTATCTGACTTCCTGTAGTCTATTGTTTAAAAATACTTAAGAACATCCTTCAAAGACAGGCTCTAGACATTTCTGCATTTGACTTAAAACTTGGTCTCCCAAACAATATTACAATATATTTATTCTTTTTCAAGCAATGACCTTGCTGTAGGTTTAGTCTTTTTTATGCAAAAATAAAGAGAATAATGGTCAGCTTTATACAATACAATACAATAGAATAAACCAGGTTGGAAGAGACCTTCAAGATCATCACGTCCAACCCATCAACCAATCCAACCCACCTAAACAACTAAACCATGGCACTAAGCACCCCATCAAAAGATGCAAAAATGTGGTGCAAAGGCATGTGATTTAGCCTCAGACTTGATAGAGTTAGATAATGTTTGTACTCAATGATCTTAAAGGTTTTTTCCAACTGAAATGATTCTGTGATAATGTGATTCTATAAAGTTCTTGATTTGCAAATCATTAGCAAGGAAGTGTATCATGCTTAACTTTAGAAAACCAGTGTAGTAGCCAACTAAAACAATTTCACAAGCTTGCAAATGATAACTAAAACAACAACAAAAGAGGGCATCTGTATTGTGCAAGGATGAACTGATTTGTGGTTGAAGGCAAAATTGTGAGATCTAGTACTTTATTGTTTCATCATAATCATTTGATGGAAGAATTGGATATACCCCTGCTGTGTACACAGAGGAGTTGTCAGCAGCAATTGGATCTTCATCCAAAAGTTCCCTGATTATCTACAGTAATTTAATTTCTAAAATTTTCTTTCTCTGTAGATCTCTTATTACTTCATAAACCTTGATTAATCAGGGCTCTTAATGCCCATGAAAATATGAATAATACACAGAGCTAATCTCATCCAATACCCAGCTGGATAACAATAAGAATTTAAGTTAAAAAAAGAGAAGTTGAAGAATACCCAAAACATTAAGAAAAATTCTTAATGTCTTATTAGAAGTCATTTGTGTTCTCAGAGTCATGGTATAGGTTTTAAGTTTCCCACACACTGCTGTTAGTTGTGCACATAGCTATTTCTTGAATTCTGCTTCATCTCTCGATGTCTTTTTCATATACTCTGACTTCAGTTCTACTCACTGAAATAACTCAGACTTTTTTTAGAGATCTGTCCATCAGAAAATAAATAGGGGTTTCTGCATGTTTGTGTGTATAGAGGAACTGCCTGAGAATATATTTATTGTAAGATTCTAAATGTTGTATGTATTCGCTTTTCTTTATAATCTTTGCAGTTTTGTATCCAAGATCTTAAACTCAGTCTAATATCTTTGTCGTGTTTTACATTTTTTACCATTAGGTGGCTAGAAAATCACTAGAGTAATACACAAGCTAACCATGTTTTAATTTGAGCCTATTTGTGTGTGTTTTACTTATACTGTGCTCTTCCACTGAGCTGTTTTGTTTAATGAGGAAATATGTCTGTCGCTGCATAATCAGCACATATGCTGCAGCTAAAAATGAATGATTTTTGCTTTATGTAGTTTGTTCATATCATAATATGTTCCAAACAGTTTCCTTGTATCCTCCTGTTCTTGGGAAAATGAATTTTCTGGTTTTCTGTTACATATAATCAGAATTACTTTGGTTTATTCATGGGAATTAGAAAAAAAGTAGTTATCTACAGATTCCTAAAACTGGTAAGACATCCTATTGCAGCTGGTATAGACTGAGGTACACATTATTAACCAACATTGTATATTTTTTGAGTTTTCACAGTTAAGAAGTTGTCTCAGGTGTTGGCTCTGCTGACTGCCATCTACTACTAATGTCAGAGAGAAGATTTTCTGATCTCAGCTCACATGTGATGCTGTCACCTGTGATGCTATCAACTGTTGTCACTGGAACCTGTGTCTAACAGACTGGCTATTCCTCCACTGTGCCACATCATGACAGGATCACAGGATGTTAGGGGTTGGAAGGGCACTCCAGAGATCACAGAGTCCAAACCCCTGCCAGAGCAGGACCACAGAATCCAGTACAGATGGTTTAAAATGAGTTGTTTGACTCTAAATGCTGATCTCCTGTTAGAAGTGGTAAAAGTGAATGGGCAGAGAGTTTGTTCTCTCTTTTGCCAGATGCATATGTCCAGGGAATACTCTATTGTCCCTCCAGATCTGGTGGCAAATTGTCCTGCAATCTAATTATTCTTTACATATGCATTTGTTCAGAGGTAATGAAATAATGCGAGGCCAGTATCACAGACAACTAGAATGGGGTTTTTATATCATGCTTGATCGTGGAAAGCCTTAAAATCCTTTTTAAAGTTACTGCATAATGAAATGAATCAAATATGCTACATTGTCATCCAGTCAGCCAATGAGGAATGGACCCTGAAGCAAATGTTGCACCCAGACATGTTCCAAAAATTCTTCAGTTTTTGTTTTACTGCTCCCACTAGAACCTATTAAGGAACAAATATGCACGATATCTAAGCATTCAGGACCAGGGAGAGAGCTGGCATCCGTTATATTTGGTGGTATGGATGCATTCTGTTAACTTGGTTACTCTTAACTCCTATCTGAAAACTGGCTGGATATAGACACAAGGGCAATGCCATAATCTTATCAGCCCAAAGTCCATGACTTTAAGTATAGGCCAAACACATAACTTCAAACAAGAACATTACACTGTAAAGGTAATGATACATTGTCTATTACAATGTGCCCAAGTTCCTCAGTCTTTAAGATCTCGTCTTTTTGGGGTATGAAAATTTAGTTATCTCTTCCTATTTATGGGAAAGCTCAGGCACATATAGGAGAAAAAAAAGGCCACATGCTGGATGTAAATACAAAAATATTAAGTGGGAAAATACTCTATCAGTAAGTGGCTACTTCCTGTTTTGACTCCCTATATGAAGGGCCTTGTTTTAATGTACAGGACACAAAGAAAGTAAGCTCAGTGAATGGGAACTGTGAACATACATGCATGTATCAAGATGCTCTCTAGAGCTAGTCAAAACGGCAATGCAGAAGTCAGAGTCTTAAGCCATATACCCCTGAAACTTTCGGTCTTTGCTCATGGTTCCTATCCCTCACCTTCTTCTGACCAGGACTTGGCTGGGAGCTTATACAAACATCTCAAATTGGGGATACCTACATTTTCACATTTGAAACTCTATCCCTCCCCACACCTGATAGGATGACTTGAATAAATCCTAGCTATCAATAACAGCCAGGATATTTAACAAAGGGAGACACCATGTCTGTTCAGAGAATGGTTTAGTTGTTTAGGTGGGTTGGATTGGTTGATGGGTTGGACGCGGTGATCTTGAAGGTCTCTTCCAACCTGGTTTATTCTATTCTATTGTAATATGATATCAGTGTAGCTGTAGAGGAGTATCACCACTGTTCTATCTCATCCCTGGATGTCATCATTCCTGCTCTGCAAAAGTATTTATTTCCACCATCAAGTTATTCACGTGATCTCATCTTTGTCCTACCATCTCCTTTTTTCATTTTCCTTTCACCTTCCCCCCCCCCCATTAATTTACCTAGTTAAATCTAGCAAATAAATGTATGGCTGTAGAATGAACCAGTACATGCTGCTATCACATTATTTTTATATGCCTTATTTATTTTACTGCCTGGGTCTGGTTTTCAGTCTATAAGATACACAGTTGATTCGTACGTTTGATTTTTGCAGTGCCTAAGACAGTAAGCCGTATTTGTGTGTAGGTCTTTACATACTACCTCAGTAAACAGGATAAATTATGTATATTTTTCTGGCTCTGAAATCTACAGCCTGTTTGCATCCTGAATTTCTTCTTATTTACTTTAATCACAAGTAATAATTTTACAACTATTCACAATTCTAAATGCAGCACCACATTGTTCTTAATGCAATAAAATCACATCAGTATTATAGTAAATTCAGCAGCAGGCCCTTCATGGATCTTTTGGGCTTCCTCCAGCTTCTAACATAATTTAGGATCTCTCTTATCTATTTCTCATTCTATTGAATTTATTTAGTTCTGTTTCTTCTCAGTTTTGTTTGTTTATTTTTCCCTATAATTCTGCTAATTTTCTGTGGCACCTGAGAAAGTCATAGCTTCCTGAACTTGTGGAACAGATGCTTAATACAAAACCATGGAGCCCTCAAAGGAGCTAGACCTGTTATGTGTGCTTAAGTTACTTAGATGCACCATGGAAACATTTTATTGACATTTTATTGAGATATATATATATATATATATATATATATATATATTTTGACATTTTATTTATATATATATAGAGAGAGAGAGAGAGAGATGTTGGTTAGAGAATTATAGGCCCTTTGTGACCTGTAGACCAGTTGCACCATCTGTGGTCCCTGTTTCAGTAACGTTTCCAGTTTCCCACTTTCTTTCTGTTATACCAGATTAATAAAAGACTTGCATATTTCTTCTTTTTTCCAGTCATATAAATACTGTATAATTTTTTAGAGAGCAATTATGGTAGCTGATGTGCCAAACAAGAAAAGAAAATGATTTCTACTGAAAATGAGAAAAAAAAAGAGGAATTTATTTAATGATGAAGAACACGAGACTAAAATTACATCAACTTTCTATTGACAAGTAGAGAGATGGAACGTCAATAAAAATCTGAAGTACATACAAAGGTCAAGTTTAATGTGACTCATAATTTAGTCCTAATCACTGAATGATGTCTTTCTGTAAAGATAGACATCTACCATAACTACTTTGACCTACATAATCTCATAATACTTATAGTACCACTGACCATCTATAGTCAGCGGATGTCCCTTATTGAGAATATGTATATGGAAAAATGTCCCTCACAGTAAAATGATGCAGTACTTTACATACTTCATATTGGTCTGAAGTTCTTAGATTGTTTTTACTCAGATAAGAACACTTGCAATCTCTGATTACTGCCCCTCTTTTAAGTCAAAACCAAGTCTTCTAGAAACATCCAGTAGCTTATTATTATCCAAAATAAAGTTAGAGTTTCATCTGTGATGACAGTGGCTATGACTTGGCATTTTGTTACAATTTTAAGGATGTATTTATAACTAGTATACTTTTCTGGAGCTTTGTGCAAGGAGCTTTTACAATCATAGAATTGTAGAATCATAGAATTGTAGAATCATAGAGTTATAGAATGGTCTGGGTTGGAAGGGACCTTTGAAGGTCATCTAGTCAAATCCCTTCTAAAACAGAGACTTAAAGATAGATAAATATTCTGCTTTCCTGGTTTATTTACATGTTTAAAACATGGCATGTGTGTTTAAAATTATAAGCACTTATCTCTCTTTAAAAAAAGGTATGCATTATATATAAACACATATATTTATATATGCATATATATAATTGTAACTTGAACTCATGCTGGCATTCAGGTTCAGGCCTTGTCTACACATGATAAGAAATGTAATGATGCTTTTCAGTGATGGGTTGAAATGGTTCACCTCCGTTTTGGTGTTGCATTTCACCTCATTATCCCTTGTCTAGTGTCCTACTACACTGGAGTGCACACTGCAGTTCAGAAAGCAGCTCTCATTGCTCATTGTTTACTGACAGTATGCCATGACTGCAGGGGCTTTCAGAGAACAAGATGTCTGTCTTTACAGCATAGTTTCATAGTTTCATAGTTTCAGTTAGGGTTGGAAGGGACCACAAGGATCATCTAGTTCCAACCCCCCTGCCATGGGCAGGGACACTCTACCCTAGATCAGGCTGGACAGAGCCTCGTCCAGCCTGGTCTTAAACACCGCAAGGGACGGGGCCTCAACCACCTCCCTGGACAACCCATTCCAGGCCTTCACCACCCTGGTGTATGATGTGGCCGCAGTCCAGTGGAGCTGGTATTAGAGACTTATCTTGAGAATCTCATGGATTTATTCCAATCTGTAACCTAGATTTCTTACAAAAGAAGGATTTGTAGAAAAGGTTGCAAATATGGAAGAATCCTGCTAGCTGTCCAAGTAGGGGACTAGACCATCAAGACAGGTGAGAGATATATTAGTATGTATAAGACCAAAGGAAATGCCTCATTCATGAGCATCATGGAGACCTTCAGGTTTATGCAGGAAAAGAATACTGCTGTCTGGCAGTTGCTCAAAGTCAGTGTTCTCAAAGAGGCCATGTATTCAGAAAATGAAATGAGAAATAGCCTGTTGTGAAGACAAATGTGGCTTTATGCAGCAATGAGGCTAAGACCACTCTAAGAGGATTTTCAAGAAGTCCTTTAAGTACAAGCTTCTGGAAAAGCTCCATCACAGTGCATACAGCAATCTCCATGGCTTTTTTCACCAAATGACTCTAAGACATAACCTACTTATTAAATGAATCTGGCAGTGACCCTCTGGAGCCTTTTTGTAACTGAAGGCATCATCTGCAGCCAAGCATGCATTTCTCAGGAATCAAACTGTGGTGAATAAGTTTCTCTATATACTTCGAAAAGAGGACAATGATCTCTGCATAAATCTCCAACCATCTTTTCACAAATCATGTCCTTTATTTCCCACCTTCCAGGACACCATGTGGTGTCAGGTCCAAACTGCTGAGACTCACATGCAGAAGGTAAAAAATGTAGTTCAGGATCAAAAAGTGTCTGAGGGACCTGAGGTTCCTTAGTCTGGAGTTAAGCAGGCTGAAGGGAGACCTTACCACTCTATACAGCTACCTGAAAGGAGGTCAGAGTCGGTCTCTTTTCCCAAGTAACAATGTCTGACAAGAGGAAATAGCCTTAAACCAGGGAAGGTTTAGATTAGATATGAGAAAAAACTTTCCACTGAAAGATTTCTCAAGCATTGGAACAGGCTGCCTGGGGGAGTGTTTGAGTCACCATCCTGGAGGTATATAAAAGTCATGTAGATGTGGTACTTAGGGACAAGGTTTAGTGGTGGACTTGATAATGCTATGGTAATGGTTGGACTTGATAATCTTTTACAACCTAAATGATTCTATGATTCTATAATTCACTTAGACTCCTGGCAATAACATGAACTCATAAAGCATCAGTTGCCTAAATATATGTTAAAACAGAATTACAACATAGTTACCAAAAACTTGATGTTTATGAATTATTTAGCTCAAGTAGCCTTGCCATAAGACAAGTGTTTAAGGTCATTACAGAATCAGCAGAAATATCTGAGAGAAACTGGGAATGACATTGCTGCCTGTTGAAATTATGATACTTACAAATCAGGACAGGAGACATATTTTCAGAACAATCTTTTTGCAGTGACAAGCAGAATTAGCTCAAAGGTGTTGTCATCAAAGTGAAGCAATGCCCTTGTTGGTAATGAGATTACCATTGATGATGTGCCCATCAACAATGATGCAGAAGATGATACAATCAATAGATTTCAGGAAATCTACAGTGAAGTAGAGAGTATTCCTACAGAAAGAGCTATGGCTAACAGAGATGTTTCAAGCATTGTGTTGAATCTGTAAATTCTCTTGAAAGAGGCTAGGCCTTATTTATTTCTCTGTATTATCATCTTCAAATATTTAATATGAATAAAAATAATATAACTACTCTTTATCAGAAAGTCTTTAAAATCATTCACTTTGCAGACAAGATCTGTTAAGTTTTTAGAAATAGAATAGAATAGAATAGAATAGAATAGAATAGAATAGAATAGAACAGAACAGAACAACACAGTACAGCAATATTTCAGGGACCTTGCAATGGTCATACAGTTTAACTGCCTGACCAATTCAGGGCTGAACAAATGTTAAAGTATGTTAAGAACATCATTTTCCAAATGCCTCTTAAATACTGACAGACTTGGGATATCAACTACCTTTCTAGGAAGCCTGTTCTAGTGTTTGACCACCCTCTTGGTAAAAAAATACTTCCTAATGTCCAGTCTAAACCTCCCCTGGAACAGTTTTGAATTGTTCCCACACATCCCATCACTGTGTAGAAGGGAGAAGAGATCAACGCCTCCCTTTCAGGAAGTTATAGTTATGATGGCCCCTTAGCCTCCTTTTTTCCAGTCTAGACAAGCCCAAGTCCTCAGCTGCTTCTTATAGGCCTTCTATCACTTTCACCAGCTTTGTTGCCCTGCTCTGGATGCATTCAAGTACCTTAACATACTCCTTAAACTATAGAATCGAGAACTGCACACAGCACTCAAGGTGAGGCCACACCAGTGCTGAATACAGTGAGATAAGCAGCTCTTTCATCCAGCTACTTGTACTGTGTTTGATGCATCTCAGGGTACTTTAGAGCTTCTGCTTTTTCTCTTTTTCAGAGCAAGGAAATTAGTGGGTTTTGTGATGTCAACATTTGGCAATGTAATAATTCTTTTTGAAGTATGTGCAAATCATTAACTATATGATGGATGAAAAATCAATATTCCAATATGTTATTGATTTTGTGTACCCACAGTATCTGAAACTTAAGTAGCTAAACTGATTTGTCTAGTAAAGTCCTGTTACACTTAATCAAAATTTTGCCATATGTTCTCTTGTGCAGAAAATCCTTTTACTTTCAGGATCAAGTCAGTTGAAGTAAAGAAAAGAATCTGTTACTTTGTCAGAAATAATCACCTTCTATAAAAGTTTATTGTGTTGGGTTGTTTTTTTTTTTTTAATCTAGTCTGTCCCAGTAATTCTCTGTTCATATAGGAATGAAGGACAGACTAAACATAAAGAATTGCCTTACATTGCAAACGATGTTAGCATCATTTTCATTGCCTTCATCTAGGGTAATTTTTAGGACTCATGGGCTGTAGAGATGCAAAAGAAAACTAGTTCAGTTTAGACCAGAACAGCATTATCATGAGAGGGTTTTTTGTTTCTTTAATTACATTTTTGTTTTATTTTTTTCCACGAGAAGTACCTGAGCAGAAACAATGATCCATGTGTCACTGAACTGGATGTAATCTCATGACTTGAACTAGGGATGGCTTAATGCTCATTAAAAACTATTTTGTTTGTATTCTTATAACACATTAAATTTGAGAAAGCACATTCAAAACAGTACTAATGTCTGATGTGTCTGGTAAATTGCTCTTCTTTGTTTTCAAGTTAGAGGACTTCATATAGTTCTGTTGTGAGTGAAAGTTGGCAAGGAATTGTTAAGGAATAGTTAATTGTTCATGACTATGTATATTTTCATGGGTAGTTGTTTATGTAAATACTATAGAAATAACAAATCAAATAAATACATGATGTAGTGGAAGATGCAGGGGACTGCAGTGGTCTTTTATTCACACAATTCGTTTTCACAACCTTAAATAAAACTATCATATATGAGGTTTTCTCTTACTGAAAGTTAATTGTGCCTAGGAATAGAAATTGATGGGCACAATCTCCATCCGAGATTGTGCAATCAGAGTCACAGGATAATTCAGGTTGGAAGAGAACTTGGGAGTTCTTAAGTCCAAAGCAGAGTCTTCTGTGAGATCAGATGGTATCCATTTTGGTCTTGAAAACCTTCAAGGATGAAGACTATCCAGTATCTTTGGACAAACTATTTGATTTGTTTGAAAACCTTCAAGGATGAAGACTACCCAGTGTCTTTGGACAAACTGTTTGATTTGTTTGACTATCTTCATGGTGAGGATATAGCACCTATTTTTTTTTTCCAATTTGTTTGTTTGTTTAGATTACGATATCCAGTTGTATGATAAGACATGTCATGTCTGATGCGTTAACAGAATAGGCAATGTTACATCATTTTGCAGTTGGGGCTATAAGAAGGAGGTCACAGCTGCTTTGCGGATGACACCAAGCTGGGGGCAGTAGTTGATCTGCTGGAGGGTAGAGGTGCTTTGCAGAGGGACCTCGACAGGCTGGACAGATGGGCAGAATCCAACGGCATGAGATTGAACACATCCAAGTGCCGGGCTCTGCACATTGGCCACAGCAACCCCATGCAGTGCTACAGGCTGGGGTCAGAATGGCTGGAGAGCGGCCAGGCAGAGAGGGACCTGGGGGTGCTGGTTGATTGTAGGCTGAACATGAGCCTGCAGTGTGCCCAGGCAGCCAAGAAGGCCAATGGCATCCTGGCCTGCATCAGAACAGTGTGGCCAGCAGGAGCAGGGAGGTCATTCTGCCCCTGTACACTGCACTGGTTAGGCCACACCTTGAGTACTGTGTCCAGTTCTGGGCCCCTCAGTTTAGGAAGGATGTTGACTTGCTGGAGTGTGTCCAGAGAAGAGCAACAAAGTTGGTGAGGGGTTTGGAAGACAAGCCCTATGAGGAGAGGCTGAGGGAGCTGGGGTTGCTTAGCCTGGAGAGGAGGAGACTCAGGGGTGACCTTCTTGCTCTCTACAACTACCTGAAGGGAGGTTGTAGACAGGCAGAGGTTGGTCTCTTCTCCCAGGCAGCCAGTACCAGAACAAGAGGACACAGTCTCAGGCTGTGCCAGGGCAGGTTTAGACTGGATGTTAGGAAGAAATTCTATACAGAGAGAGTGATTGCCCATTGGAATGGGCTGCCCGTGGAGGTGGTGGAGTCACCTTCATTGGAGGTGTTCAAGAAGAGGCTTGATGGGATGCTTGGTGCCACGGTTTAGTTGTTTAGGTGGGTTGTATTGTACGGTATTGTATTGTATTTAGGTGGGTTGGATTGGTTGATAGGTTGGACGCGATGATCTTGAAGGTCTCTTCCAACCTGGTGTATTGTATTGTATTGTATGTATTGTATTGCTTCATTATTTACTGCAGTAATAGGCAGAGTAGATGTTTTCTGCATGCTATTTGCTGTTTATGATTTGTTGTGTACAGCTCTAGTGGATTGATTGAAGTGTTGTAGCAAGCATTACACAGTTTACAGCTTGCAGACTGGTTGTTGATACTGAGAGTCACTGAAGTCAAGCAATGAGATTTTTACCTTGGCTCGATGTTTTTGAGAAAAGTGTAAGGAATGCAAGACTGATATGAAATAGTGCAGCTGACCTGAATGCAGTGATGACATATACTAAAAAAAAAGCCTACTGTGACTCACGATTTCTGTAGGAAGACTGCTATCACATACAGTTATGATGTTACTTTCACATTCTTTTCCATATGATCTTGGCATCCATGGAGAGTCTGTGGGTATTCCAGTGCTGGGAACTGACTTCTGTGGGGTGCATGGAATAAAATTTAGCCAAGAAAGAATGAAAGTATGCTTTTCTGCTCATTGACAACATATCCATAATACTTTATGTGATTCTATCATCTTTTCTTCACCTATAGGATGATTTTATCCAAGGACTACAATAGTTTAAGTCTTTTTTTTTATTTCTACATTGCAATATTTTTTGTTGTTCCTGTGGATGATGATGTTGGTTATTAATTTTAAAAGCATGTTACTGGATAAACAGAATTCAGACACTCCAGAAACGGCTGGATTAGATGCTCAGCATGTAATTTAGTAAAACACTGTGGCAAACTCAGACTTGACCAACATTTGAAAATATGTGGCTGGCCATAATTCAAAGCCTATATTCATAGAATCATAGAATTAGTCAGGGTTGGAAGGGACCGCAGGGATCATCTAGTTCCAACCCCCTGCCATGGGTAGGGACACCTCACACTAGATCAGGCTGGCCAGAGCCTGTTAGCCATTGTTAGTAAAATTTTCTGAAATCAGAATGATAGTTTTTAAACTATGCTCTTTACCATCAAAGTAGGAAGCATTGTGCTGTCTCAGCAGACTCATATGATACCATTCTAGCTTCTACCATGAACAGTTTCTACGTACAAAATTTCAAGCATTAAAACATAACTTTATTAATGTGCATCATTATAATATGTCCTGCAGCACCACAAATCAACTGTATCCTAATCTGTATTTTGGCTCTTTTGAACCTAAAGATTAATCACAGAATCACAGAAACATTCACATTGGAAAAGACCCTCATGATCGCCAAGTCCAACTGATACCCATACTCTACAAAGTTCACCCCTAAACCATATCCCCAAGCACCACATCCAAATGACTTTAAACATATCCAGGGTTGGAAACTCAACCACCTCCCTGGGCAGCACATTCTAGTGCCTGACCACTCTTTCTGTGAATTATTTTTTCCTACTGTCAAGTCTAAACCTACCCAGTTGTAGCTTAAGGCCATTCCCTCTTGTTCTATCACTAACTGAATGTGAGAATAAACCAGCACCAGCCTTTCTACAACGTCCTTTCATCAGTGCATTTACAGAGATTGTGAATTTTAAATTAGGGAGGTGGTGGAGTCACCATCATTGGAGGTGTTCAGGAGGAGACTTGATGGGGTGCATGGTGCCATGATCTAGTTGTTTAGGTGGGTTGGATTGGTTGATAGGTTGGACACGATGATCTTGAAGGTCTCTTCCAACATGGATTTATTGTATTGTATTGTATTGTATTGTATTGTATTATATTGTATTGACAAAAAAAATATGAATGTCTCCATCAAATGCAAAAATTGTTTCATATATGTTGCAGCTTCATAAAACTAGCACAAGATTTAGTATATAGAGTTGAATTGAACATTATTGCTGCTCTGCTACACTTGGATGCAAATTGAATTTCAATTATATCTTTTTTATTTCAATTAACAAAAATATTGTTTTCATGATGTTTATTTCCACTTGGTTCATTGCTCTTCCTAAAAGAATGGTTTCCCATGGAATTCTAACCTTTCATTATTAGCCAAATATTCAGCAGGTAAAGCTTAATAATTCTTTCTGTAGGGATTTTAAACATCGGAAATAAAGCATGTGAAAATAAAGCTGGTTATATATCAGATGAATTATCAAGTCTGTCTCTTAAGGATTAATTTAAACTCATCTGTCACATGAAAAAAAAAAAAAAGAAGAATGTGGTTTTGTTTTAAATAACATTTCCTAGACTCATATTACAATTAATGTAATGCATTACTTATTTAATTTTCTGGAATCTACTTAAGCTAATTATACTTCCTTTGTCCATCTGTTTTTGTTAATAAACTCTTCATTTCTTGTCTTTGCATATTGCATACAAGTTACTTTTAACAGCAGAGGCTCTGAATGATTTTTCATGATTAACTGTCAAGTTATATGTAACAGTCTTTATAGCTTTTGAGTTCATCTGTATAAGTAATTAAAATGAAAGAAGAAATTAAAGTTTCACAAGAAAACGTTTTTGACTGTATATGGAAACATTCTTTAAACATTTTACTTGAGACTGTAAGTAAAACATTCTGTACTTCCATCAGAAACACGTCTAAAAAAAAGCTACACAAGTACCTAAAATAAGAAAAATACAATGAACCCAGATTAAAATACAGGTTCTAAACTTTGCTGAAGATATAAGTAATATATAGACTTATTTTATGCTATATGGAATATTGGAATAAAATGTAATGACTTTATCTTAGGTCATTGAACTGTAACAAAAAAAAACACCAACATAAAATCAGAGCATACTGTTAGTCAGACTTGCCAATGCTTTGTTCCATAAGGGCCATTTAAGTTTTTCTTTCAATCTTTGGAGCAGGAAAAAAGTTATACACACACACACACACACACACACATATATATATATATATATATATATATTTATATATTATATATTATTATATATATATATATATAATACACACATATATATTACAGAATTACAGAATTAACCAGGTCAGAAAAGACCTTCGAGATCATCAAGTCCAACTTATCACCCAACACCATCAAATCAACTAAACCATGGCACTAAACACTTCCAGTGGTGGTGACTCCACCGCCTCCCTGGGTAGCCCATTCCAATGGCCAATTACCCTTTCTGTGAAGAATTTCTTCCTAACATCCAGCCTAAACCTCCCCTGGTGCAGCTTGAGACTGTGTCTTCTTGTTCTTTCACATATATACATACACATATACACATACATGTTTCTATTTCAGGGGCTACTTTATCTAAAGAAACAAAATATTTGCCAAGATGTTTGAAGTAATCAGAAAATAATGTTGAAGTTTTTCTATCTTTTGGTATACATTATCCTATTATTATATCTCATCAGGTGCTACAACTATTGAAAAGTATGATCTCAGAACAAATATATGGATTCAGGCTGGAGTGATGAATGGCAGGAGGCTTCAGTTTGGTGTTGCTGTCATCGATGACAAGCTGTTTGTCATTGGAGGCCGGGATGGCTTAAAGACATTAAACACTGTTGAATGCTACAACCCAAAGACCAAGGCCTGGACTGTGTTACCACCAATGTCAACACATAGACATGGCTTAGGTAAGGAAAACCATGTTTTAAAAAGATTTCTCAGATAGTTTTTTTAGATATATAATTTCCAATGGAAAACTGAGTATTCGTAAGCTGTTGTAGCAAGGTGAACAGTAGCAATAACTGATTCCAACTGATTCAATTGTTCTTGTTAGATCACTAAAAGCATACAGAAAATTAAAGGGGTTTTATGTTGGTTTTTTCCTTGTTTGTTTTTTTGGGGGGTTTATTCTTTACCGAAATAATACTGGGGAAAAGGAACAAAAAAAAACCCCAAACAATAACCAAAATGAAAAACAAAGGAAGAGGGAAAGAAATTCTGAAACTTACACAAGTTAGTGACAAAATGCACTGATTTTGAAAAGAACAACTTTAGTTATCAAACAGTCAGGGTATTACTTATTTTTAATCAAAACATTATGTGTTTTCATTTATCCAGTACAGCACGAAAGAAAGGCTATAAACTGTGTCAGTGATGGACATATACACTATACAAAGTATTTGCAGCAATATTTTCATCATGACTGAGAGCATTTTTCCCATAGCCTGTTTTCAGATAAGTTGGGTTCTGGTTTAGTTGGATTTTTTTTAAGTCTATTGTCCATACCAGTATCAGCATTAACCAAGCACATTTTATGTCTCTTCTCTACTCAAGGAAATAGATATTTGGTGTGGGGGAGATATTATTAGACAAGGCTGGATGAGGCTCTGGCCAGCCTGATCTAGTGTAGAGTGTCCCTGCCCATGGCAGGGGGGTTGGAATGGATGATCCTTGTGGTCCCTTCCAACCCTAACTGAAACTATGAAACTATGAAATTAAACAAAAGACAGTTATATTGTTTGCTCGGAAAAGAAAATAGTCAATTATGTATATTGTATATGTACTGTAGGAAAAAAACTCAGGTTTATTCATTTGCAGAAATAATTTTATGATGTTTCAAGAACAATTTTTTTTTAATCTTAAGTGTAGAATGATGAGTTGTTTTTTTTTCTTAAAGGAGTTTACAATCGATAGGACATACTTACTGCAATGTAACTTTCATAGGGCATAAGAAACAGTACTGTTCATTGGTCTGCTAAAATCAGTGTGGCCAGCAGGAGCAGGGAGGTCATTCTGCCCCTGGACACTGCACTGGTTAGGCCACACCTTGAGTACTGTGTCCAGTTCTGGGCCCCTCAGTTTAGGAAGGATGTTGTCTTGCTAGAGCGTGTCCAGAGAAGGGCAACGAAGTTGGTGAGGGGTTTGGAACACAAGCCCTATGAGGAAAGGCTGAGGGAGCTGGGGTTGCTTAGCCTGGAGAAGAGGAGGCACAGGGGAGACTTTATTGCTCTCTACAACTACCTGAAGGAGGTTGTAGCCAGGCAGAGGTTGGTCTCTTCTCCCAGGCAGCCAGTACCAGAACAAGAGGACACAGTCTCAGGCTGCACCAGGGGAGGTTTAGACTGGATGTTAGGAAGAAGTTCTATACAGAGAGAATGATTGCCCATTGGAATGGGCTGCCCATGGAGGTGGTGGAGTCACCTTCATTGGGGGTGTTCCAGGAGAGGCTTGATGGGATGCTTGGTGCCATGGTTTAGTTGTTTAAGTGGGTAGTATTGTATCGTATTTAGGTGGGTTGGATTGGTTGATGGGTTGGGCATGATGATCTTGAAGGTCTCTTCCAACCTGGTGGTGTATTGTATTGTATTGTATTGTAATTGATGTGATATTCCAACATCGTGAAAAACAAATGGAAAGACACACTGGGTTATGTCCATTCTCACAGTTTCCAATTGGCAGCAAGCCTTATAGTGTACTCCCATGTCAGTATCTCACAAAGTGAAAGTATGTTTGCCTCCCCCCTTGCCACCTATTGACACTTAGAACATACATTTCTACAGTGGCTGGCATAATGTATTTTTTTTCTGTTAAGCATGTCTTAAAACAAGAAATAGTGATGAGAATCTAGATCAAATGGTAGCATGGCACTAAATAGCTCTGTGATCTAAAATAGTTTCCTAAGTTTAAATTTAATTATACTGCTCCAGAAATAGATACAAATCTTTTAAAAGAATGTTCCAGAATTTTAGAGAAGCTGTTATTATTTTCAGTGCTGTTCCCAAGGGTGTAAAAATACAACAAATTCAGCTGTAACAGAGGAAAATATTAATAAAACATTAGGGGATACCTGGTAGAGAAAAAAACTTTTCCTGGTGACACGAGAGATGGAGCCGTGACTGACAACCCTTTGCAATCAGTCAAAAAAATGCATGTTCAGAAATGTTGAGGTTGTGACTGGAGAGAACTGGTACGATTTCTGCAGGAGAAAAAATGCAGCACACGTAGCATTTGACCACTTGTGAGTGTTTTGGGTTTGTGGAGGAAGCACTTTTGAATTTTTATGCTGCAGAATTTTCATCTGAATATTTTTTCCCCAGAAATACCTACTATAGGTTATTCTTTTAGTAAATTCCCTTTGTAATAAGAAATTAATTTGCAGTAAGAAATATTTTTACTTTGCCTTTAGACTTTTTTTTTTTGCTTCAGCTAAAAATTTCAGATGTAACTGAAGTCACAAGCAATTTATTCTTTATTCAATTATTCTGTCTTCATATTATCAGTAGAACATATGTGTAGAAGTTGATATATGAGAAATAAGAAATGAGAAAAATGAAAACTGACAGATCTTGTAGTGAAAGTACATACTCTAGGACTCACAGAACCACAGAATGACAGAACATTAGGGGCTGGAAGGGACCTCGAAAGATCATCTAATCCAAACCCTCTGCCAGTGCAGGATTACCTAGAGCAAGCAGGTCACAGAGGAATGCACCAGACAGGTTTTGAATATCTCCAGAGGAGACTTCACAACCTCTCTGGGAAGCTGTTCCAGTGTTTTGTCATCCTCACAGTGAAGAAGATTTTCCTTATATTCATATGGAACCTTCTATACTCAGCTTGCATCCATTGCCCCATGTCCTATCATTGGGCATCTCTGCGAAGAGACAGGCTTAATTCTCATGACACTCACCCTTCACATATTTATAATCATTACTGAGGTTACGTCTCAGTCTCCTCCTCTCCAAGCTAGAGAGACTCAGTTCCCTCAGCATTTCCTCGTAAGGGAGGTATTCCACTCCCTAATCATCTTTGGCTCTGTGCTGGACTGCTAAGCAGTTTCAGCTCTGCCAATAGAAGAGGAAGGAAAGCTATGGTAGTGGCAGTGATTGTAATAACTAGTACACATGAAAATAAAGAAAGGGTAGACTGTGGGATTGAAAACTATTATTTCAGCAAAAAGTGATTCTAATATGCCTGTCAAGAAGGCAAAAAACAGTATGTAGTATGAAAGAATAATAAGAAGGTAGAAAAGCAATGAAAAGAACAAACAAAATTACGATGAAGGTAAAACATATGAAACAGAAAGACCTCATCAAAAACCATATAGGCAAGGCAGAAAGACACTGAAAGAACAAAGAGGGGAAAAATATAAAGTAATTTTTAGATTATAAATTCAGCAAAGAAATAAGAAAAGTGGGTGCAGAATTGCTTCATAAATAGACTTCATATGCTGCATAGAGGGAATGAGAGAAGAGAAGAGATAGGGAATCAATGTAAACTAGTTTAAACTTTAGATTTTGCCAGTTGGAATTGTCTGAATGAAATGCCTATAAACATATCCATTGCTGATGGAAGAGCCTTAGATTTAGCATATAGGCCTGGGGTAAATAGAAATTCTGCCCAGAGAGAATTGTCCCAGAGTGCCTAAAGAGTTTATGAGTCTCAGTTTGCACAGCAGGTTATGGCTTCAACACATTGTTCTGAAACAGCTAAATAAAAAGGTAACTGTATTCCAAAGGACCTAGGGAGTATGCTTACAGTTAGAGTGAAGAATGTGATTGTCATTAAAATGTCATGTTCAATAATGAATATTTAAAAGACTAAGTTCAAGAATCAGAAGTGGAAAGAAAATATGGGAAGTTAGGGACTGTAGGATAAAATATTCCGAATGTCTTTAATGTTGTTGACGCAAATATCAAATGGCATTATGTGTTTGCATAAAAGTATATTTCTGTATTTCACTGAAAGAGAATGGCCACCCTGCTTCTTAGACCCAGCTTGATTTTCAGCTTCCTTAATTGCTGCTCTAGAATGCAACAGATGAAGCAGGGCAAGAGAAAAAAATTAGCTGAGGGGGAAAAAAAAATAGTAGACAGCTTTGCAATTGTAAGACACTAAGACAATGCTTATATATATGTATATTCCTTGTTAACTGTTAAGAATATGCTCACTTCTTCAATCTTTGTTTTTAGCACTATCAAGCACTATCTGAAAGTGTGTTAAATCAACATGTCATGGGACCATATTATAATTTATCTATTTATCAGAAATTGCCTAGAGAGTTCATTCATGAGGAGTCATGATTCCTTCTGATGCATCAACAGAAGATTCTAATTCTTAGTAAAGAAAATCAAGAATGAAATGTGAATTCATTTAACTCTAACTTCATGTTTGTGTGCATTCAGAATGGCACAAAAATTTATGTTCTGCATACTGGTTAGGCCACACCTTGAGTCCTGTGTCCAGTTCTGGGCCCCTCACTTTAGGAAGGATGTTGACTTGCTGGAACGTGTCCAGAGAAGGGCAACAAAGTTGGTGAGGGGTTTGGAACACAAGCCCTGTGAGGAGAGGCTGAGGGAGCTGGGGTTGCTTAGCCTGGAGAAGAGGAGACTCAGGGGTGACCTTATTGCTCTCTACAACTACCTGAAGGGAGGTTGTGGACAGGTGGGGCTGGTCTCTTCTCCCAGGCACCAGCACCAGAACAAGAGGACACAGTCCCAAGCTGTGCCAGGGGAGGTTGAGGCTGGATGTTAGGAAGAAGTTCTTCATAGAGTGATTGCCCATTGGAATGGTCTGCCTGGGGAGGTGGTGGAGTGTCCATCACTGGGGTTTTTAGGAGGAGACTTGATGGGGTGCTTGGTTGCATGGTTTAGTTGATTAGATGGTGTTGGGTGATGGGTTGGACGCAATGATCTTGAAGGTCTCTTCCAACTTGGTCTCTATTTCTATTCTATCTATTCTATTCTATTCTATTCTATCTATTCTATAAATTTATCTTGCCTTTGAGTTTATTCTTACTACATGGTAGACCTCAGAAGGAAAATACATGTAAAGACATTAATTAGTCTAAGCCTATATAGCTTATAAACCGTTAAATTATAATCTTAAAGTATTTTAACTAGTTTTAAAAGTACATCATTGTCTGTGTCAGTGATTTAAAATTAATGAGGTGCTTTGCAAAGAATTGTAAATTTCAAAAAAATATTATTATTTATTAAACATTTTAAATGTGTGTGTGATAGTACATCATATCTAAACACTGTACAGTTCTAGGCAGCTAAGAATTTAGGATAGGATTCATCCCCCTAAGTAGGAATATATACAGTAGAATATTACAAATAAGGTGACATGTTCCCATATCCTCCTGCAGTAAGGATTTGGACACTGCATAACTTTTTTCTTTCATATATCAACATACTAAAATTCAGGTTCAGCTAGATTTGAGAATTTTCTACCAGATATTGCTACAATAAAAGCTCCAGTGTTGGCCTGTGGGAAAAAGGAAAAAAAAAAGTTATATTTTTTTGGTTGTGGGGTTTGGTTGTTTTGTTTTGTTCTTTTGAAAGTCCAGGTTGCTTCTTTATAGGAACAGCTTTAATGCTGTTTTCCACGCCTCCCAAATACAAGAAAAAATGAGAGAGTTAATTAAATATTAATAAAATTATTTAGTAGTGTAGGTATATTAGGTAAATAGATCTTGGACTTGTTAGCTTCAGAAGTGTATTAACCTAGAATTCTTTATGGAAAACAATAATATAAAAAGTAATTTATAACTCTAGTAAAGCAAAGTTAACTTGGATTCCAATAATGAGTTGCACTAGAACTTTTAGATAGAAATACAAAGGTGTGGTATTGGGCGTTCATTCAGATGTGTACATAGATTTAGAGGAATGCTAAAAATGTGTGTTCCTAACAAACGGTTTAAGATACAAAACTAAAACAAAGGACATAGTAAAATTGTAGAAAACCTTCTATTTAAATGCAATTTAAAATGTACATCTAATATTACAAAGTGCATAAAATCTTAAATCTAGAGGTAAAGTAGTAGGAGCTGCACTGAGCTATTTAACACTGGTAGAATTATTCCTTTTTAAAGTGGTAAAAATCAATTATTAAAATCAATTTATTCTACATATAAAAATTCTGCAAATGAATTGTCATGAATAAATATTTTTATTCCTTTGCTTTCACTTGATGAAATGAAGCAAAAAAATCATGTTTTAACAATAGATTTCTAGCTTTTGTCAGATTTTTAAAATATGCCTTCAGGGGAATACTAGAGACTTGATAGATCCATAATAGCATAACAATGCTAGATCACATTGCTGCAAGGGAAGGAAAAACCAAAAGTTACACGTGGGTTGATACCAGAAATTTATAATGAATATTCATTGCAATAAAATGTAGATTGAAGATGCAGTTTATGAGGACTTGGTAAGGCTCATTGATAGGGCTTTAAACTAGATTTGAAGGGGGAAGGATTGTTAATCTCATGCTGGCCTGTGACAAAACATTGGCAGCTCACCAGAGGCAGAGGGGTGGAATGCTAGCGAGGGCCCTCAAGTTGTTGCCCTGAGGCAAGCCAAGGACAAAGCACTGGGGCACCCAAGGGAATCCAGGAGGATTCACTAAGAGGGTGGCATGGCCAGCACAGCTGAAGTGCTTCTATGCAAATGCACACACCTTGGGCAATAAACAGGGTGAATGAAGGGCCCTGTGCTGCTAGGATGCTGTGACATAGTGGCTACCACTGAAACTCGGGGGATGATTCCCATGACTGGAATGTAGGGATAGATCGATACAAGCTCTTCAGGAAGGAAAGGCAGGGTAAGAGGGGAGGAGGTGTTGCTCTATATGAGTGACCAGCTGGAATCAGTGGAGCTACACATGGGCAAGGATGATGAGCTGGTTGAGAGCATAGGTGAAGATTAAGGGGAAGACGGGAAGGTGATGTTACTGTAAGGGTCTGCTATAGGCCACCTGACCAGCAGAACCACGCAGATGAGGCACTCCACAGGCAAACAGAAGTGGCTTTGCGTTCACAAGCCCTGGTCCTTGTGGGGGATTTCTGACATCTGCTGGAGGGATGTGGTGGGTTAACGCCCACCCTGAAAACAGGTGGAGGGATTGCGAGTGCTTTGCCCTCCTTGCAGGGCATTTTCCCCTGGGAAACAGTCTGTTCCACTCCCCCCC
>CM037631.1:98679596-98745535 GCA_015227895.2 Colaptes auratus | reverse complement strand
AAAAAACCCAAAGAAATAAAAAAACCCCAAAACAATCCCAAGCAAACAAATCAAATAAAGTAAAAAAAACTACAAACCAAACCAAAATTGCACATAGTATAAAAGAAATACAGAAGTGCTATGGAAAAATGATCAAAAGAGATTTTGAGTTCCACATACTAGGTGTGCTACATAGAAACTACGACATTGTAACAAATGATATTGTGACAAATATTACAGTGTTGATAAGCCTTTCAACGAAGAACTTTCTTCTACTGTCCGATCTACGCCTCCACTGGCACAACTTGAGATTGTTTCATCTTGTCCTGTCACTTGTTACTAGGAAGAAAAGATCAATATCCTCTCACTGCAATCTCCTTTAAGGCAGATGTAGAGAGCAATAAGGTCCCCCTCCAGCCTTCTTTTCTCCAGAGGCCTTACTAGATTTACATTTATTCTATAACACGATATTACAACACAGGAACACCATTTATAGGGTAGTAAAACCTAAGCATTATTTATTTTTTTTAAATCTTCACTGAAAGGAAACTCAAACATAAACTAAACTCAACAACTACTGCATAACTGGACTGCACTAGTCTCTATTTTCTTTTTTGAGAAATAAGACATTTGATGTGTAGCTTCCAAGTTATATATAATTGCCATAGAATCATACAAGGATTCTTATTCGAAAGGACAGTAAGGATCTAGAGTTCCAACCCCACTGCAATGGGCAGGGACATCTTCCACTACATCAGGATGCTCAAAGCCACGTTCAACCTGGCCTTGAACACTTCCAGGGAGGAGGTATCCACAACTTCTCTAGGAAACCTGGTCCAATGTCTCACATTCCTTACAGAGAAGACTTTCTTCCTTACATGGAATCTAAATCTACTCTCTTTCACCTCTTGTCCTATCACTCCATGTTCTTGTTTAAAAGCCCCTTTAGGTATTGGGAAGCTGCTATATGGCTTCTCTGGAACCTTCTCCTCCCAGGCTGAAAAACTCCAATTCTCTCAGCCTTCCTTTTAGGAGATGTGCTTAATCTCTCTCATCATCTTTCTGGCCCTCCACTGAACTCACTCCAACTCCATTTTATGCTGGGGTCTCCAGAGCTGGACACAGTACTCTAGGTGACACCTCACAAAAACAGACTCAAGGGGTAGAATCACCTCCTTGACCTCTGGTCAGACTTGTTTTAATGAAGCCCAAATTGCAGCTGGCTGTGTGATCTGCAAGTCCACATTACTGGTTCATATTCAGTTTTTCATGCACTAAGACCCTGAAGTCTTTCTCTGCAGGGCTGCTGTCAATCCATTCATCACAGCTTGTATCTGTGTTTGGGATTGCCCCAACCCAGGTGCAAGGTCTTACAGTTAGAATCAGGTCTGCACAGGCCTACCACTCATGCCTGTCAAGGTCCCTCTGCATGTCATTCCTTCCCTTCAACATGTTGATCACACCACAGCTTGGTGTTGTCAGCAAACTTGCCAGGACTGCACTCAATCCCACTGTCTGCATGACTGACAAAGACGTAAACAGTGCCAGTCCCAGTATCAACCCCTAAGGAACATCACTCATTTCTTCTGTAAACCAGTGCAGATTTATTTTTGTAAACATTTTTAAATCTTACATTATATGTCAGATGCATACACTATGCATTGATAAACTACAGCCTTAAGCTAAATGTAAACCAAATCAATATATTTCAGGGGTGAAAAGGACAAACAAGGAATACATTAAAAACAAAGTAAGAGATTGATGTTTCTTCTTTTTGAGGTCAGAAAGAGAAAACAGGGTGATAAAAGAAAGTAAGTGAACATAAAGTTTAGAATAGCAGTTCTCAAAGAAGAAATTCATAGGCCAGAACTATAGCAAGTGTAAATGACACATAAACTCTTTCTTCTACCAACATTTAGGTATAAATACCTTTTAGTTCCTGCATGTATAACACTGCTTAAATATTAAGGCCGGATTTTTTGCCAGAATTTAAGAAAACTTAGGCTGCAGAGATGGTAGAAGTATTCCTAAAAGATTAAACAAGGAGCTGTGCATGAATCTTATTAGCTAGCGTAGACCATTATTCTCAGGGATATTCCTGTCTTAGATTGAGTTGTATGTATTGTACGTTCCTTTTTACATATTTGTGGCTCACCTAGACAGTTTTAGATTTTTTAAATGTTTATATTATCATAAAATTGCTAGCCTTCATATTTTCAAGTACTCTGCCTAAAGTTAAAAAATAAATGTAATTCAAAACAGTTTAGAAATTAAGTCTGTGAATATTTCTTACCTTCTAACTAAAGAAAATATCTAATCAAAGTAAAACCAAACACGAGCAATATCATCTTCTAACACAAGGACTAGCATTTAGTGATGGTAGAAGCTCCTCTAAAGGCTATGTGGAACAACAGACATTTTGCAAAAGATTCAGGTGCACCAAGTGTCCTTAATTAATAATAGCTCATGCACAATGTATTTACAAACAATACATGCAATACCCAGGTTGAAAGAGATTGTGGTATAGCAGATCTTGGAAAGGTGCTGTACATACATTAATTAAGGCCCCAGATGGCAAACACTCTCAATAAGACAGAGTCAGGAGGCAAATGAAGGGCTAAAGATGTAATATGGTTCTGTGTGTTAGGTCTTTAGTCAGGAAAGACTACAGTGAAGCCTAAGTACCAAACTAGCTAACTGGCAGTTGATGTTTGGTCCTGTCTTGCCAGAGTTGCATCTTGGTATTGTATTGTATTGTATTGTATTGTATTGTATTGTATTGTATTGTATTGTATTGTATTTGGTGGGTTGGATTGGTTGATAGGTTGGACGCGATGATCTTGAAGGTCTCTCCAACCTGGTGTATTGTATTGTATTGTATTGTATTGTATTGTATTGTATACACCGTAAACACAACAGGTATAAAACACAAAGGCTATCTCCCACCATTTAGAACAAACAATTTAGGTGAGAGTTGTAATATAAAGCTATAGGCTACTACATAGTAATACATTTATTAGGCTACTACATATCAATGCATAAACAAGTATAAATACAAATTAGGTATGTGTAGAAATACACATATACATTGATACATAAGTGTATATAGCTAACACCTACAAGCAAGGAAGAAAGGAGGATCAGGAAACTATAGACCTTCACTCTGATGGGGCAGATCACTGTTATGATCATAAGGAGGTTATTAATGTTCAATAGGGGAATGATTAATAAAAGCATTATAACTTTATTAATAAAAGAAATCCCATGGAATTAATGGTTCAAAATGTTTGGTTGTGGAACAGATATTCACAGCAGGAACATGTAACAATTTCAACAATATGAACAAAAATCTGGAAACAACAAACAACAATTTAAATGGTAAAGAAAAAAGAGAACATTGGCAACATGCCAGAGATTGCCCACAAAGGGGTGTGTGGGGGTAACTCTAGAATTCTCTTGGGCAGCAGACTTTAACAGATGCTTATAAAAAATCAGACTTTGTTATTACTCACTGATTGTGGTACCAAACAGCACACATGGGGATTTAAACAAAACCAAAATGGCATCAACCACCTGAAAGCTGCAGGAACACAGGTTCACTTTCTGTTGGCTTCTGCAGCTTGTTGCTGTACCACATACAGGGTTTATCTCAGCTGAAAGCTTTGTAGAAAAGAGCTTGCTGCCAAGCCTTGCAGGGCTTGTCGGCTTTGCAGCTTTGCCTATTTGGAGAGGTTCTTGAGCTGCAATCTTCACAGCGGTGCTTGTTGCTTCATCCAATAAAATGAAACTGTCCTGGGGACTCTCAGCTCCTCCGGTTTTGTCTCTTGGCCCAGCAAGACACGTCCCTTCTGCTCCTGGGCTTTACAATGCTATACAGCAAGGGGTCTTGCAATCTTGTCACTGCTCTCCATCTGAACTTCAAGCCATTGAGCATTACCCTCTGGATGTGACCATCCAGCAAATTTCTTGTCCACTGAACAGTCCACCTATCAAATCCATATCTCTTCACCTCAGCAAGTAGGATGTAGTGGGTGACCACGTCATAGGCCTTGCAGACATCCAGATAGATCACATCCATAAGGTCATACCTTGTCCACTGACACAGTCACTTTATCATAGAAAGCCACTAGGTTGGTCAGACAGGATTTGCCCCTAGTAAAGCCATGCTGGCTGTCTTGAATCACTTCCCTGTCCTCCATGTGCCTTATCATGGCCTCTAGGAGGATCTGTCAGCATGACTCTGCCTGTGTGCCATTGTCGTTCAATGGGTTAAATGAATCTTGCTGCCTCAGTTTCTGTTGCTGACAGATATCTTTAAGTGGTGATTAATTTAGTCAGCTTTGGCATGGCTGTGGAATAGCAATCCTTGGAAATAGGATCCAAAAATCACATCACCCTCAATGGCTCAAACCCCAACCCCCTTAAAAAAAAAGAAAGCATTCTGGACATCTTCAGTTATTTATACATGAAAGCAAAGAATGAGTTATTTTTTCCATTAAAAATGCAGTTTCATAAATTATATTTTATTGGATATTAAAAACCTGGTGTGAAATCATATCATGATAAAACAAATTCAATCTTCAGAAAGATTCTGCTGAGTTCCAGTCTGGAGACCAGAACGTCTCATATCACTTCTTGGATGTCTGGGGCTTCCTGGGAGCTGGGACCTGAGAGCTCATCTGTGCCCAGCAGCCAGTACATATACCACCATAACATAAGCACTGTCTTTTCACATTCTGAATTAGCTAACCATCTATGAAGCTCTGAAATTAATGAGAGATTTCTGCCTCTAAATATATAATACTACTTGATAAAATCAACTGAGAAGTTTGGAAATCAAATACACAATACACATATACACACTATAATGCTCTCCTATCTGCTACAACCATATATATTTTCAGTATGGGCAGAAGAATCTTCAAACACAGTGAAATTCTGCAGCATATTCAGTCTGACAAGAAGAAAATCTGCAACAGAGAGACTCATCTCAGCTCTTACATGAATTACCTTGTTTACCAACCAGGTAGAGTTCATTCACATGTCAAGATCTTCCAAAGTTTGCAGCTCAGGCCATGAAATATACACTAATAAAGTTAGAAGCAAAAACTAGTCAGCATCTATGAGTATAAACAGCCTTGCCATTACTACTTTCAAATGCCTACAGGTCATCAGTGAACAGGTGAGAAGGTAAGTCCTATGAAGTTTCATGCGAGAACAGGACATTTCTTTCTTTGAATAATCGGCAGTGATGGACATTAAAAAACCTGTCTGGTTTACATCCAGACAATGGTTCACAGGCAACTAAGTAGCCCCTCACAGACATTTATTTTGCATGCAGCTCTTAAGAACACATAAAATTTAGTACATATTCATTCCAGATTTTGTCAACCCCCTGTAGAACCTAACAACTTGCACATAATCTGTTTGATTTTATCTATAAAAAGCCACAAGATACATAATTAAGAAATGATATCAACTGTTAAGAGAAGCTGTCTGCTATGGTTTCAACCCAGTCAGTGGCTGAGTTCCAAAAACAGATGCTCACACAAGGCTAAGACCCCCATGATTGGGAGTGAAAAAAAGCACAAAACTCCAATGGCTTGAGATAAGGAGAGTATAATAAACTAATACAAATATGCAATACCTCTGCAAACAGCATATTTCATAGTGCAGCAAAAGTAGGAGCCAAGCAGACAGCACAAGTAGAAGAGATATATGACCCCAAGCTGGAAGCAGACCGTGGAAATGGGAAGCATCTCATTTTACAATCCAAACTCCAAGCCCTATCATACTTTGCTCCAGCCAGACCTTTCTTACAGTGGGCATGATATCAGCATGGTGTTCACTACACATCAGCTGATGAAGACACTTTCTGACATTGTGAATACAGCCCCTGATCAAGACATTACAGAAATATGTGAGTTTTTCTGTGTCTTTCCATTTAGGAATCAATGATCTCTCATGTGGCAGTGAACTCTGACCATACAACTATGGGTACACACTGACTGGATATTTTCTTTCATTTTATTATTATTGTGATAAGAATATGACAAACACGACAATGAAAGAAAACCTGGCAAACAGATTTTCATGGTGGCCACAAGTCAACCCTCTGAAGACAATACCTTCCCTATGGGTATCATAATATGCCACTGCACTGTATAATTTCTAAGGTCTGGGGGGCAGGAGTTTCTGTGTTGATTGTTTGTGTATTTTGATTGGTTGGTTGGTAGGCTTTGCTTTGGGTTTTGTTGCTGTTGATTTGTTTGCTTTTCCTGTTTTAGCTTTAGTTGATATTTCCAAGGGAAATATCTGTTACTCATAGCCAAATTAGTATTGTCCCTCGATTTTGGAATCAGATAACCTTTCATAAGAAATTTCATTTTTTACTTTATTTTCTTTTGTTTCATGGAGGTATTTATCTCAGTTCATTAAGAACAACTAAACTGCATCAAAACATCTCTTTTCTTTCATCTATTGTCATCTACTATCAAAGCCAGAAGTGCTGTTATTACCACATTCCAAGTGTTCTGGCCTTACGTCACTATTTTCTGTGTCTCCGCAGCTATTTTAGTCCAACTCTCCTTCAAGTAGGAAAAAGGGGAAAAAAATGAAACAACCAAAATCAACACTACACGTATACCCAGATGCTAAAAAGATCTACACGACAAAACATGTCGTTTTTCACAAGATCTAACAGCCAGAATAGTGAGTTAAAAAGAATTAGTGAATCTTGAGCTTAAATATTTCTGAAAACATTTTTTTTTAGATGAATTATGAAGTGCATCTTAAATTTCAGCTGTTACAGAGCTGGGAAGCTACTTATAAAAAAAACCCAAACACATTTTTATCATTATCTTTTAATTGAAAGCTAATAGATGTAATCATTTGTCACAGATTCTAACTGCATATTGTAAAGGATACTTTGCAGACATCACAACTGGAAGAAATAATAACTGAATTAAAATCTGCCCTTGAGTGAAAGTGCATCAAATATAAATATGTATTTTCAGTAGAGTAAGAGCACATTGCTTGCTGCGACGGGAACGTGTATTACTCAAGAACCTTTGTTATCAAATGCAGAAACTGCTAGTACCACCTACTGGCAGAACTGCAAAACTGGAAATATTTTCTGGTTTTCATATTATGCGACACTACAACTGTAAACAAACTATTGCAGCTCTAATCTCCCTCTGATTGCAAACAATTTGCAGTTAGGTATTGAAGATGAATTTTACTACTTAGGACATATTTTTTATTAACTCAGCTATTACCCAATTAGTTCTAAGTGAAAGGAGGTGGGGGGGAGTGGAATCATAAAATTAATGTTCAGACAAGCTACATAATGGTGCAATTTAGAAAGCAGGACAGAAATATATACTTCTTATTATATAGACTTTCTTTCTTGGCTGAGGTGATGTGAGACCTCCACATTTCTCTCATACAAGAAATTCTATTGACATTTTTCTTTCAACACACAATACTAGTTAAACTGGAAATCAGTTTACCCTTCAGTGTTTTGAAAGCCACTGGAATAGTAATTTGATCTGAATATTCTCAGATATGTGGAGTTCTTTCCTTATGCCTGCATTTGCTATTCCAGCCAGACAACTTGAGAAGAATTTACAATTATTTTCACATGAAGTGTGCAATTAAAAAAAAGAAAAAAAAGTTTCATGTTCATTATCTCCTGGGCCAGTAAAAGAGAAAAAAAATAACAAATATCTCTTTTTTCCATAGCTACATGCTTTATGGTTGCCTGCCTAGAAACATCCTGAATTTAATTGTTTGAAATATTAAAATAATTTTCAAATGTGGTTTAACTGTTTCTCACTTTTCTTTACATATTTCTTCCATCTCCAGGCAGAGCACTACTTCCATACTCTAATTTTGCTCCCAACTGCATCACTTAACACGTCAAGACAAACTATGAACAGAAATACTGAAAAATTGCCTACTGGGCTAGCCCAATCTAAACCACTTGCAAGCTGAAAAACAAAGGAAACATTTACATTACTCTTCTATATTACCTCCCACTTTATGATTCTTTTGCCTTAGTCATTAATCACTGACATAAAGCCTTGTTAAGTGTTTTTGAAAACCTAAATATACTACCATCTACCAAATTTTCTTTACCTGTTGTGGCAGTAATATCTTCAAAGAACTCCAGGAGGTTAGTTAAGTATGACCTCTCCTGCCTGAATCCATGTTTACTATCCTTAATTAAAACTATGAGAGCTTAGTTTAATTCAAACGTCTAATATAAGAGTTCCTGTATTTTCTTCCAGCAAATTATAAACTCACTCTTTTCCCTCATGACCATTTAAAGGAATATAATGAAGTTATCTTCGATGCTTTTCAATCCTTAGGAATCTCTCCTGACTGCTGTGAACTTTAAAAATGTCAGTGAAGAATTAAGTGATTTCCTCACTTGCTCCCTTAGCACTTTTTGGTTGCGGATCAGAAAAGATAGAAACATTTTAAGGGCTTTACGAAACATACCAGATATGTGTTAAATTGAAAATAGTGGTCTGCTTCATACATTTCTCTCTCATCGGTATGAGAAGTATAAGTTTACACAGAAAACTGTTAAAACAAAACAAAAAAATCCCAAACAAATTGAAATATGACTTAAAAAATAGAACCAACCAACATCCAAGTATGAAATGTCCTAACTAAAGATGAATGACTTTGCATCAAATTAAAAAAACCCAACCCGATAAAAAGAGACATTTCAAACCTTTATTTCTCTTTCAGCTCTCACAAAAAAAAAAAATCAATCTAATTCTTAATTTGGGTGAGGAACAAAACACATGTAAGGTGGTGAATGGTGCCACATCCAGCTGGTAGCCATCCAGTCTCTTTTTAAACACCTCCAGTGATGGCGACTCCACCACCTCCCTGGGCAGCCCATTCCAATGGCCAATCACTCTCTCTGTATAGAACTTCCTCCTAACATCCAGCCTGAACTTCCCCTGGTGCAGCCTGAGACTGTGTCCTCTTGCTCTGGTGCTGGTTGCCTGGGAGAAGAGACCAACCCCCACCTGGCTACAACTTCCTTCAGATAGTTGTAGACAGCAATAAGGTCTCCTCTGAGTTGCCTTGTCTTGACTCACATGTCCAAGATCTGGGAGAGAAGCCATGAGCCCTGCTTACTGCAAGCCGAGAAGCCAAGCCTCGCATGCCTTGCAACTGGAATTCTTGCTATGCCTCAGTTTACCCAGGAAGATGCAAGAGCCCTTTGTGAAATGCATTGTAAAGCCCACTGTTGTGCTGATGCCAGACCAGCCATCGAGACCACATGGCATCTTTACTGGCCACCAGCAACAGTCTCTTGTCATGCCAGGTGCATGAGAGCACCCTAAAAATCCTCAACAGCTAACATGCACCATCAGCAGCACCCCTACACGGGTGGAGCTCATTTATGAGTAATGAGTTTATTGCCTCCATTGCTTAATGGTTTGTGTCAAGTCTCCCCCAGTGGTTGACCGCCATATTGTGCCAGGGATTCTCTTTCCCAGTTATATTTCTGGTTTGCCTAAAATAGTTGAAATTGTTAAATATTGCCTAAAGACTGTGCATTCACTCTGTAAATATATATTTCAGCTGTACAGATCGGTGCTGGGCCCCATGCTCTTCAACATCTTTATTGATGATCTGGATGAGGGCATCGAGTCCATCATCAGTAAATTTGCGGACGACACCAAGCTGGGGCAGTAGTTGATCTGCTGGAGGGCAGAGAGGCTTTGCAGAGGGACCTCGACAGGCTGGACAGATGGGCAGAATCCAACGGCATGAGATTGAAACATCCAAGTGCCGGGTTCTGCACATTGGCCACAACAACCCCATGCAGTGCTACAGGCTGGGGTCAGAGTGGTTGGAGAGCGGCCAGGCAGAGAGGGACCTGGGGGTGCTGGTTGATTGTAGGTTGAACATGAGCCTGCGTGTGCCCAGGCAGCCAAGAAGGCCAATGGCATCCTGGCCTGCATCAGAAACAGTGTGGCCAGCAGGAGCAGGAGGTCATTCTGCCCCTGTACACTGCACTGGTTAGGCCGCACCTTGAGTACTGTGTCCAGTTCTGGGCCCCTCAGTTTAGGAAAGATGTTGTCTTACTGGAGCGTGTCCAGAGAAGGGCAACAAAGTTGGTGAGGGGTTTGGAAGACAAGCCCTATGAGGAGAGGCTGAGGGAGCTGGGGTTGCTTAGCCTGGAGAAGAGGAGACTCAGGGTGACCTTATTGCTCTCTACAACTACCTGAAGGGAGGTTGTAGCCAGGCGGAGGTTGGTCTCTTCTCCCAGGCAGCCAGTACCAGAACAAGAGGACACAGTCTCAGGCTGCGCCAGGGCAGGTTTAGACTGGATGTTAGGAAGAAGTTCTATACTGAGAGAGTGATTGCCCACTGGAATCAGCTGCCTGTGGAAGTGGTGGAGTCACCTTCATTGGAGGTTCAAGAAGAGGCTTGATGGGTGCTTGGTGCCAGGGTTTAGTTTTTATGGTTGTTTAGGTGGGTTGTATTGTACTGTATTGTACTGTATTGTACTCTTTTGTACTGTATTGTACTGTATGGTACTGTGTTTGTGTTTTGGGTGGGTTGGATTGGTTGATGGGTTGGGCGTGATGATCTTGAAGGTCTCTTCCAACCTGTTGTATTGTATTGTATTGTATTGTATTGTATGTATTTTTCATATTAATAAAAAGTTATTATAATCATATTTGCCATATTAATTTATTCATAAATCCATACATCCATAACACTGCCTTCCTTGGTTAAACATAACTTTATATAGTTCAAGTTGGTATTGGTACTAGTTTGGCTATTTCATTAGATCTGTTTTTATTTTGACCTGAGGGTGTTTTCTCCTCTTCTTGATTCTCCTCTACTGGGGGGCTGTTGCTGGATGATGGAGCAAGTGCTATAGCTTTCCCTCAGACACAGGTTAAACATAGACAGACATAGTAGCTATTTTTTTAAATAAAATAATATTTAATAGAAAATTTTTTTTCTACTTAGATAATGTAAATATTCCTGGTTTATACTGTGTTCTTTAATTTGGGAGCATTTGCATTTCATGTATTTAATATCTTTAGCACTATGATCCACAAATCCCAGAATGTTAATTCTTCAGGGATACCAAGTTAATTATTGACTGTCATTTGTTAAATATTTCTTTCTAAATATTAGCATAAATAATATAAATGTCTGTATTTTACTGGATTATGCCTCAAAATGCTACTTTTTTTTTTCTTTAACTTAAAACATTGAAATACGAAAATGTCACTTTCATACAAGAAAAATTTATCCAGATTTCACACACCTAAAACCAAAACAACAAAAAAAATCCACCCAAAACCAAGCAACAAATCCTAGTATCATTTATTGGCCTAGTATTATAATTGCCATTTTATTATTCCTTTTACGAAAATATTTGACAAAACCACTATTGACTATTAAGGAGACAGCTGTGATTTGGCACAAAGGTTGTTAAGCAGATACAAGGGATGTGACAAAGGTGTAATCATAATCTTTGCATGCTCTAGAACAAAAAGCTTGTTAAATTGGTAACAAATGCAAAGGGCTGTTCTGGCCTTACTCTATGTTATTTTCACAAAGTTCTATTTCACAGGGGTCTCATAGCCCAGCGGCTTCCTAATTTTACCTCTGTGTCTTCCCTACATATTTTCTGAGCTCCTTGCTGCTGTCAAACAGACATAGTGTTGAGCATTATATACTGAGTTCACTTTCTTGTGAGTATCAATAGCAGTTTAAACCTTCTTCTCTCCTTGAGGAGCAAAAAAGAAATTTTAGTCTGTATCCTCTTGAACATACAGAGTTTAACAACTTCTTTATGATTGTTGAGGGATAAAGGGATGAGTGGCTAAGGCACAGTCACAATTTTTGACCTCTCTATTCTGTGCTTTCTGCACAGAGCATCTAAGGTTATTCCCTAAAGGAATCAGGCTGCAAGACTAGATAGTCACAGGAATGAAATAAAACAAAACAAGCAAACAAAAAACACACCAAAAAAACCCCAACAACATGGTGCTCTCCTCTCTGTAGCTGCATTAGTTAAAATCAAGATCTGTGCTAGTGCTTTAAAATGAAGTATAGATAATTTACATGCTACTTAATATTTCCCAAAAAGGGGATCAGAAAACAAGTGCAATATAATCTAAAATTTTCAGGTTTTGTTGTAGGGAAACATAGCAGCTGTCAATACATGACAGATCCTGTGCACCCCCCGTGCTATCAACTCATTCATTCTGAACATTGGAAAAACACAGACTACTCATCAGCAAAGTTAATTACTCAGTTTTCTTTTAAGTCTCGATCATCATAAAGAGTATTTTAATTACTTGCAGAAATCTATTAGTATGTGAAATCACTAGCTCTCACTAACCTTGAAAAAGGACAGAATGACTGAAATGCTGACTTTTCCCTTTTTTGGGGGGGTATTCATGTAGGTAAATAAATTTCCATATTTATGTAGTTTAAAAAATTTAAATGATAATGGGCCAAAATCAGAACACACGTATGAAAACCGAATCTTAATCAGTGGTGGGCTAATTTCTATACTGCTCTTTCTAGTAGGCCATTCAAAACAAAATGTGATATCGAAATAGATTCCAATTTAATCAAATTTACTGATTGGTTACTGAATATTGCTTTGGTTTAAAGTCTGTAAAGAACAAGGCTGCTCTAGGAGAAATAATGAGAGCATTCGGAATGATTCTCAGGTATCTAACTGACGCTAGGTAATGGGTTGCTGTCCTAAGGATAAGAAGCACAAGACAGTACCTCAAGTTCCATAGGAAATGCTGAGTGTTAGAGTTCTAGCGAGAGAGAGAGAGTTAAAGAACCTTTAGCAACTTTGTAGTTATCTTCTGATTACAAGAATTTATGTGACTGAGGAGATTCTTATTCTCTGACAGTCTGCAGGTAACTTAGAATCATAGAATCATGGCTTAGGTTGGAAGGGACCTTAGAGATCATCTACTCTAACCTCCCTGTCATGGGCAGGGGTGCCTTGCAGATAGACTTGGCTGCTTATAGCCTCAATTTAGCAGACCAGGTCTTATCTGTGGTGTTCTTCAGCCTTTTGAGCTGGAGTCAGTTTATAGCCAGGCAACTCACAGTATCTACAGGTAAGGTTTTACATTATTCTGCAGTCATATAGATTGTCTTTTACCGACTGGTAGCTCCAAATATGTAAGCCACTTCAGAGAGAAAATTTTCTAAGAACAGTATGACTGAACTCATACAATAAATGTGTAGAAGAAAGGAGTCACAGGTTTGTAATAAGAACCTGTTAGCAACTGAAAAGTTAATTAATCTTTCCAGCTCTAATGGAAATGGTAACAGATCTCTCCCTCATTCATGGTGTTAAGTGACACTTCAGATCTGCTTAACTACAGTAAACTGTTGAAAACTAGAGAACTGTACAATGAAATTAGAGTCTGTAGAAGTAAAAGGTTATTTTGTGGATATTTGTATAGTGACTTTTGTTTTGCTCGGTGTTCTTGTAGTTAACTCAATTTCTCACTAATCTTTAATAGTGAACAACTTTATACTATGCCCTAAAACTAATTCATGTGGTTTTATTTCTTTTTTTTAAGTATTTCAACCTTTTGCTACAGGGACACTCTGTAATACAAAGGCTTTAATCTTTTTTCAGATACATTCAATCATACTTGGTGGGGGAAGGGAGAAGGGGAAATAGGGAAACACCTTGTTAAATGTGAACTTATTTGTACTTATAATATTCTACCTGTCTATGAATATTACTGCAACATTATGCTTAAGATAATTAATTACTACAAGATATGCTTTTAGTTCTTTGTACCTCCTTGGCCTTTCCAAAGTTTCCAGAATAGGCATCAGCACCTTCAAAACTGTAAGGATGTTAGATTATGTTTTGTTGGTTTTGTCTGGGGCTTTTCATGCCCCCCCAAATGTTAACCATCTGACAGGACTTCAGTAGAAACTGGAAGATGCTTGCCTCTTATTGCCAATCTCATATTCTGTAGGAGCTCCACTCCAGTCTCATATATCCTGTTCTGTTCACAATGAAGCAAGAAATCGAAGCCACTGACTTGCACATGCACATGATACCACAAATCAACTCACTGCATAGAAGAGGTAACCCTTCTCTGTATTCCAAGACTTAGAAAACTCAAAGTGATGGGTCCTGGAACCAGACTTTGATCTCAATGGTTTGTGTTTGCATATAGAATTTGACTGGGATACAGTACATTTTCTTTATAATAGATGCATTTTATTTTATTTTATTTTATTTTATTTTATTTTATTTTATTTTATTTTATTTTATTTTAATTTTGTTTTATTTTGTTTTGTTTTGTTTTGCTTTGTTTTGCTTTGTTTTGTTTTGTTTATACATGACATGTAGTTTATTAAACATTACAGCAAGTACGTCTGAAGTGCCTGGGAAAAACCGCATCATGATCTTTCTTAAAAGCAGACAATTAAAACAAAATATCTGTTTTGTTGGGGGCTTGCTTGTTTAAGAAAAACCCTGTACTCCTTGTAATAATAGTTGCCATTCTTTATGTCTTTCAAAAAAATGTATAACCTGTATATTTTCTCCCATGCCATGCTTAGAACCAGGATTACTATCTCAGAAATAAAGCCAATAATATTTCTCATTTCATACTGTGCAAAATATACCATACTTATAGGCATTACTTCAAATTTATTTAACTATTTAATTAGAAGACTTGATCATTACATTTTAGCATGAATATCTCAGCAGATAATATGTTCACCAATAACACAGCATTATTTCTTAAAAATAATATTATCTATGAGGGATTTTCTTGTCTTTGTTGCAGTCATTTTATCCAGAGTATTTTGCTAACAAGCTGGCACAATAATAATATTGTTCAAACACTTCTCCCATTTTTTTTTCTGACAGTATTGAGAATGCTTTGCTTGGTAACCATCAACAAAGCATCATCTCCCTGCATCCTTCATGTCTTCCCATGTGGGAACTGAGAAAGTAATCTGATTACAAGATTTTTTTCCCAGTGTCATATCTCTGCCTGGACCTTCCCAATTCTGTCTATTTAGCTTATATTTCCTTCAGGGAATAATCTTTCTTTTTTGTTTTTCTGTTTCAATTCTTGAGGCTGTCCACTGTTATTTTTACAAAATACCACCTCAGGAAAGTCCTTACACTCATTCCAAGATGTACCTGTACTGTCATTCTTTTCCTTCATAGTAATTTGCTTCTCAACTCTACCTTGTGTCAGCATCAAACTTTTTTGTTCTCCTCGCATGCAACTGCTATTATATTCTACAGTATTTCAGGCATGCCACTTCTCTGTCACCCTAAATCTCTGCTTCCACTGAATTCTCAGAATGAAAAGTCACAGCCAGTATTACTTCACAAATTAGTGATAATGTATGATAGTGGAAGTGGAGTTTATTACTCAATTCATATTTGACAGAGGAATTCAAATATTGCATAACTAGGTGAGCAGGATTCTATAATAGAGGAAAACTTCATTACTAAAATTAAGTTTTGGAAAGATAATGATTGTAAATATAAGGACATTTAAAAAGAGGGAATGCAGTAATGGGTACATGCTGAAGAGTCAAATACTACCTTTGATGATCTGTATGCATAAATGAATAGATTAGACAGCAAGATGGCAACTTGGTTTGTTTTGTTTTTTAAGAATATACTCTAAACACTTACCATGCTGTTAATGACTTTTCCCTATATACTTTTATGTATATGCAAACACAAAACAAATTCCTTGAATTATTGTAGTGTATATATATGTAGTGTATATGTATATATATGTGGTGTATATTTCCTGACATATTTTTTCCTTTCCAAATTACTTCTTTATGTGTTGGATGGAGTCCCATAAACAATCCTTCAGCTAAAAACCCCCACACTAGTAACCTACAAAAAATGTTTCCTTTCTTCTGAGAATCTGTTTCCATTATCTATACACAGACTCTATCTCAAATATAAAAAGAAATATTCTGTATTGAAGCAGTAATTATTCATAATTTTTCACAAAACCAGGTGAATCCGTTACAAGGTCTTTGCCTTCTCATCTCCTGTGTCACAAGCTAGACTATTCAAACACAAAGTAGGCCCTGAATAAGGTGAATTAAAAAGGATCAGTTGACCACAGGCAAGCTCTTAAAGTTTAGAGGAAATATGTGATTCTTACCATAAAATAATATTGCCAACCTCTATACATTTTCTATGTGGCTAATACACAACTTCACTGTAAACAAGAATTTCTTTCAAAGTATAGGGTAAAAGGTTAAGAAATTAGTGCTTATGTCTGCTGGGATACTTTAAAATTGAGATACCAATCCCACCTGCAGCCATAAAAGTACTGAATTAGTGTATGAAAAAGAAAAAAAATCTTCCAATCAATGCATTTAAATTTATTAGCTGCATTGAATAAAACAAATAACATAGTCTAAGTATCATATAGTATCCTAAGTTATTTCACATATAGGATGTGAAGCATCATCTGCTGAAATAACGTTTTAATTTGCTTAGTTGGACCTTATTAAAGTAGCTTGTAGGAACACTTATCTTAGTAGTGACAATGGAGAGTGCCTTTAGCCCACCATCCTGACTATTCAGTCTATACTATCCCCCTTATTCTAAGTCAAAACTACTGAAGTATGAAATTTTTATTTCACACATGAGTCCACACAAGAGGTTTGTTTAGGTTTGGTTTGTTTGTTTTGTGGTGTTTTCTTTCATATTACAAATACACAATTTATTGTCATATATTCAACATTTAATCATTGTATTGTGTTTTGCACTTGTGGAAAGCTTAAGAAACCAAGCAACTGAACAACAAAACACAGAGGCCCACAATGGCATAAATATGGAGCAAGAACTAAGTGCATAAACAGCGCTCATTTGTACCGTGTAAAGCATCACAATGTTGCAAGTGACAATGCTAGCACTGGTAAGCACAGCTTAGCTTCAGTTTCTAACTACTCCCAAAGACTACAATAACATTTAAGCAAAACAACAATGCAATATTCAGTGAAGACAGAACAGCACATTTTGCTGTAGGTGCTATCTGTGCTACTATAACGTGTTGAGTTTAGTTTCCTTCCATGTCTGGAATTTTAATGTTTTGTCTTCTTTGAGGTTAATGCTAAAAATATAGTCTTTTATATGAAAATGGTATGGCTTCTTCACATTTCCATTAAAGCTTATATGATAAAATTTATGTGAGGTTATATAATTTGCATAATATAAATAGCAAGAGACTGGCTGAAATTTAATCTATAAAATCCAAACATCATAAATCATCTAAGAGTTGTTTTGTTTTTTTTTTTTTTCCCTTCCTTTTTCTCCCCCCTGTAATAGAGTGTAACCTGGGAAAATTCATGCAATGCTATTGTGGACATTTAAATGTGTGTCAATATTAGTATATATCTCTTCAAAATAATTATGTGCACACAAATTTAATAAGCTGGCTACTGCAAAAATTTACAATTGCATATAACAGGTAGGAACCACATAATAGGGAAAATCTCACCCACTAATCTTTCTCAAATTTAATATTGACTAAGTGGCTTTGGTCCCATGGTGGTCTTCACAAACTTAGGAAATATTTAGAATTGTAACTAAAATAATTTGGTAGCTGAGTGAAGAGATAAAAATCCTTCCTTTGTCATATAGAGTTCAATACTGAACAATAGCTCCTGTTAAGAGTGTGCCTCATGCTACTGAAAACATAGGGAATAATACAGGCTTTTTCAATCACCATATGAAGACAAATTAGAATTCTAAATTTAGGTAACTCTACAGATAAAATTCATATTATAGCAAGAATTAAAATTTGAGCCAAACTGAGTGATGATGGAATGACAAAAACAATGAATATAACTAGAAATGCAACTCTAAAATTATAGACAGATTGGGATCAGAAAGTGTATATTCAACTCTTCTCTTTTTTGACAGAAATTAATACAATAAATTGTGTGATAGAGTGACAGCTCACCTTGGTGGTTTTGTTTTGTTTCATTTTGTTTTTTACAAAGTCTACATTGATTCTTGCATATTATTTGGTTTATGTCTTGATGTTGATATCTCATTTAGTAGGATGGACATAACATTTGCAAAACAAACCATCTATTTTACTATCAATAAAAACCTTGCATTATGCAAAATTAAACAAAACAATTTAACACATAGCCATATTACTCTCATAAGTAGAATGTGTAGTTTTTAATTCCCTGAAGTATTTAAAAACAGTGTGACAGATTTGACTGCCCTTTATAAACAGTGTGATAGATTTGACTGCCCTTTATAAACAGTGTGACAAAATATTTTTCAGTTGATACTGAGATACAAATTTAAAATATTCTTTCTGGGCAGCTGTGAAAGCAATGTAATACAGGATTTATTTGAAGAGCACAAATCTGAATGCTTAACCATTTTTTCAAGCTAATTTCCTTTCTACTTTTTTTCACCAGAACAGAAAGTACAATGACCGATTTAGTGGGAAACCAGTCTAACAAACAATTTCTCTGTCCCCAAAGCACTCCTTTAAATCTAGACCTCACTGTATCTTGAAATTACTTCTGTCAAAGCTATTGAGGTTTCTATTGTTAGAATAGTAATTTGGTTTTAGCACTAAATTACTATCAATTGTTGTGTAGTCTGCAAGCTATGGAGGCAATAACGGGGAAACATTCACACGGCCCATTTATGATGAGGTTGCGTAAAGTCCTACTGATTATGTATAAGTGGTTATTAGGAAAGGATCTTAAACAAGACTCACAAGAAAGCTACAAATCCTCAAGCTGTCTATTACAGAGTCATTTTATAGGAACTGTAGTTTCACAAGTGTTAAATTCTTCTTTAACAATGACTTCTGGACAATAATAAATGATGTTTTTACAAACCAGCTTCAAACTGTAGAGTTCATGTGTCTAACAAGTCTGTACTTTTAAGTAAAAAATATTAAAAGCAAAGGGAATAAATAGTTATTGATAACAGCAAACTCCTTTGAGGCTTCAGAAAATGGAAATGTTAAGCATCAACAGATTTCATGAGGCGTTATGAAGTTCAGAAGACAGATATGCTTTCTTATGAGAATTGAATGCAGTAATTTGTCAATATAAAGCTTTGTGTTTCCATAGATCTTTGGGTTGTAGCACAGGGAAATGACAGGGAAGTTATTCATGTCACGGGGCAATTTTAGAAGGAGTAGTTAGTGTCATATTAAGATACAAAGACCTGAATTCTTTAAAGTTTGCTTGTTCATTAATTCATTCTGTTTCAAGATCTTTCATTCCTACTGTGATTCAAAGGGTATCCAAGATCAGAGAGAAGTCCTAGTAGGGCAGAAAGAAATCCTGTGGTGATAAAAAAAGCTTTGAGGTAGATCCTATTACTGAAACATGATAGTTGACATGACAGGGTGCAAAAAGACATAGATCACATTTAGAACTTTACACCTATAAAATATTGTTTAGACCTTACTGATTAAGTGTGACAAGATCTAACAGATGGAATTTGAATGCAGACAAATTCAACTGGAAACAAGTTTGAACTAAGGACAAGACAAATGATAAATCACTGTAACTACTTGCAATCATTTAAGAATTTTCAAGGAGAAATCACTGTGGAAATTGTTGGAACCAAGGTGATATTTTGTGTTTGTGCAATGTGTTTAACTAAACTAAACTAAACTAAACTAAACTAAACTAAAATAAAATAAAATAAAATAAAATAAATTATTTTAAAATTATTTAAAAAATATACCCATTTAAGAAGGAATTAATTCAAGATGTCAAAGCAGGTAGTCACAGCAGGGTCTGCTTGCCTTGAAATCTAACATAACTATTACTATAGGTGAATGCTCTTTCACTTTGTACTGAAGGAGACAGAACAGAGAGGGCACCGAGCAGCAGAGATGACAACAGCAGTATTGCAATACTAAAGTCTGTCCAGATTGAAATAATGAGGAAGATTCCTGCTGTTTGGGATCCTAATTGGGCCGTAAAGGTCTGCTTTATGTGTTTAGGTATATTGTACTTACATTGCTGAGGAAGTCTGTATTTAATTCTTGTAAGTGGTTTCCTCCTGGAATCAGCCCCAGTATTAAGACCACATTACTATAGCATTTTTTTTCCTTCTCAGAGTTAACTTTTATCTCTCCAAGAGGTTGACCTTCTCCAAAGGCAAATAGATTTATACAATACTGGACAAGTTTGGAACCATTTTACCAGTTTCATTCTGTCTTGAAGTTGTGCTCAGTTTCAGTCAAAATCACAACCAATCCTTAAAATGCTTACTACATGCTTGCTTGCAGCTCTGCTGTGCCTTGTCTCAGAGCTACACTGATGATGAATATATTACTTCACTGACTTTTTCTGATAGGGAAGTCCATATTCCCAGATAGTACCTGATCTAGAGAATAGCCTCTTTACTGTAATTTATTAATTTCACTCATCATTTCAAATTTCCATATTTTGTTATGTTAGTGGAAGTGTTCAAAAGCAGGTGCAAAATATGCTACTATTTTGAACAAGTTCCTTTAAACCACTTGTGTAGTCAACAACTCATATATTGACAGCCAAGACATTAATTTCACTTTCTGAGATTCTAACTACTTCCACATATGGTAGCAAAATATTAGACAAATTATGCGTTATTTGTGCTTGTAGCCAATAGGGTCATAATCAAAGCAGAAGAGACATTCTTTCTCTAATTGACTGTAGTGAAGTAACATAGCCTCTGGTGACTTCTTCCTATCATATCACTTGACATAACAAATCATATATTGCAGAGCTGTATCAGAACGGTGGTTTTATAAGTGGTTGCCTGGTTTTATCTTCAAATGGTAAAGCAGAAATGGATGTATATTTTTCCAGTAATGTAAAGATATCTCAGATTACATTAAATATTTACTTTGGGGAACCTGAATTAAGCCAATGCAGTATTAGCCAATGTAATGAATGGAGTCTAGAGAGTTATTCAGATTATAAGCTTCTAATTTAGAATTAGATAAATACCTCTCCAGCTCTATTATGAGCAGATTCAAACTGACTGTCATAGGTGCTTGGAGACCTAGTTCATACAACACTTTCCTCATAGATCCCTAAATGTCCCAGTTTGGGAAATTAAGGTAACAAAATCTAATATGAGATCTTATAAATGGGGAAGGTGACATTTATTTACCAAAACTATAATTAATTTGCTGCTTCTGATGCTTATCCTTACAAAGTTTGTGCATTCAGTCTCTTATACCAACATACATACTTAAAGAAATACATGGCTAACAGCCTGGCCAACAACAATTTTTTGCCGCAAAATGAAAGTTCTTGTTGCCTTTCTAGGATTCTTCTTGCTGTCAGCAAGTTTTTGGGCAAATCTTTTATATCTTTTATGAGATATCGTTCCTGTTATGCAGTGGTCCTCTGCATCAGAATCTTGCTGTTTCATCCACAAGTTTTAGGCCAAATCTTGCTACTCATTGTCTATTTTCCTTGTTAAAAATGTATGTCTAACAGCATGTTCCTAATGGGAACAGGAAAAATGAGTACAGTATGTCATAGCCTTCTGATAAGGTATGACAATACATTACAGTATTGACAAAATCTCAGGTGTCTTGAAGGAGGGAGATAAAGGCTTCAGTCTTTCAAGGAAATGCTTCATACACCTTGCAATACAATACAATACAATACAATACAATACAATACAACACAATAAACCAGGTTGGAAGAGACCTTCAAGATCATCGCGTCCAACCTATCAACCAATCCAACCCACCCAAACAACTAGATCATGTCACCAAACACCCCATCAAGTCTCCTCCCAAACACCTCCAATGAAGGTGACTCCACCACCTCCCTGGGCAGACCATTCCAATGGGCAATCACTCTCTCTGTATAGAACTTCCTCCTAACATCCAGTTGAAACCTCCCCCCTGGTGCAGCTTGAGACTGTGTCCTCTTGTTCTGGTGCTGGATGCCTGGGAGAAGAGACCAACCACCCTTCAAGTAGTTGTAGAGAGCAATAAGGTCACCCCTCAGTCTCCTCTTCTCCAGGCTAAGCAACCCCAGCTCCCTCAGCCTCTCTTCATAGGGCTTGTCTTCCAAACCCCTCACCAACCTTGTTGCCCTTCTCTGGACACATTCCACCAAGTCAACATCCTTCCTAAACTGAGGGGCCAAGAACTGGACACACTACTCAAGGTGTAGCCTAAGCAGTGCAGTGTACAGGGGCAGAATGACCTCCCTGCTCCTGCTGGCCACACTGGTCCTGATGCAGGCCAGGATACCATTGGCCCCTCTTGGCTGCATGGGCACACTGCAGGCTCATGTTCAGCCTACCATCAACCAGCACCCCCAGGTCCCTCTCTGCCTGGCTGCTCTCCAGCCACTCTGCCCCCAGCCTGTAGCACTGCATGGGGTTGTTGTGGCCAATGTGCAGAACCCGGCACTTGGATGTGTTAAATCTCATGCCGTTGGATTCTGCCCATCTGTCCAGCCTGTCGAGGTCCCTCTGCAAAGCCTCTCTACCCTCCAGCAGATCAACTCCTGCCTCCAGCTTGGTGTCGTCCGCAAATTTACTGATGATGGACTCGATGCCCTCATCCAGATCATCAATAAAGATGTTGAAGAGCATGGGGCTGCAGTAATCACCTGAAGAAAAGAAATAGTCAGACTACTTTAAACCTGTATAACCAACTCCAGAGGCAAATATTTGTCTCTGCTCTACTGAATGCTACAACTTAGTAGGGCATCAACAAATTGCAGCAGCTTCTATAGAAAGTATTCAGAGGCTGAAAAGAATCTGCTGAAGTGAAGGGGAAAAGAGATTGGTGAAGGAGTGCTATAGATGTTGGTCATCCTCAAAACTGGGTTAAAACTCACAGTACTTTTAATTAGAAATGCAATAGAAACTGTGAGTGAACTCAGACTTTATTGCTCCTAGGAGGCCAGATGGCTGCTCATTCATTGCTTTGTCTAAGCTCACCAGAAGCTCCATTAAATAAATAATGACACTACCTGAACTTCTTTCAAGAACCTGGACAGTATAACTCCTATGTTTTTTTAAATCATTGCATACATATTTAAGAGCAAAGAACTAAACAGTGCACCATTTTCTATACCAGGGTGGCCCTTGAGACTTAAAAATATGCCAGTATGGATTTACTCTTTGAGTACATTTTATGTGAAGAAAAGATCTACATTCTGCAGCTTGGATTCTATAATTTAATACACATTTTATATAGCAATTGTAGAGTAATCAGCCATTATTCACAACAACAGCAAAAATATCAAAAATGAAGGTTAAAAATATCAAAAATAAAGGTTAAAACTATCAAAAATAAAGGTTAAAAATATCAAAAATAAAGGTTAAATGGTGGAAAAATCCTAATAAATATAGTATATTAATGTGCACAGATACATTGAAGTTTTCCTCATTGTAGACAGTAAAACTACACTCCTAAAAAAATATATGAAAGGCTGCAAATAAAAGTTATTTTTCAAAGGCATATTGATGTAGAATTCAAACTGATAACTGCTATTATTGTTGGTGTGCTGCCATAAGCTGAGTGAAACATCGGATCCTATGAAATGCATGAATAAAGATGCAGAATAAGTCGATTTCAAGAGTGGCTAATCTCCTCCAGTGACATGTACTGTTAAAGTCAGAAAGAAAACATTTAAATATCTGTTGAACTAGACAAGTATGATGTGACGAAGCAGTATGTGGCATCACATTTTACCAAGTCTGCATCATCTCATCAAAAATATCTTGTGAAAATGACAACTTAATTCTCTTACTTGTTGTCATATAAAGCAAGCATCATATTTCAATAGCAATCTTATGTGCAGTTATTTTTACCTTTAATGGGATTGTAGGGGGTTTTGGTTTTTTGTTTCATATTGGGTTTGGGTTTCTTTGGGGGGGGAGGGTGGAGGTTTGGGGTTTTTTTGGTTTTGGTTTTGGTTTCAGTTTTCTTGTGTTGTTATTTCTAACTCCTGTCTCATCTGCACATCTGGGGATCAGATGGCTGTGACCAAGAGTCAGAAAAAGAAATGTCAAACTAACTAAATCTGCTCAGGAAGTTACGTGACACTCTGATCAGATGTCATCAAAGACCTCTTGTATAGCAGAAGGATGCTATCAGTAGATCAGACACACAGAAAGAATGTCATGAATCCAGTTACCGTGGATTCAAACTTTAGTGCTTTACTCAGAATAAAACAGACCCTGTCCTCACACTGGAGCTGGACCTGGGACAAGTATGACTTGTTTCAGTTGGAGTTTTATTTTGAACTCCATGTAAAACCCATATAATCTTCTTTTATTAAAGAGCATGTAGGTTCTGAGCAGCAACAGGAATTAGAAAAAAAATAACAAACAAACAAAAAACTAAACCATGACTAGTAAACCATGGCACCAAGTGCCATGGCCAATCCCCTTTTGAATACCGCCAGGGATGGTGACTCTACCACCTCCCTGGGCAGCACATTCCAATGGCTAACAACTCTCTCTGTGAAGAACTTTCTCCTCACCTTGAGCCTAAACTTCCCCTGGTGCAGCTTGAGACTGTGTCCTCTTGTTCTGGTGCTGGTTGCCTGGGAGAAGAGACCAACCCCTTCCTGGCTACAACCACCCTTCAGGTAGCTGTAGACAGCAATAAGGACTCCTCTGACCCTCCTCTTCTCCAGGCTGAAGAATCCCAGCTCACTCAGCCTCTCCTCATAGGGCTTGTGCTCAAGGCCTCTCACCAGCCTCATAGACACGTTCAAGTGTCTCAATGTCCTTCTTAAATTGAGGGGCCCAGAACTGGACACAGTACTCAAGGTGTGGCCTAACCAGTGCTGAGTACAGGGACACAATGACTTCCCTGCTCCTGCTGGCCACACTATTCTTGATGCAGGCCAGGATGCTATTGGCCTTTTTGGCCACCTGGGCACACTGCTGGCTCATGTTCAGGTGGCTGTCAATCAGTACCCCCAGGTCCCATTCTGTTTGCCTGCTCTCCAGCCTGTAGCGCTGCCTGGGGTTGTTGTGGCCAAAGTGTAGCACCCAGCACTTGGACTTGTTGAATGCCATCTTGCTGAATGCCATCATGTTGTACTTTGCCCATCTGTCCAGCCTGTCGAGGTCCGCCTGCAGAGCCCTTCACACTACCACATCCTCTAACAGATCAACACCTGCTCCCAACTTGGTGTCATCTGCAAATGTACTGATGACTGACTCAATCTCATCACCCAGATAAAAAATAAAGATGTTGAAAAGGATGGGGCCCAGAACTGATCCCTGTGGGTCACCACTAGTGACTGGCCTCCAGCTGGATGTGGAACCATTCACCACCATTCTCTGGGCTTGGCCCTCCAGCCACTTCCAGCAACGCAGAGTGCTGCTGTCCAAGCCAAGGGCTGACAGCTTGGCCAGGAGGTTGCTGTCGGGGACAGTGTCAAAGACCTTGCTGAAGTCCAGGTAGACTACATCCACAGCCTTCCCCACATCCACCAGGAGGGTGACCCGGTCATAGAAAGAGATCAGGTGGGTGAGGCAGGACCTGCCCTTCCTAAATCTATGTTGACTGGGCCTGATCCCTTGGCCATCCTGTAAGTGCTGTGTGTAAGTGCCCACAAGATCATTTGCTCCATAATTTTTCCTGTAACTGAGGTCAGGCTGACAGACCTGTAGTTTCCAGATTCCTCCATCTGGCCCTTCTTGTGAATGGACATCACGTTGGCCAGTTTCCAGTCATCTGGGACCTCTCCAGTGAGTCAGGATTGGTGGAAAATGATGGAAAGTGGCTTGACCAGCTCATCTGCCAGCTCTCTCAGCACCCTAGCCTGGATCCCACCTGGTTCCATGGACTTGTGGGGATCCAAGTGGCTAAGGAGGTCTCTAACTACTTCCTCCTGGATTACAGGGGAACTATACTGCTCCCTGACTCCTGCCAGCTCTGCAGGCCAGTTGTCCGGAAGACAACCTATCCTGCTACTAAAATTTGAGGCAAAGAAGGTGTTAAGTACCTCTGCCTTTTCCTCATCTTTTGTGACTACATTCCCCTCCATGTCCACCAAGGAGTGGTAGTTGTTCTTGCCCCTCGTCTTGCTATTAATATATTTGTAGAAGGATTTTTTTTGTCCTTCACAGCAGAGGCCAGACTAATCTCTAAGTGGGCTTTTGCCTCTCTAATTTTTTTCCTGCATGACCTAGCAACATCCTTAAACATTCTATGGGTTACCTCACCTTTCTTCCAAAGATGATATACCCTCTTTTTTTCCCTTAATTCACCCAGAAGTTCACTGCCCAACCAAGCGGGCTGTCTACCCTGGTGGCTCATCTTCCGGCACATTGGCACATATCCTGTTCCTGAGCCTTCAAGAACTCTTTCTTGAAGTAGGTCCAGCCCTCCTGGCCCCCTTTGTTCTTAAAGGCTGTTTCTCAAGGTACCTTCTGAGTTAGTTACTTGAGTAACATGAAGTCTGCCCTCTGGAAGTCCAGAGTGGAGGTTTTGTTGCTGTCTTTCTTAACTGGTTTCTTCTCCTGTGATGCATTATTTAATGGAAATTCATTGTCCATTGCATCCCATTGCTGATGTTGATATATTTGAAAAGAAAATCCCTTATTAGTTTTTACTCACAGAGCTTGTGTGGTGTCAATGGCATTGCCTCAGTTTGGTACAATTATAAAAAATCCCTGCACTTGCAGCTGGACTGCATTTGAGGTATCTTCTGTTTAGGAAAAATCTAGAAATCATGTCTTCTAGCCCAAAACTATCTAAGAAAAGCTCCAGCATTTAGCTGGTATCCATATTTTCTACATTGCTGAATGGTTTCTTTCAGATAGAATGCATACCATGTGCAATCTGTTTCAGTCTAATCTCAGTTTTGCAGCATGCTTTCATTCTAACTTCCCTTCACATTTTTATTTACCTTGTCTAGATGTTTCTCAATTGCTTCAGTCACTGTAGGAGTAATGTATTTTATTCTTCAGCCTGTAATTTTGCAGTATGATTTTTTTGCAAAGCATTTTCAAAGTACAATACAATACAATAAATCCAGGTTGGAAGAGACCTTCAAGATCATCGTGTCCAACCCATCAACCAATCCAACCCACCTAAACAACTAGATCATGGCACCCAGTACCCCATCAAGTCTCCTCCTGAATACCTCCAATGATGGTGACTCCACCACCTCCCTAGGCAGACCATTCCAATGGGCAATCACTCTCTCTGTATAGAACTTCTTCCTAAGATCCAGTCTAAACCTCCCCTGGCACAGCCTGAGACTGTGTCCTCTTGTTCTGGTGTTGCCTGCCTGGGAAAAGAGACCAACCTCTGCCTGTCTACAATCTCCCTTCAGGTAGTCGTAGAGAGCAATAAGTTCACCCCTCAGTCTCCTCTTCTCCAGGCTAAGCAACCCCAGCTCCCTCAGCCTCTCCTCATAGGGCTTGTGTTCCAAACCCCTCACCAACTTTGTTGCCCCTCACTCAACTTTGTTGAGCTCTTGCTTTATGCAGGAGCACTATTGTGCTTCAAAAAGTGTAAGATCCATGGGATTATTATTTTTTAAGATCCTAAAAAGGAATAGCAGTCTGGATATACTGGACTTTAAAGGACAATTCCCAAAACCTCAGATTACTGAAAGACACAGGGCCAAAAGTGTGACAAATGTTCTACTGGACAATTCCAAAAGCTTTATAGTATATCTTCAGTTCATTCTTGTGCACACAAAAGTAGGTACACCAAAAACCTACTCCTCTAAATGTCCCCATAAATACTCTGCTTTGGGTTGTCGCTAGCCACCAAGTTGTCTTTGCTTGTGAGAGTTGTTACTAATATTATATTGATAATTTAATGGTACTATTACTACACATGAAGATTTGTGACCTCAAACTGGTAAAGGCCAACAAAACAACCTTCTGCACTTCACTGGTCCACTTGCTGTAGTCATGTTGATAGCTCTGTCTGTAAAGTACATTGTTCTGCCATTACAGAGCTTATAGCTGGAATGCTACACATGCAATGTCAGATTTCAAGATGGAAACCTAAGGTCATGGAGTCCTTTACAACAGTTTTGTTGTTGTTATTGTTGAATGAATGGTCTAAAGTTGTGTACAAGCTGGTACCTCTGTAGTCATATCTTCAACAATACCAGTTTCAATCTCAGAAGTAATTCCCTCTTGTACATGCAAACATTAATGCCTGCTTGTTTATGTATTTGAGTTTCACTATCACAGAGAGTCTTAGATTTTTCTGTTAAACTCACAAGCAATTCAGATTTATATTCAACACAACTTAGTGATGATTAACTTAATGATGATTCTTTGCCTGACTGAGAAATTCTTATATATTTTCATTCCAAGGCTCCATAAAGGTTTACAGATCCATCTTGCACATATTCTCCTTGTGTTCAGTCACTGGATATTAGAACTTTTCTCAAATTTCTGCTGGGTCTAGCACTAAATTTATAATACAGCCTCCTTTTAAAAAAAAAAAATCAATTCAGAATTCAGTAGAGAGTCACCTCTCCCAGTGTTTCAGTGGGATAAATGAAAGCAATAACTGTATTTTCACAGAACAGCCACACTGTGAAAAAGTATTAGTGCTCCAATTCAGCATTTTTAAAAAATATTTCTTCATTCCTGGAGAAAAATCCTAAATTTCCCCTCATTAAGTAAAGATTCTTCAACACCTTTAAAGTTAATCTTACAGGATGCTGAATAACGATGTTAAATAATTGCTTTAACAGAGATGACTGAAAAATGTGCAGAATTCAAAACCACCTACCTTTTATATTCTAAGCTTAACAGATCCTAATAAAATGTTTACAGAAATTAAATTATGTTCTAGTTCATTTTGATAGACAAAATATTGCCTCTCATAGTATATGAAGTACAGAAAGGTATCATTCAGCCTTCAAAGTAGTCATATGGATCCCATGATTCCTTTGTAATTGTATTTGCCTGACCTGGCTTTTCAAAATAGGAGGCACTCCGTCAGCTTGGCTGAGCTTTGATTTTTAGTAGGAGAGGATGGACTCAGCAGGAAAGAAGCACTTGTAGAAAGAGCTTCCAGGAGATAAGCAAGACCCAAAGATGTGTCAATCAGGACACTGTTCTCTACTGCTGTGTGCAAACCCCCTGACTTTCTTTATGTTATATATTTTAAGTGACATCTGTAACATGTTCTTCCTGAAAGAGAAGGCAGGAATTTTCCTCACACTTCTTGCAAACCTTTATCCATGGAGGACAACTCCATTTGTGGGATATTCTTTTATTTATTAATCTTATAAAGATATAAATTTCCCATATATGCTCTTTGCAACTGCACTGTACTTATTACTTAATGACACTCACGTTTTGAACTTTGGAGGAATAAAATATTCCTCATAGCTTTCTATAATTTATGAATAAGGGATCTCTTTTATTCCTTGCTGTTTCTTTTTTTTTCTTTTTGTTGCATTTTTACATGGAAGATTTCTCTGACTTGTTCATGTAGACAACAATGTAACTAAAAAAATCTAGAGAATGCTGTTTTATGTGCACATGTATCAGTTAACTCATCCATTGAACTTAAATTTGGAGTTACATTTCATTGTGCCTTACGAAAAGCTTTTCATGAACACCTGTATGAATTTAGCACTATGTTACCAGACTGGTGGACCTTTGTTTATTGCGTGTACCTTGGCAATAAAATTCTGGTACAGAAAGAGATCTCTGTCTCCAGCCATTTTCATTTCACTGGTTGAAAATATCCGTGTTGACCTACAGAAAATGTTGGTAGTTTGATGGATGACAACATCACCATTCTGCAAGCAAATTAATCACATTGCATGCAAATCCCAATCAACTTTGCAACTTTTGCCAACAGAAAAGATGTACAATGAAGCACCAATAACGTAGTTTTGAAATGGTGCAATGTTGTTGCAACACATACAACAAATGGAGAGTAAAACAGATTGGTAAAACAAGATCAATCAAACCACAGGCAGCAGTTTGGGTTCACACTGAAGAATGACATGACATTGTATTTTACATTTTAATCCCCTGATAGAGCATAAAATATAATGGAATACAGAATTAACGAGGTTGGAAAAAAACTTTGAGAAAATCAAATCCAACCTACCACCCAACACCACCTAATCACCATGGCATCAAGCACCCTATCAAGTCTCCTCCTAAACACCTCCAGTGATGGTGAGTCCACCACTTCCCCAGGCAGCCCATTCCAATGGCCAATCACTCTTTCTGTGAAGAACTTCTTCCTAACACCCAGCCTAAACCTCCCCTGCTGCAGCTTGAGACTGTGTCCTCTTGTTCTGGTGCTGGTTGCCTGGGAGAAGAGATCAACCCCCACCTGGCTACATCTTCCCTTCAGGGAGGTGTAGAGAGCAATAAGGTCTCCTCTGAGCCTCCTCTTCTCCAGGCTAAACAACCCCAGCTCCCTCAGCCTCTCTTCATAGGGCTTGTGCTTCAAACCCCTCATCAGCTTTGTTGCCCTTCTCTGGACACGTTTCAGCAACTCAACATCTTTCCTGAACTGTGGTGCCCAGAACTGGACACAGGACTCAAGGTGTGGCCTAACCTAACCGCACTGGCCTCTTGGGAGAGAAATAACTGGCCTGGGAGGACTTGGGGGGGATGTGCAGTTCCACATGGTGCACTGGCCTGGTCCTACCTCGGTGTGCTGCAGTTGTAGATCAGATATTTACTTAGAACAGCTATTTACTTAGAAGGAAGTAAAGCTTCTTAGTATTTAGTGTATTAATTGCAACTGATACTCTAGTAACTGTTCACATAAAAATTGCAGGCGCGTCACATTTTATGACCTTTACAAAGTAACCCATTTTTAACCAAATTTTGTTCTGACTGATAAATTTATTACTACTGTATATAAGTCTTCAAATATTTGACTGTTGATTTAAAATTACATAAATTAAATATCAAGCTCAACAGAAATTGTTTGCTACAGTTTTAATAAGGTAAAGAAAAATGCATTGTTTCACAAACTACTACAGCTCTGACATAGAACTAAAAATATGAAGTCCTCTAAAAGCAGTTAGGGGACAATTAATTTAATACCACCATACTATCACATAGAGAGATTTTTATTCAATAGATCACTAAACATATATATATGAAATTACACACAATGGAAAATTAGACTCTATCACTATTCCGTGTGTTTTATTTCCTCTCATCACACTGAGTTTTATGCTATGTTAAAGGTTAATGCCACTATTACTGCTTTCACTGTCTGAGTTTATTGAAAGCCTTAGGACACATAATTTAGTAAAAACTACTTGTGAGGGAAGAGAAGATTCAGCTTTCTTCAGTGTAAGAAATGAAAAGCTTCTGAAGAAGGGGAGTTTTTCAATAACCAAATATTGCAAACACAGCAGCAGGAGATTTCAAATACTTGTACAATGCTACTTTTCCACAAGTGGTCAATGGACCCAATATAGAAAAACCTAATTTTGTGAAGAGTCTCGTGATGATAAGTATTAAAGCCCTGCAGTTTAAGAGTAAGAGTAGATGAAAATCTCATTTCAATTTCTAAAAAAGCATGTGGCTAGTCCTCATGACTGCAGAGCAATGCATGGAATATTAACCCAAAAGCACCCTAGAGGCTGAAAAGAAAGAAGAGAAATGTAAATGAACTAAAACTTTATTTTCTTTAACAGTCTTGCAAGTTTTTTGTGCCTGACTCATGCATTTTTTAGCCTTTTGCATTGACAACAGTTTTGGCTCTGACTAGGGAACTAGTTCAGAATCTGAATGTAGAAGGTAATTAAGTTGAAATTCAAAATGTGATGATGGAGTCCAAGATTCTGCACTATGAAAGGAGTGACAGCAGCAAAAATGTGACAATGTATTTAGAAAAAGAAACACAAATAAAGTCTGGAAACAGGTTGATATGGCCCCAATGGAAAGACTTTTAAGAAGAACCAAAAGAAAGGTAAAAAAAAGGGGAGTTTCAGAGTGGCTGACAATCAGGACTCACAATTGCAAGAATGGATGTGGAAGAAAGAGATCTGTGTGGACAAGTAAACAAATATGACAGGAGCAAAAATGGGGATGAAACCCTTTATTCAAAAAGTATTTCTAATTGATAATCTTGGTGAGTTCCTTGGGTAGGAGCCATGAAAAAAGCATTAAAGATATAATTCTGTTGATAATTATCTGTAGAATATATACTGATAACTCACAGATAACTCACAGATACATTTTATAAAGGAATTCAGAGGAGGCTCAGGGGAGACCTTATTGCTCTGTACAACTACCTGAAGGGAGGTTGTAGCCAGGTGGGGGCTGGTCTCTTCTCCCAGGCAACCATCACCAGAACAAAAGGACACTGTCTCAAGCTGCTCCAGGGAAGGTTTAGGCTGGAAGTTAGGAAGAAATTCTAGACAGAGAGAGTGATTGCCTATTGGAATGGGCTGCCTGGGGAGGTGGTGGAGTCACCATCATTGGAGGTGTTTAGGAGGAGACTTGATGCGGTGCTTGGTTGCATGGTTTAGTTGATTAGGTGGGTTGGATGATAGGTTGGATGTGATGATCTCGAAGGTGTCTTCCAACCTGGTCTATTCTATTCTATTCTATTCTATTCTATTCTATTCTATTCCATTCTATTCTATTCCATTCTATTCTATTCACTAGAACTGGAAGATTTCTATACATGCTAGAAAAAGAATCTCAATTAATGAAAAACATCTAAAAATAAATAGACTAATTAATTGTGATATTGAATAAGGATGATACAGTTTAATTTCTAGCCATGAAAAACAAAATATAGGCATTGTGTTTCAAAAATCAGTCATAAGAACAATTAAACAATAGAAGAGTATGTAGAAAGAATGTCTATTAAAGGAAATACAAGAACAATATATTCAAGACTAGTTTAGTACTTTCAGTCTTATGTCAGAGCAGAGAGTAGGTTAAATTAATTGTCGGGTTTCCTTTTGTGTTGTAGAGGACATTATAGCAAACACCGGGGAGGTGGTGGAGTTGCCGTCCCTGGAGGTGTTCAAGAGGGGACTGGACGTGGCATTTGGTGCCATGGTCTAGTCGTGGGGTCTGTGGTGACAGGTTGGACTCGATGATCTTCGAGGTCTCTTCCAACCTTGGCGATACTGTGTTACTGTGAAGTGTGAAAATTTTGTACTTTATTTAGGACTCTATCCCTCTAAGGAAAAAAAAACATTAAAAATTGGTCGTGCCTAACGAGATTTATGGTTTAAATGTAGACAAATTCTCAGTGACACTGATACCAGTGATAGCCTGTTTATTACCATTCTGATGATCAGTTATTTATTCATTAACAAATAAAGTTTATCAAAAGGTAGTAGACATTTTAGACAAATTCAGGAACACAGTACACTTTCTCAGTTCCAATGTGGGAGGTGATTGTGCTACTGTACTTGGCCCTGGTGAGGACACAGCTTGAATATTGTATTCAGTTTTGAGTGCCACAGAATAGGAAAGACATTGAGGTCCTGAAGTATGTCCGGAGAAGAACAACAAGGCTAGTGAGGGCTCATTATATGGAAGGCTTGAAGCTGGAGGGCATGTCATGTGAGGAGTGGTTAAGTGAGCTGGGATAGTTTAGTCTGGCGAAGAGAGGGTTAAGGGAAGATATTACTGAAAGGAGCTTGTAGTGAGCTGGTGCTGGTCTCTTCTCGCAAGTAGTTAGTGATAGGATGAGAGGAAATGGTTTTACATTATGCTAGGGGATGTTTAGATTGGACATTAGGAAAAACTTCTTTACTGAGAGAGTGGTGAGTCATTGGAACAGATTGCCCAGGGAGCTGGTGGAATCACTATCCCTGGAAGTGTTCAGGAAGCATGTTGATGTGCCACTTCAGGACATGGTTCGGTGGTGTAGTAGTTGGGTTACGCTTGGACTCAATGATCTTAAAGGTCTTTTCCAGCATTAGTGATTCCATGATTCTGTAATCCTCACCCCTTAATTCAATAGGTTAACTCAATGTGATGTGCATTAACTGACTTAAGAAAATGTTATATATTTTATAATATATTCTGTGAAGACGTTGCTCAATTACTAAGGCAATTCAAAAAGTGACAGCACTGAAGGGTTAAATTCAGGGAGCAGAACTTCAAGCACTGCTCAGCTGATAGAAAGGAATGTTTTAGCCTTGATGGGTTGTAAACCCTGGGATCAGAGTGCAGCTGTGTAGATGAAAGAACACAGATAGCTGATTACAAATGGTCATTGTGACCTAAGAGTAAGAACTCGTAAATATTGTGGCAGAGTCCCTGGTCTTACATCTAATGTCTGTTTAAACCTTGATAAGGTATATGCGTTACTGTGATACTTTTTTGGCAGCCAATTGTGAGTTTGTAACTGTCACTTGGACAGATCTAATAACCAATCACAAACTGCTTTTTGATTGTGTTAGCCATTATAAAGAAAAACTTTGTATAATAAAGTGACACTTTGCTTGCATCAAGCTGTGTCCCATCTCTCAATCATGGTACAGCACATCTTAGCATAGAAAACTAAGACAATTAAGAGAAAAATGGTTATTCCCCAATAAATAAAACATCTATTTAGAATTTTTTCCAGAAGCAACTTATACACAGTTTGTCATACTTTGTTTTATTCATAAAAATAATTTGAAATAATGTTTATACCCTAAATGCCAATGATAAAAATCCTCACCTTGTTGTGGGTTTGGGACTTTTGGGGACTTTTTTTTTTTTCTATTTCTCTTTCTGTACCAAAAGCAATTGGAAGCAGAAAGGTAAAGATAATTTTCTACCTGTAAGGGTCCATTTGACATCTCTGTGGATTTGTAATAACTGTTAAGCTTGATGGCAGCTCAGGCAGGCTTATGTTCAAGTGCCTTCTTCAGCCTAATTCTTCTTAGGCTTACTAAGGTTTCAGTTTTGAAACTGACTGGGTTAGAACTCACTTTTGCTGTTTTTTGGTAAAACTAGTAAAATATCAGCTAATACCAGTTGAAAAAAGGTGACATGAAAGAAGAGGTGATATGAATTGAAGAAAGCAAGATGTAATATTTTTTTAAATCTTTCCTTTCACAATAAATTTTTGCATAATTGATTAAAACAAAACCCAGCTTCATTGTATTTATACTTACCCTTACATTGCCTTGAGAACTTCAGCTTATCAGGGAAAGCAGCAGAGTATACAAATCTATTTGCATCTGATGATCTTGTGCAAAAAGGTAGATTGCAAGACTATTTCTTGCAAGGGAACATTATGAAGTCTTCCTTGATGCTGCCTCTTTTCACACCTGCCTTGATGCTGCCTCTTTGACACCTGTCAAAAAGTTATTTGCTAAAATTCAGGCTAACAAATTAATCACATTACCAAACATCTAAAGAAGGTACAAACAAGACTCAAATCAACAGAAAATCACCATCAGAATTAAGCTACAATTTAATCTTGAATCTAGTTTTGTAATATTATGTTCTAAATTTGAAATTTTTTTGGAAGTATTTTTCTCTTGCTGGCCTAAATAAAAATAGCACAGAAGTCACAAGAGCAAGGACTTCAAGGACTGAGAAGAAGAATTCACCATGCCCCTTGTGCTGAAACTGTGCATATTATAAGTGGAGAAGAAAGTATTAAGAAAGGAGATAGTAAATGATGATGAATATTCATAACAAGAGAGAAGTCAGGAGTCAGGAACCTACAGCACAGGGAGAAGGATTAGGTGGGTTTAATGTATAGTGTATCCACTACCACACAAAAATGCCTGAATTCCTCTCTACACCTTATCTGGAACTTTTATTTCCCTTGAGGTGAATATATAACACTTTGAAAGCCAAGAGCACAAAATTAAGATTTCTTAGATTTATAAAGCAACTAGCCAGAATTCAGAAATGGCTTAGACTGACTGGAAGTGTGAAACATTTAAGTCAGGAGGTGAAATTCGAAGTTTTAGAGATACCATGTAAGTAAAGTTCCTTTCAGAGTAAAATTCAAGATATTTAATAGAGGAAATGTACTGCTTTCTGATAAGCAGCTTCTAGGAAATACATCAAACAGAAAGCTGCAGCTTCCCTATGTGCTCGTAGTTTCTAAAATGTTAATGACTTGTTTAGAAAGAAGAAATTGAGGTGGAAATTGTGACAGAGAGAACTGCATGTGTAGTGAGATATAAAAAATGAACAGTGTATGGGTAGTAAATGGTAAAGTCACGCCATTGCTCTTAAGAGTTCTCAGAACGGGTGTAATTACCATGTACTAAATCAGTCATGAAGCCATACTTGCCCTTGCTATCACTACCTGTATTAACATCTATAGCCTTCTAGCATGCATATATTACATTAAAATCTATTCACTATGACCCCAAAACTATCTCATTTTAAAAAATGCACATAAGCAAAAAGAAACTCTTAAGAATGATAGCTTAGAAATGGAACAAGTCAACTACAAAGACAGACGATAAGGACAGATGTAAATATGATATTTATATTCTATAAAGAGAAAACCAGACTAAATAACTAAGATGTTTATTTACAAAAGTGGATTCTTAGAGTACAACATATTATGCTGTGCTTGGAAGAACTGTGATTTTTTGAAAACTAGGAAATCCCAGATTTCTAGATCACAGACTGAATTTTATTCATTTTCACTGGATGTGGCAGCACTCTCAAAGCATGCACTTTTTCAGTCTCTCTCTGTATTACATGTGCCAGCTATTTGAGTGCTGAATAGCTCTGGAGGATTACCATTTTGCTACATTCTGTTTCATCATTCTTCTGCATGCAGTACTAACACTGCACTTTCTTTAAATCATGATTAAATACCCGGACCTCATTCATATCACATGCATTTTCCCCATACCAAGATCTTTGCAGTCTCTTGACAAATACTGTTCAACACAGAACTGATGTCAAATTTATATGGTATTAATATACACATGTACCTTCATCTGTCATCTTACACATACAGGGAAAAGTTTCATTCCTTCCTAAAGTAACATGTTGCTGACTTCTTAATCACTTTGGCACAGTCTCAGCTCTGGTGAAAGCAAACTGCTCCAGAGAATGCACAGTCTGACTTGCTGGAAAGTTGCTCTGTGAGGAGAATCTGAGACACACAACTTATTAACTGAGAGTTAGCAATGCACCCTTTGTAGACAAGAAGACCAGTGGTATCCTGGGATATATTGGATGTTGTAAGAAGGTTGAGGGAGATTCTTTTCCTCCTCTGTTCTGCCCTATTGAAGTCACACTTGACACTTGAAACATTATTTCCAGTTCTGGGCTCTCCAAGGGAGACAGGGAAATACTGGAGTTCAAGTGATATGAAGATAACTACAGTACAGGTGCATCTCTCTTACAAGGAGAGGCTGAGAGACCTGGCATTGTTTAGCCTGGAGAAGAGGAGACTGAGAGGGGATCTTACCAGCAGTTACCAATATCTAAAGGATGGGTTTCAAGAGGATGGAGCCAGTCTCTTTGTAGTAGTGCCCAATGACTGGACAAGGCACAAGGATCAGTGCTGGGCCCCATGCTCTTTAACATCTTTATTGATGATCTGGATGAGAGCATCGAGTCCATCATCAGTAGATTTGCGGACAACACCAAGCTGGGGGCAGGAGTTGATCTGCTGGAGGGTAGAGAGGCTTTGAAGAGGGACCTCGACAGGCTGGACAGATGGGCAGAATCCAATGGCATGAGATTGAACACATCCAAGTGCCGGGTTCTGCACATTGGCCACAACAACCCCATGCAGTGCTATAGGCTGGGGTCAGAGTGGCTGGAGAGCAGCCAGGCAGAGAGGGACCTGGGGGTACTGGTTGATGGGAGGCTGAACATGAGCCTGCAGTGTGCCCAGGCAGCCAAGAAGGCCTATGGCATCCTGGCCTGCATCAGGAACAGTGTGGCCAGCAGGAGCAGGGAGGTCATTCTGCCCCTGTACACTGCACTGGTTAGGCCACACCTCAAGTACTGTGTCCAGTTCTGGGCCCCTCAGTTTAGGAAGGATGTTGACTTGCTGGAACATGTCCAGAGAAGGGCAACAAAGTTGGTGAGGGGTTTGGAAGACAAGCCCTATGAGGAAAGGCTGAGGGAGCTTGGGTTGCTTAGCCTGGAGAAGAGGAGACTGAGAGGTGACCTTATTGCTCTCTACAACTACCTGAAGGGAGGTTGTAGCCAGGCAGAGGTTGGTCTCATCTCCCAGGCAGCCAGCACCAGAACAAGAGGACACAGTCTCAGGCTGCACCAGGGCAGGTTTTAGGCTGGATGTTAGGAAGAAGTTCTATACAGAGAGAGTGATTGCCCATTGGAATCGGCTACCCATGGAGGTGGTGGAGTCATCTTCATTGGAGGTGTTCAGGAAGAGGCTTGATAGGGTGCTTGGTGCCATGGTTTAGTTGTTTAGGTGGGTTGGATTGGTTGATAGGTTGCATGCGATGATCTTGAAGGTCTCTTTCAACTTGGTGTATTGTCTTGTATTGTATTGTAAAAGGCACAAACTAGAACACAGGAACTTCCACATAAACATAAGGAAAAACCTCGTGACTTTGAGCGTGATTGTGATTTTCAAAGCCTGCCTGGATGTGATCCTGTACAATCCATTCTAGGTGAACCTGCTTTAGCAGAGAGATTGGACTAGATGACTTCCAGAGGTCCTTTCCAAACCCTGTCATTCTGTGATTCTGTGAAGTAACAGACATATCTGTTTAACACAGATCTTTTGACTGTTTATTTGTTTGAGAGTTTTTGTTTGTTTGTTTGTTTTGAAATAGCCATTTAATAATTTAAGTGTAATGAATGGAAGAGTTTACTCTCTTCTTGGACTACTTGATCACATATGTAATGTATAGCATTCCCAATTGTATGGATTGGCAGTTGAATAATAATCTAAACTGGCTAAAATTATATACTCAATCTGCTGGAGGCATATAAATGATCCTGCAATGATGTGCATACATTATGATAAAAGTAATTATTACTCTAAGGAAGAATCAAATAGATAATGGGAGTGGTGAACATATTAATCAATTTCAAGCAGTAATTCACAGTTCAAGTATTGGAAAAGAAAATTGTTTCATGTGTGCAAATACTACGAAATGGAATCCTCATTAACACTGTCTAATCTTTTTAGTCTGATGTACATCATTTATCTGAATTGCGTAATTTAAAGGTCAGACAAATCTTCCATTTTTCAAACACAAATACAGACCTGAACTTTCGGAATTTCTAACATCCAAAAATCCATCTTGCTCCATAGCTAACATTCTTGCCAGATTCAAGTTTTCAGCTTAGAGCTGCTGAAAACATTTCTCAGTCTCAAATGTTATTGTCTAAATAAGTAGGGATCTCTTAAAATAAACTTCACTTGAGTCAAGAAATTGTTTTCTTTTTTCAGAATTTCACCTGATAATTCCAGTGGCAGAGATCTCAGGGCAGTTTGTAATATACTCAGCCTGATGTCATCTTTTTCATAGTTATAGAAGATTTTATTGGGATTCTGTTTGGGGATTCTTACTGAAATATATACTATTAAATCACCTTCAGCCAGTTGCTGTGTTCACAGCTGCAGCATATCTGAGAAAAGACAGGCACTTGGGCTGAATGTAATATCAAATTATTTGATTTTCCTCTGACTGTTTCCAACTAACTTGTTAGGAAAAAAAACACCACAACAACCCCACAGATAATAAATTCTAAGGTTTACATTCTAGTCAGGCTTTTAGTAACAATAAAATATATTTTAAATATGCAAACAAGGTGTGCTTCTAAAATATGCAACATTTGTTTTATCTATAATATTTATAAGTTTTATAGAATGAAAGGCAAAACATCTTTTCATTTAAATAAATGCACTTTCCTGGTATGATTTAGACATGATTGTGCTTGTGTTGGGAGGAAGAACATCTTCAGTCATTGAAGGCATAGTGAAAACATTTTTTTCCTCCTGTTTACATGGAACTTCCTATGCCTCAACTTCCATCCATTGCCCTTTGTATTGTCATTGGGCATCACCAAGAAGAACCTGACTCCATCCTCTTGGCACTCAGCCTTTACATATTTATAAACATTAAAGAGGTCCCCCCTTAGTCTCCTCCTCTCCAAAGCAGTATAGAGACCCAAAAAGCAACATAAAGGCACCTGAGAACATATCTTCTCCCAGGCAACCAGCACCAGAACAAGGGGACACAGTCTCAAGCTGTGCCAGGGGAGGTTTAGACTCGAGGTGAGGAGGAAGTTCTTCACTGAGAGAGTCATTCGTCATTGGAATGGGCTGCCCAGGGAGGTGGTGGAGTCGCCGTCCCTGGAGGTGTTCAAGGGGAGATTGGACGTGGCACTTGGTGCCATGGTCTAGTTGTGAGGTCTGTTGGGACAGGTTGGACTTGATGATCCTTGGGGTCTCTTCCAACCTTGGTTATACTGTGATACTGTGATACTGTGATCTTTGATAAGCCAAGACTGAAAATTTAATGCTTCCTTCTGTTCTTAAGGAGAGAATCTGAAGGCTTGGAAGACTGCCATAAGACAATAGGAACACTGTAATAATGTATTAGTCAGATTAACCAAAAAGTTTTAAAGCTCTTGAAAGTGAAATTCTTATTTTTATTTTACTACTTTGAGAAACATATTTTACTGTTTTACTGATTCTTGTGGTTCTATGGTCATGCCTGTAAGATGTACCTGAATTTCTGCTATCAGTGGTTGGAAGATGATTTGCTGCCTTATGAGGTAAAATTCAAAACTATTTCCAATTGTTAAAATGAAAAGGAAAAAATTAAGTAATACACAATGTAGCATATTAGTATGCTAGTAGGAAAATATGTTTTCTCATAAAACTTCTGAATTTGAAATAATGAAAAAAAAATTCCATATTCATCAATCTGTCAGCAAGTATTTTGAGGAATAGATTCCATTTTAAAATATTCTACTATTAACTTAGTTTCTCTAACAGAATCTCCTCAGATGCTGTCTAGCATTATTTAACACAACAAGGAGGATGAGTTGCCTGCCAAGTTCACTAGCCTGCGCTTCAAAGATCAGACTTGGCCTCTTTAGATATCTGTTAGGAGGAGTTTCATGGAATGAAGCCCTGGAAGACAGAGGGGCCCAACAAAGCTGGTTAATATTCAAGGATTATCTCCTCCAAGTCCCAGAGAAATGTTTCCCAACAAAAAGGAAGGCATGCAAAAATGCTGCCTTCCATGCATAGAAGGCAGGCAAAAATGCTGCTGTATCTGTGCATGGATAGAAAAGGTGCTACAGGACAAATTTTAACACAAAAAATAGAGGTCTACAGAGGGTGGGAGCAAGGACAGGTATCCTGGGAGGAGTACAGAGAAGCTGTCTGAGTAGATACACAGCAGGTCAAGAAAGCTAACGCTATGACAGAATTATGAGTAGACAGAGAGCAGGTCAAGAAAGCTCACACTAGGACAGAATTAAATTGGGCCAGAGATACCAAGGCTACAAAAAAGTCCTTGTTATAGGTACATAAATTACAAAAGAAAGACTAAGGAAGAGGTTAGCCTGCTCCAGCAGGGGACAGAGGATTTGGTCACCTCATACAAGTTTAAGGCCGAGGTACTCCTCAACTTTTTTTGCTTCAGTCTTCACAGGAAGGGTTCTAACCACACCACCCAAGTTACAGAAGGTAAAAGCAGGAACTGAGAAAATGAAAAACTGCCCACTGTTGCAGAGGAAATTATACCATGGTGGAACAAGCGACCAACTCAATGTGAATGATAAAGCAAGTTCAACTTTATTTTGGGTTTGCATCAGACTTTTATAACCATGCAATAACATATGCCTACTCGGCATAATGTTATTGGTTCTAACCTAAAAGGTCATGTTTACATACTCCTCCCACTTGTGGTCTTTCACAGCGGCTATACTTCCTCTTCTACCCGGCTCTCAGTTCAGCTTAAGTTGTTTACCAAGTTCTCAATGACAGACCGTCCTTGAAAGCTTGCTGGCTGACATCCAGCTCAGCTTATACTTATGCTAACAGCCTAAGTTTACCAACTTACTTACTGTGGTGGGTTAACACCCTTTTCTGAGAACAAAAGAACAAAGCAGGGTGGAGGGCTTGCAGGTACTTTTCACTCCCTGCAGGGCATTTTTCGCCTGGGAAGCTGAGTCTGTTCCACTCCCCCCTTCCTGCCCAGCTAGGGTATAAAAAGCAGGACCTCGTAGCTGTTGGCCCCAGCTTTTCTGGCTTCTGCCTCTGCTGGACGAGAGCTACTGCAGCTACCCTCCTGCTCCTCTGCCACGTGGTCGGACCTGCTGCCTCCACGCTTCCTCAGAGAAAGGCTGGTTTTGTATTATTCTCTTGTTTTTTGTCCCCCTCCCATCCATCCTTGTTCCTTGCCCTTGTGAACCTTTTTCCTGTTATTGTTATATATATATTGCTTAAAGACAACTCTTTGCCTCTCTACTTCCAAGCCGACTCCAAATTATTGTTTGGTGGATTTGCTCTTTCCTTTTCTCCCCTCTCTGTCAGGAGGGAAGAGGGGGGGGGAGTGGGGGAGAGATTCTCAGCCTTGCCCCCGACCTGAGCTCTTAACTTCCAGTTAAGGCTCAAACCACGACACTTACATACTTATTTACTTATACCATAATTATATATTCATGATCACCGTCAAAGCCTGGGTTGTGCAGCACCTCTAGTGGTCCATGTCCTCTCTCTTTAAGCCATTCTTCAACACACTGCAGGTGAAAATCATGTTGGATACCTCCTAAAGAATTTGAAATTGTAACAGTCTGTGGGACTGTGGGAAAATCTGGAAAGGGAGAAACAATGCCCATTTTCAAAAAGAGACAAAAGGAAGATCCAGGGAGCTACAGACCAGTCAGTCTCACCCCTGTTTGGCAAGATTATGGAGCAGATCCTCCTGGGAAGGCACATGAAAAATTAAGAAGTGACTGGTGGAAGCCATCAGGGCTTCACCAAGGGTAAATCATGCTTGACAAATTTTGTGGCATTCTGTGATGGGGTTGCAGCATCAATGGACATGGACCCGTGTAAAGTATTTGACACTGTCCCCCATGATGTCCTGGTCTCTAAATTAAGAAGACATGGATTTCATGGGTGGAGCACTTTGTGATAAGGCATTGGCTTGATAATTGCACTCAAAGAGTTATGGTCAATGGCTTGATGTCTAAATGGAGACAAGTGACAAGTGGTGTTCCTCACAGGTTGATACTGGTTGATACTGTGACAATTGTTGTTTAACAGTTTTTTCAGTTGCATGGACGGCTGTGGGTTTATTAGATTGGATGGGAGCAGAGGGAAAACAGGAAAGAAAAGCAGTGGGGAAAATCTAATTCAAACATAATATCACAATTTCCCTGCACTGAAAAATCATGGCATTGTCACAGAAGCAGTTCCAAGTTTCGTGGTGGCAGGGGAGCAGTGCTGTGCTACGTGGTCCTCTCCAGGCCGCAGCATGAAGCGGGGCTGTGCCATGTGTCTTGCCTCTGGTATGCAGGCAGCGGTGGAAACAGCAGCATGGAGCCGATGGGTACAAGCCACCTGCTGCAAAGCCCTCTAGGCACACAGGCAGTTGTGGCGGGAGAGTGGCAAGGGGCTGTGCAGAGTAGGCACTGTGGAGTGGTTGGCAGGAACACAGCAGCAGCTTCTTCCGGCCCCATGCTCCCTCCTGCTTCCCTATAAGCTGCTATTTCCTCTCACCCCTAGGAGCTGTGCAGAGTGCTGTGTGCAAACCCACCGTTCAGTGGCACTGTTTAAGACAAAACGCCTTACAGACACGAAGCTGTGTGGTGCACTTGACATGCTGGAGAGAAGGGATGCTATCCAGAGGAACCTTGACAGGCTTGAGAAATGGGTCAGTGCCAACCTCATGAAGTTCAACAAGACCACATGCAAATTCTTGCAGCTGCGTTGTGGCAGTCCCAAGAACAAATACAGGCTGCATGATGAATATATAGAGAGTAGTCTTAAGGACTGCTGGTTGATGCAAATCTAACCATGAGCTGGAAATGTGCACTTGCAGCACAGAAAGGCAAATGTATCCAGGGCTGCATCAAAAACAAACATGACTAGCAGGTCATGGGAAGTGATTCTCACCCTCTACGCTCCCCCTCTCTCTCCTTAGATCATGCCTGGAGTACTGCACCCAGCAATGGAGCCCCCAATACAAGAAGGACACAGAACTCTTAGAGTAGGCCCCAAAAAGGCCCACAAAGATGATCAGAGGGTTGGAGCACCTCTCCAGTGAAGCCAGACAGAGACAGTTGGGGTTCATCTTGGAGAAGAGAAAGCTTCATGGAGACCTTATAGCAGCCTTCTGGTATATTTGGAGGAGGCCTACAGAATAGCTGGAGAAGGACCTTTTACAAAGGCATGTACTGAGAGGAGAAGGAGCAATGCTTTTCAAGTGGAAGAGAAGTTACATTTAGCTTAGACTTAGGAAGAAGTTCTTCACCATGAGGATGGTGAGGCACTGGACCAAGTTGCCCAGAGAAGTTGTGTGGCAAGTATAACTGCCCTGACAAACACAAAAGTCTGACAGATACCTGACAAAGAGCTGAGCCTTGCTAGAGGGTTGCTAGAAGCTGATCAAGATCAGCTTGGCACCTCACAGGCATTAACTGGTGCTTCTGGACCCAGCCTCTTACCCTCCTTTTGTGTGATTCTGTGGACTTGGCCCTCCACCTAATTAGAAATTATTGCAGTGCAGACTATGAAGACATTTTGATTTAGTGTCCATGCAGCAAGTATCTTGGCAGTCAAATGTTTTCCCCTTAGAACAGGGTGCCATCTGAGGAGAATTCCACAGATTGAGTGAATCCTCACCCTCTCTTTGGTGACTGTAGATTTTGAGTACCTTTGAGTGGGAGCTTTTCTCTTTATGTCTGAGTGCTCACACATTGTGGTTCATTTTTCTGGAAAGAATATTCCTTAATGCTTAAGGTTAAAGCTTAATTGGTTGTGCAGTAGTATGTTCCTGACCAACATTTGAACTTGTAATTTAATTGTGTTGGAAGGAACCTTGGGTAATTTTGATTACAATAAATCCACATTTTTGGTGGCTATTGCTATGCGTTTTGTGGTTGCTTCTTACAAGCTCCAGCCCTGGAAGTGTTCAAAGCCAGGTTGAATGAGACCTGAATGAAGCCAGCCTGGTCTATTAGGAAGTGTCCTTGTCCATGGCAAGGGGGATTTGAAATTTACTTTTGTTATCTGTCTTCGCAGTTTAAATTATTACAATTTTATTTATCATTCATATTTTGTATGAGTGACAAAGACTTCAATGTCCTTACACTCTATTTTATTAGATGTCTGAAAACAATGAATGAGTACCAAGTAAGATGGTATCTTGATTCAATTTGTTTTGCTGACCTCACCTCTGCTCTCTTCTTTATTCCATGTCTTTCTATTTATCTAATCCAGTTATTTGTCCATCTTTAAAATGTATCTTTTTGGTAGGTATAACTCCTGGAAGCTTTGAGCAGTAACTGTCTTTTACTGTCTCTGTATTTCCCATTAGATTTAGAGCCACTAAAATGATTAGGAGATTGGAGTATCTAATATGCAAGAAGATGCTGAGAGAGCTGAAACTTTTTAACTTCAGAAGGAGATGTCTCAGGTGCATTTTATCAATGTGTATAAGTAGATGATGGGAGGGGGATTCAGGAAGACAGTCAGATTCCTCTCGATGATGCCCAGTGATATAAAGATTGAAATACAAGAACCTCTACTTAAACAGAAGAACAAACTTTTTATACTGTAAGGAAACACAAACACTAGAGAAGTGTCACAAGTGGAGTGACACACTTGAAAGAGAAAAGTAGTAATATGTTTATTAATATAAACCAACAATTCATAAAAATCAATAATAAATGTTATGGTGCTTTAACAATATTTGTTGGCATGGTACACTAAACTATTTACTATGCAGAGGACAGGGTCAGACAAAACTGTCAGGGACACCCTCCCTTTGAGTTAAGAGACCTGGTCTGCTGCTGTGTAGTAGAGCTCAAGAGGCCCTGGCGCTGCCCACTTAAGATTCATATTTGCATGCCAGCTGTATTTTAGTTGAAACATACTCAACTAGCCATTAGCTGATGAGCAAAGCTTATAGAGTTCAGTTTAACCAGAAGCATCATTCATTCACAGCCACCACTGGTGGCTACTGCTGTAAGCAGATGGGATGGAGTTGAAGCATACTTCCACAAGCAGGTGGCCAAAAGAAGTTGTGTAATCTCGTCCTTAGAGATATTCAAAACCGGACTGTACACAGCCCTTACCAACTTGTTCTAACTGATCTTGCTTTGAGCAAAAAGGTCTCATGTTACAAGTAACGTCTACCTACCTCAGACCCCTAGGACTCTTATTGAAACTATCTGGTGAACTTAATGGCTGCCTCTCTCAGTGCTCCAGTAAGAACTTCAACTGAGACAGTTTCAGAAAGTTAGAATAATTGATAGATTTATTAAGATGACAGATACAAGAGATTCAGGATTGCTGGTGATATATGCACTAACTACAAATAATGAGGCTGAAATTAGTAACTCACAGGTAACATCCCACGATGTATCTTTGCAATAGCTTCAATATACAATAGAAATACTAGCAAAAAGTTAATCTGCATATTGAAGGTGCAATTTTTACCAAGAATGCATCCCTGTCTTGGAGAAAAAGGAGTGCAGCCTGTCAACCATTCCTGTTTCTGCTAAATCTTCAGTCTTTCACCTCCAGAGATGTGTCCCCTCATGGATTTTTATATAGTAACCTTCTCTGTCTCTCACTTCTATGATTTGAGTGGAGAGTTGAGTAAAATGGCCATGTACATTTAGCATGTACTTTATTTGGCTCATTATCATACTAAGGTGTATAAACCTCAATATTCATTTCAGTCCATAAGTCCATAGTCAGTGTTGCAATATGTGTGTGTATGTACACTAAGATAGTGTGTGAAGAGGTTATAAATTTATTAATATGAAATATGAATAATGAAAATAGTATTTTTATTATCAAATTATTAATAACCGATGAATCAACAACTTATATACATGTTCTAGTGCACGTTCATGAAATACATTCCATAAGTGGCTTAGTATTATGATTAGAACTTAATTAAACTATCTACAGACTATTTCTATATATCTTTTTTTCTATATATATATTTCCCCCACAGCAAACTCCTGGCCAAGCTATCAGCCCATGGCTTGGACAGGAGCACACTGCGTTGGGTTAGGAACTGGCTGGAGGGCCGAGCCCAGAGAGTGGTGGTGAATGGTGCCACATTCAGCTGACGGCCTATCACTAGTGGTGTGCCCCAAGGATCAGTGCTGGGCCCCATGCTCTTCAACATCTTTGTTGATGATCTGGATGAGGGCATTGAGTCCATCATCAGTAAATTTGCAGACGACACCAAGCTGGGGGCAGGAGTTGATCTGCTGGAGGATAGAGAGGCTTTGCAGAGGGACCTCGACAGGCTGGACAGATGGGCAGAATCCAACGGCATGAAATTTAACACCTCCAAGTGCCGGGTTCTGCACATTGGCCACAACAACCCCAAGCAGCGCTACAGGCTGGGGTCAGAGTGGCTGGAGAGCGGCCAGGCAGAGAGGGACCTGGGGGTACAGGTTGACTGTAGGCTGAACATGAGCCTGCAGTGTGCCCAGGCAGCCAAGAAGGCCTATGGCATCCTTGGCCTGCATCAGGAAGAGTGTGGCCAGCAGGAGCAGGGAGGTCATTCAGCCCCTCTCTCCGCAGTAGTGGAGAGGGAATACTAGAACCTGGGCTTAGCTCGGAAGCAGGTTCCCTTCAGGACTCGGTTGGTTCCCTCCAGACAATAGGGATAGGTCCTGGTCGGGTTAGGCCTGTGGGGTCGGCCCTGGGAGTCGGCTCACACGGCAGGGCGGGGCGATATTTGCCGGTAGGTGGGTTCACAGGTTCCTGGTGGGACAACAATAGCTATGGGATCGGCCCAGTCTCGGGGCTAAGGTAAACAGCCACGGAGAGAGAATGCGGCTGCACTGAGCTGCGGCTTCTCCATTACTGGGCTTTAAAGGAACAGCAGGACACTCAGAATGGTCCCGGGTTCAGTGCAGTATAGGCACGAACAATGCTTTAGTCTTCCCTCTGGGGTGATCCTCACGATCAGAGTGCTTCTCGTGATGCAGAGGCTTCAGTATGCGTGCATGTACGATAGAAGCTAACAACAATAAGCTCAATGGCAGAGGCTGTGGCTCGAGAGCTGCTCTCTCGAGCAAGTACAGAGACAAAGTGAAAGAGGGGGCAACTTGTTTACCAACAGGGGTGATACTTATAGACTCCTCAAGGCTGGGTTTGACCAATGGGCACTCTCATAGACAACTGGCTTCAGCCTACAGAAAGCGTGAAGCTGGAAGTATGCCCATACTTGGTAATTGCACAAGCACTGCATGCGTTGAGTGCGTGCTGGCCTGGCTAATGCCTTGGCTTTTGTCTTCCTCCTAAAGGAGGGGAAACCTGTCCACATGCTGGGACCAGATCTAGTATCTGGGCAGAATGTGCCTTCACCACAGATAGGTAGGTTACATCTATTTTTAATATGCTAATTGAAAATGATCCAAATATGACTAAAATTAGAGAGCTGAATTATTCCTACACAACTCAGATAAAACAAACAAACAAAAAACCCACAAAGAAAGTTGGAAGTTAATCAGATTATTGTATAACCCAAAAGGAAGATAAATGAGTACTGATTTGGAAATATAAGGAGATATTTTTGCATTCTGAGGAATTAGGTCTGTCTTCTTTAAAAATATTTTTAAAAATATTAAAAAAATATATTAAAAAAACCAACTTACATGTGGGAGGTTCATTTCCATGTAAAATAGGAAATATCTCTTGAGACATTTATTTTGTCAAAAAAAAAAATCCCTTCTGGAGGTATGGGGAAAGAGAATTTTAATTAGCTTTAAACTGTGTGACGGTTTGCACTTGATAGCTTGACTTTTAATGTCAGTGGTTACTCAGAACTCACTGTATTTGTTCAGCCATATGACATCTTAGTTCTATTACAAAGACAAAGTTTCATTTTCTTTTACAAGGTCAAATTTCTGAGGAACAGTACTCATAAAATTGGTTTGGCACCAAGTACAAGAAGCTATCATGCTGTGCTAACCAGCATTACTAGAATCCATGTGTTTGTAACAAAGCTGATCAACTATGTGCTGCAGTGACTTAAGTTGTTCACAGCCTGTTTACAGGCTTTACTACCTAGCACTTTTAAAGAAAGGAGAGTATAGGCAAATATTCCTGTAAAGAATTTTCCTTTTCACATAGAAAAGATCTACAACGTCTCTTTATCACTTCTTAGTAATTAACTAGACTTTGATAGTCTGTATGTGATTTAGAATCATAGAATCATAGAATTGCAGGAGCAGGGAGGTCATTCTGCCCCTGTACACTGCACTGGTTAGGCCACACCTCGAGTCCTGTGTCCAATTCTGGGCCCCTCAGTTTAGGAAGGATGTTGACTTGCTGGAACGTGTCCAGAGAAGGACAACAAAGTTGGTGAGGGGTTTGGAACGCAAGCCCTATGAGGAAAGGCTGAGGGAGCTGGGGTTGCTTAGCCTGGAGAAGAGGAGACTGAGGGGTGACCTTATTGCTCTCTACAACTACCTGAAGGGAGGTTGCAGACAGGCAGAGGTTGGTCTCTTCTTGCAGGCAGCCAGTACCAGAACAAGAGGACACAGTCTCAGGCTGCGCCAGGGGAGGTTTCGACTGGATCTTAGGAAGAAGTTCTACACAGAGAGAGTGATTGCCTATTGGAATGGTCTGCCCAGGGAGGTGGTGGAGTCACCTTCATTGGAGGTGTTCAGGAGGGGACTTAATGGGGTGCTTGGTGCCATGGTTTAGTTGTTTAGGTGGGTTGGATTGGTTGATGGGTTGGACACGATGATCTTGAAGGTCTCTTTCAACCTAGTGTATTGTATTATTGTATTGTATTATTTTGATTGTTAGGGTTGGAAGGCCCCTCAACAATTCTATGATTCTATGATTTAATCCAAAACTGTTTATGTTGCTTTTCTAGAATTTCACACGTTCTCATATTTAAAAATTTAATCTCTATTAAAATTGATGTTCCTTGCCTATGATTTGCCTAAATGGCTTTTCCATAATAAATGTTAATATCATTATTACTTACAATCAGATGTCAGTATAGTTAACACAGCAAATATGGAATCAAAATCATTAATAGAGATCATTTTTCTTGTGCTTCATGGACAACTTTTTGTCCAGCAAGTCTCCCTGGTTGTTTTCTGTCAAGTTGCTTTCCAGCCAGTTGGCCTCACAGCCTGTCTAGGTGTCTTAGTATATTCTTGGCCAGACGTGAGACTCAGGAAAACTTTATGAGATTCACATCAGCTCATTTCCCCAGATTTTTTGAGGTTACTTTGAGTGACCACCTATCTGATAGTGCCACTTCTCCCAGTTTTACATTATCTGTGAACTTCCTGATAATGCACTCTGTCCTATCATCTGAGTTCAAAGAAGGGGAATGAAGCTGGTCTAGAGCACAAGTCTGGTCTAGAGCAGCAGTTGAGGGAACTGGGGCTGTTTAGTTTGGAGTACAGGAGGCTGAAGGAATACCTTATTGTTCTCTACAGTTGCCTAAAGGGTAATGAGGTGGATGTTGGTCTCTTCCTCTCTAGTAACAAGTGATAAGACCAGAGGAAACAGACTCTGGTTTCACCAGGGGAGGTTTAGATTGTGTATTAGGAGAAACTTCTTCACTGAAAGGGTTATCAAACACCAGAATAGGCTCTCCTGTGAGGTGGTTGATTCACTGTCCTCGAGCTGTTTAAAAACTGCATAGATGTGGTGCTAATGGGCAGAGTTTAGCACTGGGCTAATGGTTGGACTCAGTATCTTAAAGGTCTTTTCCAACCAAAACAGCTGTATGATTCTATGATTTCTCCCTACAACTAACTGAAAGGAGGTTGTTATGAAGTTGGGGTTGACCTCTTCTTCACATAACAAGCATCAGGATGAGAGGAAACAACTTCAAGTTGTGCCAGGGTGGTTCACTTTGGATATTAGGAAAATATTCTTTACTGAAAGAGTGGTTAAACATTGGAAAGGACTGCTCAGGGAATCACTGTCCCTGGAATTGTTCAGAAAATGTGTAGATGTGGCACTCAGGGACATGGTTTAGTGGTGGACTTTGCAGAGTTAGGTTAATGGCTCTACTTGATGTCTTTTCCAACATTAATGATTCTATGATTAATGAAGATGTTAAAAAGTACTGAGCCCAGCATCAGCCTTGGGAGTACATTATTATTGACTGGCATGCAGATGGATTTTGTGATGCTGATCAGGATGCTCTGAGCCTAGTATTTCAATTTTCAATGCACCTTCAAGTCCAAAGGACTCAGAGTCCAAATGACTATGCTATGCCATAATAGATTTTACTATCTTATCACTGAAAACCTATTAAATCATACATAAAATCTGCTTTGGTACTTAAAATTATCAGTAAGAGCATTTCAGTTTAATTTCTTTCTTTAAAATACCATTTTTGGTGGTGGTGGTATGTTTGGTTTATTTTCTTAGATAAGTGCTTTCTATACCGAATCATTAAAAATAGGTTAAATTATATCATACTATGGCTAGCGAATAAGATCCTCTGTATAGGGAAGTAAGATCTATAACCAGAATTCATACCAAAGGATCATAGAATAGATATAACTTCAGTTATAGAATAGAATAGAATAGAATAACTTCAGTTGGAAAAGACCTTTAAGACCACCCACTAGTCTAACCACTGACCTAACAACACTATTGCCTTTAAACCATGTCCTGAAATGCCATATGTACATGTATTTTTAACACCTCCAGTGACTCCACTGCTTCCCTGGGCATCTTATTCCAATGCATGACCACTCTTTTAGTAAAGAAATTTTTCCTAGTGCCCAAGCTAAACCTCCCCTAGTGCAACGTCAGCCCATTTCCCCTTGTCCTGTCACTTGATACTAGGGAAAAGAGACCAACCCACACCTCACTACAACATCCTTTCAGGTAGTTGTAGAGAGAAGTGAGATATCCTCTCAGCCTCTTCTTCAGACTAAACAATCCCAGTTCCCCCAAGCACTCCTCAGAAGACTTCTGTTCTAGACTCTTCACTATCTTTGTTCCCCTTCTCTGGACATGCTCTGGCAACTCAATGCTCTTCATGTAATGAGGTGCCTAAAACTGTCCAGAGTACTCAAGGTGTGGTCCCACCAGTGCCAAAGGCAGGGGCACAATCACATCCCTACACCTGCTGGCCACTCTATTCCTGATAGAGGCCAGGATGCTTTCAACCTTCTTGGCTGGCCACCTGAGAACACTGTTGGCTCATATTCAGATGGCTGTCAACCAACACCCTCAGGCCTTTTTCTGTTGGGCAGCTTTCCAGCTGCTCTGTCCTAAGCCTGTTAGTGCTGCATGGGGTTCCTGTGACACAAGTGCAGGACCCATCCCATCTCTGGAAGTGTTCAAAGTTAAGTTGGATGGCACTTTGAGCAGTCTAGCAGGACGTGTTCCTGCTCCTGGTGAGGGTTTTGCAAACAAATCATAATTAAGCTCCCTTCCAACTCAAACCATTTTATATTTCAGTCCCTGTAAATTTGTGTATACAATAATCCAGGTAATTTTATTTTTTTTAACAGGTAATTCAAGTCTGTCAATCTGTAGCTTCCCTGGCTTAATATCTGGGTGTGAGTTCATATATGATCAGGAAAAGTGTGGTGTTTAATTTTGCCTGTTTGATTGGGGGTTTTATTTATTTCAAATACTGTTTATAAAATATTAAGTAGACACTCCTTTCCTTCAAAATATGGCTAACCCTCCTAAGTACATGAGAATATAGTCAGTCAAAAGACCTCTAGAGAGATTAAGCTGTCATATAATGCTGAAAAATAATCAGATACAAAAGACTAGTTTTATGATACCAGGAAACTACACTTTAACTGTCTGCCTGCCTGCTTTTCAGACTGCTCCTTCTTTACTGAAAAAACGTGGCTTGTGGCATAATGAGTTATTTTAGAATGGCACTCCTGACAGGCTGGTGAGGTGTGGGTGGAGATTGCTGCAGTGGGACATTTAAATCCCAAGCCGATGAGCCAGGGCAGATCTGCAACTGCAGCACACAGAGGCAGGACCAGGGCAGCACACAGTGAGGAGCAGCACGTCTTCCCCCAACCCCCTGAACCAGCTTCTCTCTCCTGAGAGGCTGGCATGGTGTGGGCAAAGACTGCTGCAGTGGTGGTGCTTTCACCAGAGGCAGGGAGGTGCTGAGTCACTTGGTCTCGTTCCTGAAGTGTTCTCCAGTTAGGTCACGTGGCCAGGAATAGGATGGTTGCAACTTCGTGTAAAGCTGTCTTCAAAAGACCTGTGTTGACCCAGACTGAGGTCAAACATAAACAGGCAAGTGTCCAGGCAACTGGCTGTAGAGAGCGCTGGAGCCTGGCACTTGGAATGGAGGGCAGTGGAGACAACACCTGCACTAGGTGCAAGCAACTTAATGATCTGCTTAATCTAGTGGCTGAACTGAAGGAAAAAGTTGCTAGATTTAGGACTGTAAGAGAATGTGAAAGGGAGCTGGATTTGAGGAACCAGCTCTGCAGACTCCCTGAGCAGAGGGAGGAGACCCAAGAAGCAGCGGGGAATGGATACAGGTCCCTGTTAGGAGAGGCAAGGGAAAAACCTCATGGCTCCCCTTACCTTCCCAGATGCCCTTGCAAAGAAGTATGGGGCACTGGAAGCTGATGGTGAGGTGAAAGAGAAGGCAGAAGAGACACCATCCAGGGGGTTGCTAAAGTAAAACATCCCCCAACTAATAAGGACTTGTTCCATTAAAAAACTAGAGGAGGGTAATTGTTATTGGTGATTCCCCTGCTGAGGGGAACACAAGGCCCCATATGTTGGCCAGATCCTTCCCACAGGGAAGACTGCTGCTTCCCTGGGGCCTAGGTCAGAGATGTTATCAGAAAGTTGCCTAGACTGGTACTGTCCTCTGATTACTATCCCTTGATAGTTATGCAGGTGGGGAGCGATGAGATTGAAACCAGAGGTCCAAAAGCAGCCCGAAAGGACTTCAAGGCTCTGGGAAAACTGGTTGAGGGATCAGGGGTACAGGTGATTTTTTCATTAATAACATTAATTGCAGGAAGGAATACTAAAAGAAAGAGGAAAGCAGGTGTAATTAACAAGTGGCAGAGGTGGCTTAACCACTATGATTGGGAATTCATGGCTTTCCTCCCCCCCTGTTTTTTTTAGTTTTTTTAGAGAATAGAGACATGCTGGGGCCAAACCTGCTGTTTGAGATGTTCTGTGTTCCCCCCTGGAGTGAAGACAGTGTGAGGGCAGCTGCTCCATGCCCCATGGGCAGGGTAGCTCCAACCTCAGCCAAGGTCTTCCCTGTCCCATTCCTCAAATTTGGACCTTGCATTAAGCAATAAATGACATTTTTCTGATGGCCTGGAGCAGTTCTGCCTATTCCCCTGCTCCCTGGCCTCCACAGGCTCTGCTCTGGGACCGTGGAAGAGCAAAAATACTGCCTAGCCATGGTAGTGCTCACAGACCATATCCACCCTGCCCTGAGCAGGATACATATATACTGTTCAGTTTAGTTCAGCAAAAATCTGCGTTTGTAGGATAAAGATTTTGCTGTCAGAGTCACTAGCAAATTTTTAAACATATTTCTACTGCTAAGATTCTCTCTTCTGTATATCACGATTCATTTATGAATGTCATGAAAGAAGCTTAAGTATTTCTGTCTAGAGTTTCACATCTCTACTTCTATTTTATTTAGTCTAAGTCTCATACGGATCTTCTGCTTTCCAAAATGGTTTGACTGTGGCAAACATTGTATAAATATTTTGCCACACAAACAATATTGCAATGTTGATTTTAATAATGTAAAACATCTTCATGAGGAAGAAAAGTAGTGGAGAGGAACCCAGTGGCATCATTATTTATTAATGAAAATTCATTAAATAGTCATATAAGAACAAGAGTTGAGCATACACTTAAGAATTATTAACATAATAGTTTTATTTATCATCAGAAATGGTGGACGAGAAGCTCAACATGAGCTCTCAATGTGCACTTGCAGCCCGGAAAGCCAATCAGATCCTGGGCTGCATCAGGAGAAGTGTGGCCAGCAGGTCAAGGGAGGTGATTCTCCCTCTACTCAGCTCTGGTGAGACCCCACCGGAGTACGGTGTCCAGTTCTGGAGCCCCTATTACAAGAGGGATCTGGAGGTGCTGGAAGGTGTCCAGAGAAGGGCCACGAGGATGATCAGAGGGCTGGAGCACCTCTCCTATGAGGACAGACTGAAGGAGTTGGGGCTGTTCAGTCTGGAGAAGAGAAGGCTCCGAGGTGACTCATGTGGCTTCCAGTATTGAAGGGGGCCTACAAAAATTATGCTTTCAGACTATCAGGGAGTGATGACTGAATGATGAAGCTAGATCAGGATGTTAGGAAGTCTTCACTGAGGTTAAGTGTCAAAGTTGACACGTCCCTTGAGGTTTCATGGACGAGGCTCTGTGCCTGATCTAGGGTAGAGTCCCCATGGCATTGGAACTAGATGATCCTGTGGTTCAAACCTAACTGAACTATGAAATATGAAAATATGATTGCTTTAGAAAGGCCTGTTTGTATGGAGTATTATTTTTCATAGGTTCACTCAAATATGCAACAAATTATGCTCAAAATGTGTACTAGTTGTTGGCTGGTATAGAGTTAATTTTCTTCATAGTATCCCCATAATGCTATGTTTTGGATTTGTGACAAAAACCAGTTGTTAACACTGAGGTTGCAACTGTTGTAAGCAGCACTTACAGAGTTTCAAGGTCTTTCTCTTCCCACACCACTCCACCAGTGAATAGGCTGTGGGTGCACAAGAAATAAAAAGAGGATAAGGCTGGTACAGCTATCTTCAATTGACCAAAGAGATATTCCATGTTATACCATGTCATGGTCAGCAACAAAAGCTGTCAAACATTGCCTAAATGCAGATACTATGAGAGACCTTCTCAACTACTCCTTAAGAAAGATACAGATTTCCAGTAAATTGACATAACTCATATAACATTAGATGATAGGTGAACTCCCTATTATATTATTGCATACCCCTGCTCACTACAATACCTTTTTTCATTAAACTATAAGGAAGAAAGGAGAAGGGATTTTATTTTTTATTTGCCTTTTGAGAAACTTGTAAAATTAATCAGTTAACAAAGCAATGCTGTTGATAGGAACTGGACTGAGATTTAAGGCAACACTGAGACTGAGATTTACACTGGACTGAGATTTAAGGCTGGACAGATGGGCAGAATCCAACGGCATGAGATTTAACACATCCAAGTGCTGGGTTCTGCACATTAGCCACAACAACCCCATGCAGTGCTACAGGCTGGGGTCAGAGTGGCTGGAGAGCAGCCAGGCAGAGAGGGACCTGGGGGTACTGGTTGATTGTAGGCTGAACATGAGCCTGCAGTGTGCCCAGGCAGCCAAGAAGGCCAATGGCATCCTGGCCTGCATCAGGAAGAGTGTGGCCAGCAGGAGCAGAGAGGTCATTCTGCCCCTGTACACTGCACTGGTTAGGCCGCACCTTGAGTCCTGTGTCCAGTTCTGGGCCCCTCAGTTTCGGAAGGATGTTGACTTGGTGGAACGTGTCCAGAGAAGGGCAACAAAGTTGGTGAGGGGTTTAGAACACACACAAGCCCTATGAGGAAAGGCTGAGGGAGCTGGGGTTGCTTAGTCTGGAGAAGAGGAGGCTCAGGGGTGACCTTCTTGTTCTCTACAACTACCTGAAGGGAGGTTGTAGCCAGGCAGAGGTTGGTCTCATCTCCCAGGTAGCCAGTACCAGAACAAGAGGACACAGTCTCAGGCTGCGCCAGGGGAGGTTTCGGCTGGATGTTAGGAAGAAGTTCTATACAGAGAGAGTGATTGCCCATTGGAATGGTCTGCCTGGGCAGGTGGTGGAGTCACCTTCATTGGAGGTGTTCAGGAGGAGACTTGATGGGGTGCTTGATGCCATGGTTTAGTTGTTTAGGTGGGTTGGATTGGTTGATAGGTTGGATGCAATGATGTTGAAGGTCTCTTCCAACTTGGTGGTGTATTGTATTGTATTGTATTGTATTGCCTTTAATATTGCCTTCAATTCTCAGACACCTGAGCCATTACAGTCTCATCTTGTCCTCTAAGAAAAGATATATCCTTAAATCCTTTCCATAATAGACTCAGACTTTAGAAAGACACACCAAGTACCTCCACATTTCTGTTGCCCTTAAATCACAATTCACAACCACTGTGTGGAGTTGGATTTAATGGCTGTAAAATCCTCTTTCAATTTACATGCCATACAAATGACAGAAACATGTTTGTAAAGAACGTTATTATTGATATTGTTGTCCTTATGTTGACAAATACAACTGACTTCTTTTTTCCCCATCTGTGATTCTGACAACTCATGTAGACTCTAATTTAAATCCCTTATTATATGTGGTCAAGTACCTTAACTAAAGGAAGGCTTGCAAATAAGGTCACCTACTAAAGGGATTTGGTTAGCTCTTGAATTTGGTTCTTTTTTATAATAGTCTTTTCAAACAAAGGATTGCACATTGTCACCATGAAATGTCATCATAAGAGATATTTTATTCTCAAAAAAATATATAATTCTAGTCCTTTCATATTAACAGTTGTCTTTAAAATTTAATACATATTTTTCATTGCTCAAAATTTTTCTCCAACAAAATATATATATGAAAGAACTAGGGGAAAAGGATTAGCCTATGTGGTGGGTTAACGCCTTTTCTGAGAACAAAGAAAACAAAGCAAGGTGGAGGGCTTGCACGTACTTTACCCTCCCTGCAGGGCGTTTTTCTCCTGGAAAGCTGAGTCTGTTCCACTCCCCCCTTCCTGCCCAGCTAGGGTATAAAAAGGAGGACATCAAAGCTGTTAGCCCATTTTGGCTCCTGCCTCTGCTGGATGAGAGCTACTGCAGCTGCCCTCCTGCTCCTCTGCCACGTGGTCGGACCTGATCCTTCTCCCTGCTGCCTCCGCGCCTCCTCAGAGAAAAAGACTGGTTTTGTATTATTACCTTTATTTTGTCCCACTCCCATCCATCCTTGTTCCTTGCCCTTGTGAACCTTTCCTGTTATTGTTATATATATATATTTTTTAAAGACAACTCTTTACCTCTCTACTTCCAAGCCAACTCCAAATTATTGTTTGGTGGATTTACTCCTTCCTTTTCTCCCCTCTCTGTTGGGAGGGAGGAGGGGGGAGTGGGGGAGAGATTCTCAGCCTTACCCCCATCTGAGCTCTCAACTCCCAGTTAAGGCTCAAACCACCATAGCCTTTATATCCAGTCTGTAATTTATAGAATTTATAGAACAAATGTCATATTGTAGAAATCAATGGAGGCTTTGCGCTTTTTATGGGTGGATAGATCTGATGCTGCTTCATCTTTTGGCAGATTAAATTATTCCATAATGAGATCTATTTGGCTATGTTATTATGATATCAACTGCCAATCTAGTGAGTTTGAAATTGTTTGGGCAGCTCTACAGAACCCGACAGTACTTCCAATGTACCTAATTTAAGTGCCACCATGTTAAACGCTAGCCCTTTTTAAACGTGTTCCTGGGAAATTACTTTTTAGCTCCAAAATGTTGTAAATGTTAATGCTGTAAATGTTAAATGTTAATGCTGTAAATGTTAATGTACACCTGTTTGGAGAATTAAATTTGTAATTTTAATCTAAAAAAACCCACCAAACACAAAACAAAACAAAACAAAAAACCACCAAAACCAACCAAACAAAAAGCCAGAAAAGAAATATAGAGTGCAGATTAAAAGGATCAGTGCCTAAAAGATAATTCACTTCCAGTTCATCCTAGGCATGCAACGAAAGAGATCTATAAATACAAGAATGTGGAAAATGAATGCTTGTTTTCTATTTAATTAATAAAAAATCATGTAACTGACCACATGATACTGCTTTGTGGCTGAGTCAAAGCCAACAAAATGTGGTAGAATAGAATAGAATAGAATAGAATAGAATAGAATAGAATAGAATAGAATAGAATAGAATAGAATAGAATAGAATTAACCAGGTTGGAAAAGACCTTTGAGATCATCAAGTCCAACCTATCATCCAACATTATCTAATCACCTAAACATTGGCACCAAGCACCCCATCCATTCTCTTCCTAAACACCTCCAGTGATGGTGACTCCACCACCTCCCTGGGCAGCCCATTCCAATGGCCAATCACTCTTTCTGTGATGAACTTCTTACTAATATCCAGACTAAACCTCCCCATGCACAGCTTAGATTGTGTCCTCTTGTTTTGTCACAGGTTGCCTAGGAGAAGAGACCAACCCCCACAAAGACAACCAGTTTACAGTATAAAGAAACAAGCAACTCTGATATTTCCCCTGTAGAAAGTGCTTTCATGTTCCCCAAATGTTAAGCTCGTTAATCCTTGAGGCATATCACTATCCTTTCCACAGCCTGTTCTAAATCAACTCTCCTGAAGACCACTATGTCAACGGGCCAGGAGGGATGGCTTCCTCTGAGACACACACCCACAGTGCATAGTTGCAGTGGAGAACATTGCTCCAGAACAGAATAATATAGTGATTTAGAAAGCAACTATCATATCAAACACGGGAGATAAAGATATACCCTAAAATAATATTATACAAACCCCACCTTTTTATTATTTACCTATTTTCAAAATACAATCAATTTCCCTGCAGTTAATCTGTTTTCTCCTCTGGAATTTGTTATTATTGCATTTGCATTTTTATGTCTCTTTCTACACATTCTATTTTTATCCAGTTTTACGCTTTCTTAATTCCACAATAAACTAATGTTACATGAGGCTCATGTGAGCTAGAGCCATGACGTTCTTCCAGAAGTCACACAACTTACTACTGTTGCAAATGTCTGCAGTTGTGGTAGCTTTAGGTAAGAACTGAAGATCACCATTTATATTTTTTAACATTTTTCTTTGTCAATATTAGAATAGAATAAAATAGAATAGAATAGAATAGAATAGAATAGAATAGAATAGAATAGAATAGAATAGAATAGACCAGGTTGGAAGAGACCTTCAAGATCATCATGTCCATTAAATGTTCTTTGCATCTGGGGCAACCATTTACCTTTCATTAATAATAAAAGCAGCTGATTTCCTATCAAAGCAAAGTTCAGCCAATTCTTCATTAAACAGGTAAGCATTCATGCTTGGTTCTGATACCTAACAGTGATGACAGTAGACAGCTTTTCCTTTAGTTCTATTTTGCACTACAAGATCTCATATATCTGCAGTTTTATAGTAAGCGTAATCACTGCCAGTATTACTCTGGTATGCATGTTTTCATTCCCTGAAGTTTTTATAGTGATGAGTTTGCAGCTACTTCTTCAATAGCATAACTGGATGGCACATCAACCTCAACTGGTGTCTCATTTGTATCACTCATTTAGCCTACTGGATAATTATGATTTTTATGTAATCCAACTGTATACTACTGTAATGCAGGGAATATGCAAATTGAAGACAGATGACAGCAAAACAAATTCTTCACAGGGAATAGAAAACATTATGATGCATATATGAGGCAGGTATGAGTTAATCAATACTGACTTTGAACACTTGCTGGAGAATATTGTGTGCTCAGACTGTTTCTTGGACTATCAGTTCAGAATTTTTCTTTAGTAGCTGTTTTTCCAACTCTTGTTTCTGCACACATAGAATCTGTAAGTGGTTCTACCTCTTGAAAATACCTCCTTTTGGGTGCACTGAGCAGTTTATTTGTTGAATTAATATGTAAACCCTTTCATTCTGATTCTGTTTTCACACTTCTGTTCTGAATGTGATTTGATTCCTCCCAGGTCACAAATGTCTACTTTTTTGTTTGTTTGTTTGTTTTAATTTTTATTTTGGTTGGGTTTGTTGTATGTGGTTTTGTTATTGTTTTGGTTTGGGGGGGTTGTTTTGGTTTGTTTTGTTTTTTTTTTTTTGTCTCCCCCATATCCCTGCATATAGCACAAATATGTATCTAAAATATGCCATATAATTTCTCATATTTGCTGGTAATTCCTTATTCACTTTAATTCACTTTTGAATTCCTATGTCCCATTTCCAAATGGTCTGCCATTTTGCAATTCCTTTGTAAGATTCAGGGAGCTCACACCTTTGCCAAAAATCACAGCAGAACGCAGAAAATCAGATAATTCCATAACTTTAGAAGTGAGTAGGAAAAGCAAAAGTAGTTAACTCTTGGCATATTTTCCTACATCCTTCCTAAAGCACCTTCTACATCACATGAAATGAGTAAATAAATTCATAGGGAAAACTCTATTTGGTATTGTGTTCATGCATGTACATGGACATGAAAATGTTAAAAATGTAGAAAAAAAATCATTATTTTAATGGATAACGTCCTGTGGTAACACAGCTCATTCTCATGAGCCACTCCCCTCACACACAGATGAGAGGAAAGTGAAACACAAAAAAACCCAACCCTCTAGGTGGAGATAAAGCTAAGGTGCACAATTACCTTTAGCCTTATTTCACAGAATAGCACAGCAAGGCAGAAGCAGCAGCAGAAGCTGGTGATATAATGAATCCCCAAGCCAAACATGTCGAAGACACCTGTGACCGGTTTAGGCTATGCCTTTAAGAAAGAGACAGTTGCTGAACACTCTGGCTGAATGTTTTTGATATTTAAAACAAAACCAAGATAGTCTAAACTAATTTCATTGGTAGATAGTAGAATGCAATTTTAAGTTTGGGTTCTGTTAGTTCAGTCTGGTCTGGGTTCAGGCTGGGTGCCGTCTGTGCTTCTCTGTCCTGTGGGCTGGACGGCTTCTCTCTTTCTGAAGCAGGAGCGACCTTGGTTAACAAAGCTAACCAGATAAGAAAACTAATTCTTGCATGAGCTTTTGAGCTAACAGAATTTTTCCTCCTTAATTGCCTTTCTCTCTCTCTCTAACCCTTTTTGGGAAAAAGGGGAGGTAGGGAGGGAGAGAGGGGGGTTCAGGGAACCCCCCTGGCTGGCTGGAGGGAGAAGGCTTTCCTGCATTATGTTCATTGCTGTGTATTTCTGTATATATTGTAAATATTATATATTTGTGTACATATTCATTGCATTCCATTTGTGCCTGTAAATATAGCTTTCATCTGCTTTTCCGACTGAGCTAGCTGTGGTTTCTTTCTTTGTGTGTGTGGGGAACTTTCTCACCCCACCACAACACCCCAGTGGAAAAAGACCAGTATCCTAAACCTGGAAACAGGAAGCAGCAACCATAACAGGAAGCCTCTCATATTACAATCTGAACTTCAGGCCCCATGATATTTGGCTTTAGCCAGCACTTACATATTAAAATTGGCATGATGTCAGCACGGTATTGAATACACATCAGCGCATTTAACTCAACCCATGACAGGCAAAAAAAGACCACTATTTTTTTGTCCGTGTCTGCTATGAATATTTATTTTACATTATTGTATTGTTAACTGTTGGAAAGAGCAGAACCATGAACAGAATTGAAATCAAAATTACTAACTGCATATGTTCATATGTTTTAGAAGCAGCTTCTCATTATCCATCATAATTTCACAGCATATTAAATATTTTTTTTTTCTGGACATCATGGATATTTTCAGCATTAGAGAATACAAGAAGCTCATTAATTACCTTGTAGTGCCATTACTTTCCTCCTAAATTACATGGCTGATTTCTATTTTATATGTAAGACTTTAGTTTTTAAGATAATGACTTTTTTTTTCCTCTTTAAAAGATTTACTAAAGCAATGTCATCAACTTTATGATTAAATATTTTGACGTGAACAGCTTATCTGGTTTCCTGAAGAGAATAGTTGCAGATCATCCAGTTATAGAGTCTTTATCATCAACTACAGGAATATGAATGCAGGATAAATACTGAAATAGTCTTTTAGTAGAGTTAACAATTGAAATGCTTTTCTAGAGATTCAAAATAGTGATGGACAAGAGAATTGAGTCACAAAGTTGAGCTATCTCCCACCAGATAACAGTGATCACTACAGCATTAGCACAGGCAAATAGAAAATAACAACAGGGTAATTAAAGGGCCATCAAAAAAAGCATTTCTAGTTTCAAATTAACACTTTTACATGATCCAAATGTATATGTATTGTCCGATTTTTGTTTGAATGTGCTACAAATAGGAGGAAATCAAGCTGAAAAAATTTGTAAAAATATATGTTTTATTTAAAACTTAGCTCCACCTCCCTCATAGTGTAATACAAAATGTATCAAGTTTCAGATGTTCATTTGTGGGTTACCTTCACAATAGTAAGGACTGCAAAGAATTTGAGCACAGTATTTGGAAAAGATAAATCTGAAATTAGTAAATATCCCACTCTTAACAGGAAAGAACTTCTTGGGGACTCAGGAATACATATCAGTACTCACAAACATGGTTCGCTGATTGTGGAAATCCTGTTAAGGTCACTTCTTAGGAAGAATTCTCCTAAACTGCTCCAGCTGTTATATCCACACATGGGGAAGGAAACCTGAGACAAAGAGCTCTTCTCTCTGCAACTGCCACATTTTATGAAAGCCAAGTTTTAAGTTTGTCAGACAGCACAAAGGAACCATTTCCAAGCCCAAACAGAGAGTACAAGTGAGCACCAGGAAAGACAACCATCTTTTCTTGCCTAGACTTGTGCCCAGCATGGCAGGGCACGTGGCTTGGGAGGAGAGGTCATGTGAGTCTACTGACCTGCAGCCCTGGGTGCAGGGAGGTATCTCACCCTGTCTCGCTCCATTCCAGCTTCTCTGCTTTCCCTCAACCTGGCTTCAAGCAGTAGGGAGGAGCTTTGGATGCACTCCACAGAATGTCAGTAATCCTGTAAATCAAGTAAAATGAACATTGTTCTCACAGCTGGGTTTAGCAGAATTTTAACTACAGGCCTCCTTTTACTCTTGAAGCTGAATTATGAGTTACCAAGTCATATTTCAGAGATGAGTGGCTTCCAGCCTCATATCATTGGAACTTTCTGGCTCACATTTCAGCATTTCCAAACCAGGTCACCACTACACAAGAAATCTGTGTTATTGAGTTGCTCTAGTTTCTGCTTGCAGAAATGGACTTTTTTTTTCTGCAATTCTGTACCAGTGAGTTTCACATCATAAAACATTAATGAAATCCCTTCTAACGTTACTTCTATATGAGGAATTTGGAATGAAGTGACTATTTATGCCATACTAGATTTCAGCTGCCGTATTTGGGAGCAGAATACAGAATAAACCAGGTTGGGAAAGAACTTCAAGATCATCAAGTCCAACCCATCACCCAACACTATCTAATCAACTAAACCATGGCACCAAGCACCCCATCAAGTCTCTTTTTAAACACTTCTAGTGATGGTGACTCCACTGCCTCCCTGGGCAGCTCATTCCAATGGCAAATCACTCTTTCTGGGAAGAACTTCTTCCTAACATCCAGCCTAAACCTCCCCTGGAACAGCTTGTGTCCTCTTGTTCTGGTGCTGGTTGCCTGGGAGAAGAGATCAACCCCCACCCTTCAGGTAGTTGTAGAGAGCAATAATGTCTCCCCTGAGCCTCCTCTTTTCCAGGCTAAACAACCCCAGCTCCCTCACTCACTCCTCACAGCTTGTGCAACTCACCAGTTTTGTTGCCCTTCTCTGGACACATTCCAGCAACTCAACATCTTTCCTAAACTGAGGGGCCCAGAACTGGACACAGTACTCAAGGTGTGGCCTAGCAAGTGCTGAGTACAAGGGCAGAAGGACTTTGCTACTGAAAATTGAGGCAAAGAAGACGTTAAGTACCTCTGCTTTTTCCTAATCTTTTCTTACAATATTCCCCTCCATGTCCACTAATGAGTGGAGGTTGTCCTTGCCCCTTCTTTTGCTATTAATGTATTTATAAAAGCATTTTTTGTTATCCTTCACAGAAGTGGCTAGTCTAAGCTCTAAATGGGCTTTTGCCCCTCTAACTTTTTCCCTACATGACCTAGCAATATCCTTAAACACTCCATGGATTACCTCTCTTTTTTTCCAAAGATGTTATACCCTCTTTTTTCCCTTAATTCACTCAGAAGGCCCATTCAGGCTCTCTGTCTACCCTGTCAGCTCATCTCCCAGCACATTGGCACAGCCTGTTCCCATACCTTCAGGATTTCTTTCTTGAAGTAGGTCCAGCCCTTCTGGATCCCTTTGTTTTTAAGGGTTCTTTCCCAAGGTACCTTCTGAATTAGTTCCTTAAGTAATCTGATGTCCAAAGTGGAGGTTTTGTTGCTGCCCCTCTTAGCTTGACTACATATTGAAAACTAAATTACTTCATGGTCACTGGACCACAGACAGCCTCCAACCACCACATCTCCCACCAGCACTTCTGTATTTGTAAAAAGAAGGTCAAGCAAAACCTTATCCTTGGTAGGCTCACACAGCAGCTGTGATAAGGAGCTATCCTCCATACACTGTAAGAACCTTCTAGACTGCCTCCTCTCTGCTGTGATAAGTTCCCAGAAGATCTCTGGCAGGTTAAAACAGCCCATAAGAACAAGGTCTGGCAATCTTGAGACAGCCTTTAGATGCTTGCAGAATAATTCATCAACCTCTTCATCCTGTTTGGGTGGTCTATAACAGACTCCAACCAAGATGTCAGCATAGTTGGCCTTTCCTCTAATTCTCACCCACAGGCACTCAACCTGATTATCCTTAATCTCTAGTTCCATGGTGTCTAGAGCCTTCCTGATGTACAGGGCCACCCCTCCACCCTTCTCCCTTGCCTGTCTCTCCTGAAGAGCCTGTAGCTATCAATTACAGTGCTCCACTCAGTAAGTCATCGCACCACATTTCTGTGATGGTGACTACATCATAACTTTCCTACTGCAACAAGGCTTCCAAGCTCCTCTCTTTTGTTACCCATACTGTGTGCACTAGTGTA